>OX376373.1:130052081-130304652 GCA_947369275.1 Nemotelus nigrinus | reverse complement strand
AACGTCGCCACAAAATTTTCCCGGTTCCCCCTCATAAGCGATCCCATTTATTTGTATGTCACAGTTTTCGAAGTGAATGAGTGTGGTTCCCGAGGCAGTATCCGGGGCAAACGGACAAGTAGAGTTTATGGGTACTTCTGGGCTGTTAACGAGGAGGATATAGTTGTCCTCCGGTTGGAAAATTTCGATTTCTCCGGCCGCTTCAAGGAATTCGCATTCGGCGGGTTTGGACCAAGTTGCTGATGAAATTAGAAGTTTTTTTGCTTTCTACGTAGGGTGACTTTTGGCAGTAGAATACTTTTTCGATTTCCGAGCATCTTTCTTGAAAGTGTTGGATATTGCTCGGGTTTAGGATTATGTAAGGTTTTGATGCTATTTTGAGGTTATTTTGTATGGGAATCGGAATTAGGTGGAAAAAGGTATAATTTTCATTTCGGAAAATTGGAATCTGGACATTAAATACTATGTTAGTGCCATTTTGATAAGCTTGTAGTGCTAAGAGCTCGTAAATATTTTCTACGGATTGTAAATTAATCATATCTTTTTTTAGAGAAGTATGAATTTTCGAGAGCTCCTCAGGGCTCAGAATTTGTTTCGATATTATGCCTAGTTTGGTCAGGATAATTGCTTCCGATATATCTGACAAGTGGCTATGGAGAATGTCTATTTGATAATTAATTTGGTTTAGGAATTGAATGTGTTGAAGAAGATCATTGTTTTTCCTTGTTCCGTTGTTCATCAGGTCTTGATTCATTCTAAAGTAATTTGATACGATTTTTTGCTGTGAGTTTATATGGTCAGTGATATTCCTGAACCTTTGAATCATTTGATGGTTAAGGAAAGATTGATCGTTAGCGACATTTTGCAAAGTATCTTGGTTTGAAAGTAGTTTATCAATTTTCTTGTTTAAGCGAACGGCGTCATTTGAATCCAAGTTACCTGTGAGAAACTTTATGGCTGTACCCAGTCCGTTTATCAGTCCTCGTTTATTTCGGAATTTTGGTAGTAGTGTCAATAGTTTAGTTTGTAGTTCATGTAGTTTAATTTTTGTAGTATGTAATGTATCGTTAAGTTCGTGTATATTGCTTAGTCCCAGGAGTGAGGTTTGTATTTTATCAAGGCTAGTGCTGTACATTTCCAGGCGTATAATATGTATAAAGTCCTTGTGTCCTTCGATGGGTCTAGCTGTCCCTAGTTGTAGTGGTAGAAGTCCCTGGTTGTTGCGTAGGTCGTGCAATTCCAGTCTCTGTCCCTTGTCCTGGTGAATCTGAAATTTCCTTTTTTTCGTCAGTTTTGATTCGTGTATTTTCTTATCTTTAAAGGTAATTATGGTCAATCTATTATTTCTTTTCACTTTTTGTTTACTAAATCGAGGGGTTAGCTTGTTTCTCCTGTTTTCTTTGCGGAATACTTTTTCATTTTCCTCAAACGGTATTGGAGGTTCCCTATTTTTGTTTAAACTATTGATGCTTTTTTCCACTGCTTGTTGCAATTTGTGTTTGATGGTCGGATAAATTTGTTCTTGGAATGCGTTAAGTTTCTTTAAGAACTCGTGTTCATTGTCAAATTTTACTTCCTTGAGGAACTCATGAGTGCGCCCGGTGAAAAGTTCGTAACGAGTATGTTTAGTTACAGAGTGTATTGCGTTATTATATGTTATCACTGTCTCGTTTAGAATTTCGTCATGGTCTTTGTCTTCCATTTTGTTGTAACTAATGCGATAAATTTCTGTTAGTGTCGATTGTGGTCTTACTACAGGTGAGTTACTAGTACTTTGTGAGAATGAGGTTGTGTGAAGTTGAATATCATATTGGGAGCAAAATCTTTGAAAATGTTTGAAGTGAACTCTACACCCTGGTCTGTAATTAATGTTTTTGGAGCGCCGTGGAGACTGATGAAATGTTTTAATGATTTGATTATCGTTAAACTGTTCTGAGCAACTAACGTATTCGTTGGAAGGAATTTAGAGAACTTGTCGATTATAGTCAGTATATTTTTGTGATTTATTGAGTAAATGTCGACATGTACAATATCTAGCGGTTTGCATGGTGATGGGGGTTTTTCGAATTCGTAGCGAGGAGGATTTCTATCGTATTTTAGGGTCTGACACTCAAGGCAATTGTTTATTGTTTTGATAATTTTGTTTTTCATGAATGGAAAATAGTAAGTTCTCTTAAGGTGATTAGTCGTTTCGTTTATTCCTCTGTGGTTGTTTTTAATATGATAGTCATTAATTATTCTGTCTTGCTCATCGCTTTCCTTTATATCGGTAAGTATGTGTGTACAACGAATAAGTTTGAAAATTTTGCTTCTTGAAAAGAATTTTGAATAAACGGTTTGAGCAATTTTAAATGTCTCGTCGTCTGTAAAGATAGCTGTTGTTTTATTTGGGGCTAAGAACCTTTTGAATAACTCTGTTACGTTTTCCTCATTGAAGCTGTTCATTTTTATGGTGCGACGTTGTTTATTCTTAAAAGGAACTTCGACAGATGTAGAGGGAGATCCATTGTAAACTTCAAGGACGAGTTGAAGGTTAAATTCGTTCAGAGGACGTTCGGAGATATATATGTGGTCGTCTGAGTTTTCAGTTGCTGAGTGGATTGTTGCACATGTAGAACTCACGTCTTGATTGTTTGCACTGTGTACATTGGTTTCTATTTTTGTGGGACAAGAGATTTTGATTCGACTAAGTGCGTCGGCATTAGAATTTAGTTTACCTTTCTTATGGACAACTTTATAGTCAAATTCTTCCAATCTAAGTTTCCAACGAATAAGTTTAGAATTTGGATCTTTTAAACTCATTAGCCACGTGAGCGGCTGGTGATCAGTAACTATTTGAAATCGGTGTCCGAAGAGATACGGGCGGAAATATTTTGTTCCCCAGACTACTGCGAGTAGTTCCTTTTCGGTTGTGGAGTAATTAATTTCAGTATTTGTGAGGGTCCTGCTAGCGTAGCAGATTGGCTTGTCAGAACCAATTGGACCTTGAGATAATACTGCACCAATAGCAAAGTTACTAGCGTCAGTGGTCAGGACGAATGGCTTCGAGAAGTCAGGGTATTGGAGTATAGGCTCGTTTACGAGTAGCTGTTTGCAAAGCTCAAATGTCCTAATGTATTCCTCGTTCAAGTCGATATTCCTACCTTTCTTTAAACACTCCGTCAGTGGTTTCGTATTCCTACCTTTCTTTAAACACTCCGTCAGTGGTTTCGTTAGCAAAATCCTTGATGAATTTTCGATAGTAACCAAGGAGTCCTAAGAACGCCTTGATTTCTGTCCTGGTTTTAGGGATAGGGTATTCTGTGATAGCTCTAATTTTCTCTGAGTTGGGCTTCACACCATTACTGGTAACAATATGCCCAAGAAATCTGACTTCTTTCCTAAGAAATTCGGACTTATCTAATTGTTTTTAATCCTTAAGTTTTCCATATGTTCCTGAAGTGAAGTTGAGAAGATGATAATGTCGTCTAGATACACGAGGCATATTTTCCCTTGTATATCCTTCAATACATTATCCATAACTCTTTGAAAGGTGGCTGGGGCATTTTTTAGCCCAAAGGGCATACGAACGAATTCGTAGTGCCCATTTTCCACAGTAAATGCGGTTTTACCCACGTCTTGAGGATCCACTTCAATTTGGTGGAACCCGCTTGCCAAATCGATAGTTGAAAAATAGAAGCATCTACCTAGTTTGTCCAGAATTTCGTTAATGTTGGGAATGGGGTATTTGTCGCTAATGGTTTTCTCGTTAAGCTTCCGGTAATCTATTACCAGGCGCCACTTTTGTTTACCACTAGCGTCTCTCTTTTTGGGGACTATCCAAATAGGAGAGCTCCAAGGTGAAAAACTAGATCTTATTATACCCTGCTCCAACATTTGCTGGATCTGTGATTGAACTTCTTTCTTGTGAACGAAGGGATATCTGTATGATCTTGTATAAATAGGTATGTCGTCCGTTGTCCGAATACTGTGCTTGATGTTATTTGTAAATGTGAGGCTATCTCCTGTCTTAAAAAAGATGTCTTCATATTCTTTACACAATCGGAGAATTTCGCTTTTCTCTTCGTCATTTAGGTATGCGGTTCTAATGAGACTAGTAATGTCGCAAGAGTTTACAGGGTTTGGGAAATTCGTAGAGATATTGAAGTTATTAATCTCACAGAGGCTTTGTTTATCAAATTGTTGAGCTTTGATGGTTTGGTCTACATACAAAATTTCGTCGTGATCTGATTTATTGATTACTTCAATGATACTGAACCAGTTTCGAGCAAGGTTAATACCTTCGGTTGTCGACAGATTTTGGGATATTTCTGTTCTAGGCAGATATATTTCTCCATTTTCTACATCCACTGGCAGTTTTGCAAGGAATTTCGAATTTGGTGGAACTACATATCTAGCTGATACAAAGTTGGGCTTGAAGTGGAGGGGTATGACTGAATTTTTTGTCACCAGGGTTTTATTTTCCAGGTCAACTTTTGTTGCGAGGTTTGAAAGGGTATCCAGTCCTAATAGGCCATCAAAGTATTTACTTGAAAATAAGGAAATTTTGTTCTCCTGGTTGATGGAATTCCACGAAATTAGGTAAGGTAATTCGTTTATTCAAATTATGGTGACTGAGGATCGTTGTAATAGTGACTGGATCTATGTCTTCCAAGTCTTCCGAGTGGACATAGTCTGGGTTGAGGAAAGAAGCGGAAGCTCCTGTGTCAATCAAAAATTTTAGTGAGCGTCCAAAAGGAGATGATATATTGATGTAAGGAAGAGTAGATCCGTGTTTATTGATGTCTACGTAACCGATGGGGTCGTCGAGGCTGTTTGTGGAAAATTTAAGTCAACGATTTCGTTCTGTTCCGATTGCTGGTCAAAGCATTCTTCTTGCGTCTCTTCGTGTTCGTATATGTAGTAGTTATCTAAATTTTGGAAGTTCGGGGTCGGATTTTGCTCTGGGTTTTCAGAGGAATATACATTAAGTAGCTCTTTGGAAGTGAAGTTTGGAGGTCCCGTTGGTCGAAAGTAGTTATTTTGTTGGTACTGACTCTGTCGTGAGTTTTGACTTTGTCTTGTCCTGGAAGATCCCAAATCCATTCTGGTTTGGGTAGTTGCCAATTGGGTGCTCCAGTTTGGGCAGCATTTAAGTTTTTGTGCGGTGGTCGATTCACTTGCACACTCGAAGGTGTTTGGGTAACGCTATTATAAGGAGGAGGTTTCGTCACGTTGGGAACTGCATTGGAATGCGAAGAATTTTGCCTATTATTACCGAATGGACTAATGGGCTGTCCGTGTGTCGGATGTACGTCTTGGTTGTGAGATGCGTAACTATTAAGGTTATTTGTTCTAGCTAATGGGGTATTATTGATTTTATAGTTTGGCAACTTTGATATAGAGTTGTCGTACCTTGTATAGGATATGTTCTGCTCCTTGATGCAATAAGCAAATGCCGTCGCTAAGTTATCCGGCCTCATTGCTCTAATTATTGGGCCAAGAAGCTCTCTCAAACCAGATAAAAATGCATTCAAACACATCTCATTATATAGATCACGTTTCGCCCTTACAACATTCGAATCTTTTTCGTGAATTTGTACGTAATTTAACATTGTTGCCGATATTTCAATTATCTCACTATGAAACCGTTCGATGGATTTGTTTCCCTGTCTTAAACCGTAAAGGTCTCTTATAAGCGAGGTTTCGTTTCGCTTATCTGCATAATGCAGAATTAAGTTTTGCCGAATTTGAGACCAGTCAAGAGGAGTTCCGTACATGTTGAGGACTTCGTTTGCCGGTCCATCGATTTTGTTGCGTATAGCACGAAGTAGGAGATTACCGTATGGTGTACCTTCTGTACACGAAATTAGCCAACGAATTTCCTCAACGTTGTTCAGAAATTCGAACAACAGTTTGGGATTACCATCGTATTTAGGTAAATCTTTGATTGCGTCCGGCACACGCAGAGCGTTCACGATATCGTTCGGGGTTATTATCGCGTTGCTGGTGCTACCGTTTGTAGTCATATTCAAAGATAAAATTAACTTTTATTACAACAAGTACGTTAACTTTTCAAAATGTCGCACACTCCGGATTTGCAATAAACTACAATGTTCAAGGATACACACCACCACTTTTTATCAATAAAAGAACAGATTTTACCACAACACTATCAATTCCTTTTGTATATTATCTTGAATCTTATAACTATTTATACTAAAGCATATGAAAGCTAAAGAAATGGCAATAACAAGCAAAAATGGCAAAAACAAGGGAAATAGTTAACAAGGGAATAGTTATGTGATATAGTATAGCTTGGAGGCCAAATGTTAATAGCTTCATCTCCAACTTATGCTTTCTGCCACTATTGTTTTCTCCTTTTCTTGCTCTTACTCTGTTTTACCACTTTCCGGGATTCTGGTATGTGGGTTGTAGGTAAACACGGTTTTCACTTAATTTTCCGATAATCCTTCGAAAATTTAACTTCTTATTTCGCGTAAACACTCGATTAACCGTCGAATTTTGCGAAAAACACTGAAAACCGAACCGTCGACTGCGCCAGTTATGTTACGTACTTTCCCGTATGATAAAAAAAAAATACTTGGTTTCAATTTAAAATAAGTTTATTATAGCTTTCGATACAAAACGTAACTGTCTGGCAAATCTGAGAAGCAACTTTTATAAATTTACAATAGTGCTTACTCAGTTGCATGTGCAAATGAAAGAAAAATGCAAATTGATATTCGACCGGAAATGCTGCGGTCGATACTTGAATTTAATAAATTTAGGTGAATGAAACTAGATCGTTTTCATGAGGCCGAAAATATGCAAGGTAATTAGAATGAACTATAGGTAATTAGAATAAGCTATGATTGGGTCACGTGGACGTCGTAGATGTAACTCGCGCGTAGTACGGTATCCGCAAAAGACATAGAATGGATACGAAATGGGCCGAGAGAAATGAAGCAATTTTCGACCTCTGGTCGCAATGTGTTTGTGTAAAACAGCAACAAATTTCATTCAGAAAAGTTGATGTATTTGGAAATTTGTGTCCATGTATTAGTTTCCCCGTTATCCCAACCACCCCGTTAATTGCTATGGCAAAAGATTACCAATTGCAGCGGTAATTTTTAACCTATGGATTTACTGTTGCATTAGTCCTATTCTTAGTTTAATCTTTAAGGTAGAACTATAATGCAATTAAGTGAGCTTTAAGTAGCTTAAGTGACAGTACGGTTGCATAGAAATCAAGCGGCATACCCATAATGTACTTATCTGCCGTTTCGTTAAGTTTCGTTCAATTCGGGCCACTTAAGTGGCCTACGACTGCGACCGTACATCAATTAAGTAAATTTGACAAGAGGTTTGCGTAACGACTACAACCAATAGAAGGCACGTAAAATATTTGAATATGTTTTCGTGGATCGTTTGGTATTTTTGCAGGAGGTAGAAGTAATTATCGTTCGTATGCGGTATTGTAGACGCAATAATAGGTATGTGAAATATTAGAATATTTTAGCACTGTTTGCGTACTTTCAGTCACTGAATTTTACTGAATTTTCCTGAATCATGTGGTGGGGAACATTCATGAAAAGTACAAAAACGCTCACATTGCATTTCCTGAAAATCGACAAACAAAAGTGTCAGTTGTCGGTATTCGGGAGAACAATAGTGATTATAAAGTCATCCTTAGTGGTGATAAATTATCGCCACCAAAATATTCGTCCTTCATTATAACATTACGCCAAAAACCATTTGACGGTTTTCAATATTTTTCAGTAGCTCAGACCCTACTGAAATTTACTGAAAGAGGGGAATTTTTCAGTTTTCAGTTAAACGGAGTACAAAAACGGCTTCATTGCAATTAATTGCAATTAATCGTAGTACGCGAACAGACCTTTTATTTGTAAAGGTTATTTAATTGTGATCATGGCTCCCTTCTTGTCTATAAATCAGCATAGACAACGTATATCGTCTCTAAAGCTTATCAATGCAGAGAATATTGATACGGGAAACTCGATCGTTTTGCGGAATAAGCCTCCGAAGCCAAATCAAATTGGAATTGTTTTTGCGGAATGATTAAAATTGAAATATTTTTTTTTATTTACATTGAAAATTTTTATTTGACAAAGTGGTTTCGAAAGTATGCACTGGTTCTCATCAGACACCAGCACACAGTGCATACTTGACTGATGTGACCACTTGCAGTTGGAAATCATTAACTTTAGGTCTGTTCCCGTACTTGAATCTATTATAATATATTAAAATAGATTCGCAGCAAGTCGTTTTCGTACTTTTGCTGCAAGCGAAATGCAAGCCAAATTTCGCAGCAAAAAGAAGCCAGCTGCTAAATTCTGTTACTGCTGCAGTTTGCTGAAGTACGGGAACAGACCTTTTTATTTACGCTTGATTCGGCTTCGGAGGCTTATTCCGCAAAACGATCGAGTTTTCCGTATCAATATTCTCTGCTTTGATAAGCTTTAGAGACGATATACGTTGTCTATGCTGATTTATAGACAAGAAGGGAACAATGATCACAAATCGATAACCTTTATGAGTAAATTATTTCGATGGATATAAGTCGGAGATGATAAAATTTGTCACAACTAGCATAAATAAAAGTTAATGATTTCCAACTGCAAGTTGTCACTTCAGTCAAGTATGCACTGTGTGCTGGTGTCTGATGAGAATCAGTGCATTTTTTCGAAATCACTTTGTCAAATAAAAATTTTCAATGTAAATAAAATTTTTTTTTCACTTTTAATCATCCTGCAAACACAATTCCAATTAAACTTCTTATTGTTGAACAGTTCATTGAAAGTTTACAATATAGGAAGTAGTAATTAGATGTTTCGAATATGATCCTGCGCGACATTGTAAAAAGTAAGTTCTTTTTACAATGTCGCGCAGGATCATATTCGAGACATCTAATTACTACTTCCTGTATTGTAAACTTTCAATGAACTGTTCAACAATAAGAAGTTTAATTGGAATTGTGTTTGCAGGATGATTAAAATTGAAAAAAAAAAATTATTTACATTGAAAATTTTTATTTTTCACAGGTATCTAAAATATTTTTTCATCGATCATTTAAATGCTATTTTTACAGGAGGTAGGAATAATGAGTATCAAACATAATTTCAAAGAGAAAACGCGTTGAACAACGTACGAAATAATAAATGAACGTACATACGAAATAATAAATTATATAGTATTTTATTTACTTGTATCTTTCAATTATTTGCTTTTTTTTTAAAAAAAAAAAAGTACATAAACTACTTAAAATGCCATCACACAGCTTTTTTCATTCAAAGAATAACCACACACCATGCTTCAGCTGTCCACTATTGAATTTTAATCTTCAGCAGCAAAGTCCTTGTTGATGAAATATATTCCGGTCGCATACCAATATTGCTCAAAAAACATTTCTTTCGTACACTTATTTGAATATAAGTACAAATTAAGAGCCTGCACCAAGCCCATCTTTATAGATCTAATAATCTACAGCAAAGTGCCGAGTTTCAGCTCAGCAACAATTTTCTACGATTTCTTGCAACAGAGCTATCAAGCGTTGAAGACAACTATATTTCAATTGCAGCAAAATCCTATTCAAATATATTGCACAAATGCAATATGCAAATTCAAATTCATATCCGCCACTCTGGCGGCAGCTTCATGAAGCTTCACTTAATTCTATTATGGGCAAATTAACCGATCGACTTCAATTGAGTGAATTTTCGTGCAGTTTCAGCGCTCACTTAAGTTCACTTAATTGCATTATAGTTCTACCTTAACCGATCGACTTCAATTGAGTGAATTTTCGTTCAGTTTCAGCGCTCACTTAAGTTCACTTAATTGCAATATAGTTCTACCTTTAGTGTTGTGAATTCGTTTTTCGACCGAAAATCGCAAATCCGATGGTATGAGAGCCGATTGTAGTTGCACAACTCTCTACCATGCAGTTCATTTCGCAGTTTTGATTAGATTTTTTCGATGCTGTTTTACTTCTTGCCCAATAAAGTAAGTAATCATGTTCAAACTTTATCATGAACCACTTTTAAGGCATAAGAATGTGGTTAATGGGCCGCAATTTGAATAGATCCATTCGGCAACCATTTGGAATCGGACTTTGTTTACATTTGTTTGGCAACATGAGTTTTGTCAAAGGGGAGAGGGGATAGCATTCTGCAAGAAGATTTGGTGCCATACACCAATGCCTTCTAGATGTACGGGCCGTAATGCAGGATGATGACGTCAGAGCATCGGGACAAATGTCGCGAAAACACACGTAGTCTTATGGGACGTCCGCGGGAAAATGTTAAAATTACGGGTTGTGTTAAAGTGAGTGAAATGAAAACTAAAGTGGTATATGCGGAACAGTGCTAGTGAACAGCTAAAACACAAATTAATGCGGTGCGTGCGGTATAATGTGGAAAATTCGCTACGAAATGTTTATAGGTTGGTGTTAGGTTATGTGATGGTTCGTGTCGATTTACTGTCGCGATACAATTAATTGGTACAAAGTGTACGTTATGCCTAAATATTATTATTATAACGCGTCCACGCACAAAAAACTAAAGTTTTATTCATATTTCAACCAAAAAACCGCAAGTGAAATCTCCGTGTACATCGGCACTGCCTCGTGGAAATGTCAAATTTCCTAAACTCATGACGTCACGGCGAGAACGATTACGTAGCCTGACGGCCCGTACTTCTAGAAGGCATTGCACCAATGCCTTCTAGAAGTACGGACCGTCAGGCTACGTAATCGTTCTCGCCGTGACGTCATGAGTTTAGGAAATTTGACATTTCCACGAGGCAGTGCCGATGTACACGGAGATTTCACTTGCGGTTTTTTGGTTAAAATATGAATAAAACGGTAGTTTTTTGTGCGTGGACGCGTTATAATAATAATATTTAGTCATAACGTACACTTTGTGCCAATTAATTGTATCGCGACAGTAAATCGACACGAACCATCACATAACCTAACACCAACCGATAAACATTTCATAGCGAATTTTCCACATTTTACCGCACGCCCGCTTTAATTTGTGTTTTAGCTGTTCACTAACACTGTTCTGCATAAAACACTTTAGTTTTCATTTCACTCACTTTAATACAAGCCGTACAATGAACACTTTCCCGCGGACGTCCCATAAGACTACGTGTGTTTTTCGTGACATTTGTCCCGATGCTCTGACGTCATCATTCTGCATTACGGCCCGTACATCTAGAAGGCATTGATTGCACGTACGCTCATGTACGAGTATACCGCCCATCCATTTCTTCTATATCATTGGAACGGCATATTAGTTCTAAAGCGATCAGCTGATCGAAATCGCCTGATTTAGCTTATTATATCTTTCTTTTCCATTCTATGATTGGATGTATATCTGTGAAATGGATTCTAAATAAAATAAACTAAACAAATGCTAGGGCTTTGGTTGGAGTGGGACATGCCCTCTGAAAACACTCGAGGACGACGTATAGCAGAACTGGGGTCGACGTTCAACCTGTTGGTGCTAAACACGGGCTCTACACCGGTAACCGAAGACCCGGCGGCATCGAAGGTCTGGTGGCCCTTGAGAGTTATCGGATGGTGATGGAATAATATTATGCATAAAATAAAAAAATTGTGTACACGATTGAATTAAAAATGAACTAAAAATGAGGGTGTAGGGTGTAAAAGATATTTGAGACAAAGACTGGTAAAAAATATATTTCATAAATTTTCAATTTTAAAATTCATGTTGTGTACATTAAATGGTAGAAATATGGAAATTTTATGTGTTACATATACCCAGACCTCAATTATCAAATCAAAGAAATCACAACAATTAATTATACGTTAAACACTTACCTGCTAACACTGCTAATTTATCAACTCCAACAAATACTGCTACAGTCACAACGAAAATAAAATCAACTATCCCGTTGAACATCATTGTGAACAACTTAATTTACCATTACCAATTAACACGAATGTATCTAATTCGAATGAAAGATCATTCTATATTTTTCCCAAGCTTTATTTTCGACTTAATATTTACGATAACACCTGCGTTATCGTGGAAATCACCATAACACATACATCTTTTGTTAGCACTACTTCAGAACTCTTCTAAATTAAAACCGTTTTTTTTCAAAAACATTTCGAAACACTTGCTCTTTTAACTTGTTTCTGTGACATTCATGTCAACAAAAAGAAGAATAGTTTCGTCTTGGTATAATCATCACCATCACTTTTGTTTAAGCTGGGTCCAGGCCAAAGATTAACATCACCACAAGGAACCAAAAACAAAACACACAAAATCGGATCGCAACAGAAAGCCGTCGATGCAAAAAGAAAATATCTACGATGTTATCACCATTTCAGTGCGACAGACAAGCCTTTTTTACTATTGAAGACAAGCTCTTCCCGGTCAGTACTACATATAGTTAAAACACTGAGCATCTTAATTCCACACGGTAAAGTATTTTGCGTGCTAGACTGAATTTTCTAACCCGGGCTCACTTTCGGTTTTCCATTATGTTTTGTATTTTCCCAGGCACTTTCCTTTCACAGCAGTATCGTTTCACATCTCGTCTTTACTGTTTTCCATTTGACGATGCGATCTGGTATTGTTTCTAACAAACATCATAATAAAACATCAGCTCACATTCCTCTCACGACGAAGCTGTGTCGTTATTTAAATAAGACATGTCAGCCACCTCCCTTCAGTACCTACACATAAAACGGATTTATGTACAAAACAAGCTACTCTATAGCGCATCGGCTACACCACCAACAAGAAACACCCCGGTTTGGTGGGTGGCAGGCAGGCGCAGGATAAACAAATCACCACTGGACCCTCAGCTCCTCCGCTACAGATTGAATTGAGAGCAGTGAGGTAGTAGAAATGGAGTGGACATGCCCATAAAGCTAGAGTTACAATCAATAGGTCTGCTTCCGTACTTTCAGCAAACTGCAGCAGTAACAGTATTTGGCAGCTGGCTTCTTTTTGCTGCAAAATATGGCTTGCAGCAAAAGTACGGAAACGACTTGCTGCGAATCTATTTTAATATATTATAATAGATTCAAGTACGGAAACAGACCTAATGCAACCAACATTTGTTGCACAACAAAATGAGTTTGAACCCATGAGAACGTATGAGAGCAGTTACAATGATGCAACAAAACTTTAGGTGTGTTCGCGTACTTTCAGTCACTGAATTTTCCTGAATCATGTGGTGGGGGAAATTCATGAAAAGTATAAAAACGCTCTCATTGCATTTCCTGGGAATTGGCAAACAAAAGTGTCAGTTGTCGGTTTTGGGAGAACAGTGGTTATAAAGTCATCCTAATAAGCCGTTCACACTACACTCTAAATCAAGTAGATTTAGAAGCTGTCAAAGTTAATCAGGTAAGCGTTCACACTACCCGAAGTGATTTAGAATGAGGAGATTTAGAGAGCGAACTGTCATTCGAATTTGTGTGTACAATTTTTTTTGCATGAAAGTTGTTCAAAATGGTGCAGAAACATGCAAGAGCATTTTCATTTTGTACAACTCACATTTTCCTTTTTTGTCTAATTTTTGCTATATTTGAACGAAATTCGAATGACATTTCGTTGAAATCTACTCTCCCTCCCACGGATGGAATTAAGCACGCTCTGAGAACAATTCAGCCCGGAATAGTACCTGATTTGTACTTGATTAACTCTAAATCTACTTGATTAACTCGGTCGGAAACCGAAAAAAATGTATGGGTAATCAGGTAGATTTAACTTGATTTAGCTCTAAAGCGATCAGCTGATCGAAATCGCCTGATTTAGAGCCTAGTGTGAACGGGCTATAAGCGGTGATAAATTATCGCCACAAAAATATTCGTTCTTCATAATAACATTACGCCTAAAACCGTTAAACAATTTTCAGTATTTTTCAGTAGCTCAGACCCTACTGGAATTTACTGAAAGAGGGGAAATTTTCAGTTTTCAGTAAAACGGAGTACAAAAACGGCTTCATTGCAATTAATTGCAATTAATCGTAGTACGCGAACAGACCTTTTGTCGCGCAGCAGAGTTTGCTCATACCATTGACAAAGCGTAATAACAACCAGCGTAATAACAACCAGCGTACCAACTTATTCCACTTTCCCAAAAAAACACTTTGACCTTGAAATTGCGCCTCCATTTACGCAATGCATTATCTGTCAAAGCGGCCTGAGATTATGTTGGTATATTTTGCGAGAGTGGGCCGTACGTGAGCAGCGAAAAATCTAGCTTGAGTATGTAGTTGCCGAATTGTATATTCCATCTCTTTCTGTTCCATGCGATTTCTTCCAACTTTCCAGGCTGACCAACAATACAATCTCAGGTTAGATCACTTGATTTTTGGGCCGTATACATATACGGAGTTGGTACGCTGGCACAGCGTAAAGAGTTAGTTCCTAACCAGCGTGCGAACTCCGAATATGTATACGGTCCAAAAATCCAGTGATCTAACCTGAGACACAGCGTAAGGAGTTAGTTCCTAACCAGCGTGCGGACTCCGTATATGTATACGGTCCAAAAATCCAGTGATCTAAC
The DNA here is from genome assembly GCA_947369275.1 of Nemotelus nigrinus. NCBI lineage: Eukaryota > Metazoa > Arthropoda > Insecta > Diptera > Stratiomyidae > Nemotelus > Nemotelus nigrinus. Next base: position 130,290,100 of record OX376373.1, on the reverse strand, counting down.
CTGAGATTGTATTGTTGGTCAGCCTGGAAAGTTGGAAGAAATCGTATGGAACAGAAAGAAATGCAATATACGATTCGACAACTACATACTCAGGCTAGATTTTTCGCTGCTCACATACGGCTCACTCTCACGAAAAATACTAGCACACTCTCAGGTTGCTTTGACAGATAATGCATTGCGTAAATGGAGGCGCAATTTCAAGGTCAAAGTGTTTTTTCTGGAAAAGGGAAGGAGTTCACCCACTTATCATTCTATACACTTTGCCTGAGATTATATTGTTGGTGAGCCTGGAAAGTTGGAAGAAATCGTATGGAACAGAAAGAAATGCAATATACGATTCGACAACTACATACTCAGGCTAGATTTTTCGCTGCTCACATACGGCCCACTCTCACAAAATATACCAACATAATCTCAGGCTGCTTTGACAGATAATGCATTGCGTAAATGGAGGCGCAATTTCAAGGTCAAAGTGTTTTTTCTGGAAAAGGGAAGGAGTTCACCCACTTATCATTCTATACACTTTGACGCTGGTTAGGAACTACTCATTACGCTGTGCCATTGATATAAAAGTATAGAGGATATGCGAATAGCATATACGTATACTGGACGTGACTGTTGCCAGAAACAGTTGTATGAATATGGGTGAGAACGCAGTGTTCTGACATTTCCAGGTGTTCCAGCATCGTTCCAGTATCTGGGACTGTCAATTTGAGTTTCAAAAAATCGAGCGTCTTCAAGCCGCGCATTCAGAAAACGTTTTATAATTCGTGATCGGGAGCTGCATTCAAAGAATTTTTGCATTTAGTGGCTTGTGCATATGAGTGGCAGTGTCCGGTGATTATTTCATTAAGTTAATGTGGATACATAATTAAATAAAGGAGGTTTTAAGTTGTGCGGTTTGGTCGTGGTGAAATAAAACATAGTTTATGAGTGAACGTTCTAACATTACTAAAATATAACTATTGTTAGAAAATGCGTGAAGTGTTTAGATTCCAAATACGCCTGTTTATTTCGTTTGTGTGAATAGTAGCTTGGATATCGTCGCAAGAACGAAAACATCACCCGGTTTGTTTACATTTTAGGCAGTGTGACATATTGAATTTTGAAGTAGGTCAAAGCGGGTACTAAACTTAGTACTGAATCTCATCAAAACATAGCCAGTAACAGATGACGGAAAATATACGCTGCAGCTTTTAAAGGATCAAATACTCACTGATATCACTTTCCGAGACTGTAAAGGATCCATATTATCAAACAACAATTTCGTTAATATAGCCAGTGACAGATGACGGAAAATGTTGTGTTGCATTGATTGTAACTCGTTCCACCAACAAAACTTGGCAGGAAATGTTGGTTGCATTGATTGTAACTCAAGCATAAAGCTGCAGTTACAAACAATCAATGCAACACAACTTTGTTGCACAACAAAATGAGTTTGAACCCATAAGAACGTATGAGAGCAGTTACAATGATGCAACACAACTTTGTTGCGCAGCAGAGTTTGCTCATATCTCAAACTTGGCATGGCAACAACATTTTTGAAAATATCCAATTCCACCTGTTCCTATGAGAGTCCGGGAAATGGGAAATGTCATATGCAAATGACAATCAAAATTTGTTTTTCTTTTGCTAATTTTGGCGCTGCAATATACGCTGCAGCTTTTAAAGGATCAAATACTCACTGATATCACTTTCTGAGACTGTAAAGGATCCATATTATCAAACAACAATTTCGTTAATATAGCAAGTGACAGATGACGGAAAATGTTGTGTTGCATTAATTGTAACTCCTTCCACCAACAAAACTTGACAGCGAATGTTGGTTGCATTGATTGTAGCTCAAGCATAAGATTTACATTGAGATTTATATTGAGTAATTTTTTAGCTACTCATTAGGTCTGTTTAAGACAAATGTTTAAGATAAGGTTCTTTTACCTTAACTCTGATGTTAGTCAAGGTGTTGCACCTTGGCTATTGGTTTGTTACGGGTCAAAGGTGTTGCACCTAGACAATACCAACGATGGTTTAATTTCAAAGTAAGATATTTATCTTACCGAGTGTTGATAGTCAAGGTGCTGCACCCTGGCTAATAGTTTAGAATTCGTCAAAGGCGTTACACCTTGGCAAAACGAGCACGACTTCAAATTGTAGGAATAAAACACACAACTGAATACTGTCGAACTGCTATAGTTTCTTTATTCTTCAGCTTATTTATGTAAACTTATTGCAAAGTTGACAAATACAAAGTTCAATAAAACAAACAGCCTAATTGCATCAGCAAAATTGACCCGTGAATTAATACAATATGAAAACGTGAATTAATCAGCGAATAAGTACAATACAATAACAACATACATTGAATAGTGAAATGAATACAAAACGAAAACATGAATTAATCAGCGAATAAGTGCAATATAATAACAAACATACATTGACCAGTGAAAATGAATGAATTGATCCGTAGTCAAATTACGCGTGCAATAAATGTACGAAACAACGACTATTGACTTGACTGTATATATTTCTACACGATTTAATGCCAACAATGGAAATGAATGAATTTGATGATAATTACATTTTGATGTGACCTACATACATATACTTAATACTAAACATGCTCCCCGCGTTGGATTGAAGGTCAATACCTTCATATGTGTATACTAAAGTCACGAGACTGAGTGCGAGGCGCTGGGATGGGGTTTTTCCGGCTGCATCGAGTTACATCCTTCGTCATCTTGTAACCTAATATGACAATGATGATTAGCGCGAGTGACAAGCTTGTGTATCCGATTGCGAACTGATGTGTGGATGTGGTGTCATTTGGTAACTCTAAATTTTTGAGTACATCGATTTTTTCTTTTAATTTCTCTAATTCATTGGCCTTGTCTTCGTAAGGTCTAGATTGTGTAATCGTTATAGTCATCTTTGCCTTTTGGCTACTATGAGGCAGATCTCCGAGCCGAGTGTAGGAATTGCGGGTGGTAGAATTATATAGTTGGTGGCCGTGAATGATTATTGAACTATGTTTTATGATGCATTCTGGGTCCAATTTTAATAGGCCAGCTCCAGTGAGTATGGTGTGGGTTATATCGTCTTCGCAAATGGTGGTAACTGTGATACTTTCTTTCGTTGCGTATATCCAATGATTTGCACTATTCAGATGTATCCATATCGGGCTTTGGTTTAATTGCACAAGTTCACAATCTTCTAGTTGATTGTAGTATTGCTCGTTGAGCAAATTCATTTCGCATCTATATGCATCAGCTCCCTTTCTATACAGCGGCTTTTGTTGTTCACATAATAGTACTTCTGCTTCTAGTTTGTTGCATAAGGTCAGTTCAATTTCTGTCATTGGAGAAAAAAAGTCATGGTGTTGGTTGACTGCCTGAAAATCTGAAGTTGGTTTTATTGCCAAAATAGTGGAAATTGAAACTACTGGTATTGGTATCACATGGTATATCGTAAAAATCCCAACATTAGTTAGTAGCAATTGAATTCGGAAGATAATATTGTTATTAATCATTCTTGATCTGATTGACATCAAACTGTAGAATGATGCAATGTCATGTTGTATTATCGGTAGCTGAAGTGTGGGAGGCAAAGTTTTTAATGCGAGTAATTTCCGCTTTAAATTGGTTTGGTGTCAGTAGCAGTGTACTGATTTTGCTGTGATGTACACTTGTCATTGCATCCAGTAGATCCGATTGAATGTGTTGTAAACGTGCTGACATCAGAGTTAGTTGTGAAGCAAGGATTGTGAACTGCTGAAGACTCATCAATCTATGAACATCGTTTCCGAGAGTGTTAATTCCATTGGTTAATCGGCTTATATTTTCATCAATTGCATTAAATTTTTGTGTTATGGCAGTTTGATCTGTTTTCATTATATTAATTGTTGAGTCTATGATTGACGTCTGATTCTTCAATAGCCACTTAAGATATTCTTGATTAGCGTTGATGTGTTTTATCGTATGTGACATATTTTCAGCATAGTCAGAATCAAGTACGCCAAACAGCGAGTTTGCCATGTTTCCAATCACATTGAAGGCACCTCTTTTGTGTCTTTGATGCGATGAAATCAGCACATTATCAATCTTTAAATCAGTTTCTACAACATGGAAGTGGTGAATGGTTTCCTCACAACCATGTGCGTGATGTGTTTGAATACACAAACGGTTGAGTATGTCGATCCCATTTGAGAAGGTAGTTAGCTCGGAAAAATAGGACTGCAGATCATAATACACCACAAGATTCCACTTTGATGTCACAAATCTTGTGTTTGCAATACCTTCAAAATGTAAACCAGGTTTCCCTTCAAAATTGTTGACTTCTATTTGTTTTGCTGGTATTAATAAAATAATTAGACAGGTGAACAGCAGAGCAGCTAATGATGTCTTAGGGGTTATATTGGTTGATCTATTTGCTTGATCGCCAAGTTGAGGTTCATGGGGCCTTTTGATGCTGATAGTACTGTCGAGTTGCTCACCAGGCTCAGTTTCTGGTTGTGAATCGTCGTTGATTTCACACGGCAGCGGTGCCAGTTTGTGGATTGGCCGTTTCAAAATCCCAGATGCCGTTTTTACTTCAGCTACTCTTACCAAGCCATTGTCATCCTTAAATGTTTGAATAATGCGTCCTAAAGGCCACTTCATTACAGGAGCGTTATCGTCTTTGATCACAACGATTGTCCCAGGTTTTGCGTTATCTACTCGTTTCCGCCATTTGTAGCGCTGTTGAAGTTCATTCAGGTATTCTGACGACCATCTTCTCCAAAATTCTTGCTTTCTGCGGCTAACTAGTTTCCACCGTGTTAAGAGACTACCCTTTAAAAGCTCGGCACTTGTATCAACCGCATTAGTAAGTGGTTCACCGATTAGGAAATGTCCCGGAGTTAAAGCTGCGAGATCGTTTGGATCGTTAGACAACTGAGTAAGTGGACGTGAATTTAAAATGGCTTCGACTTCGATAAGTAAGGTCTCTAGCTCTTCGTAAGTTAGTGAAGCTGATGCTGTTCCCTTGTGTAGCAACAATTTGGTAGATTTCACAGCAGCTTCCCATAAACCGCCAAAGTGCGGTGCTCGTGGAGGAATGAATTTAAACTCAATTCCTTTCTTGCTGCATTCAGATACAATTTTTTCTTGAGACCTTGTACTATGCATCGTCTCGATCAGTTCACTTAGTTGATTACTGGCTCCTACAAATTTAGTCGCGTTATCACAGTAAATTGTCTTGCAATGACCTCGACGACCAACGAACCGACGAAGAGCCCCAATAAATGCCTCTGTTGTTAAGTCGCTTACCAGCTCCAGATGTATTGCCTTAGTAGCGAAGCAACAAAATACTGCAATGTAGGCCTTTTGAGGTTTCCTTCCTCGACCCTTGTAATGAACCCAAACGGGCCCACAGTAGTCAACACCTGAGTTTATAAACGGTCGAGCTGGTTGGACTCGTGTGGCGGGAAGATCTCCCATCATTTGCCCCAGGAACTTGGGTTTTCTTTTAGCACACCAATTGCAGTGTTGAATTATAGACCTTGCTATGTTTTTGCCTCTTACACGGAGAGAAATTGCGGCAATGATTTTTACTACAGTGGATAATAAAATTTACTATTCCGAAAATTCGATATGAAAACATGAATGTTATTACAAATTAGATGAAAATTTACTATTTTCCTGCAAATAATAGTCAATTCCACTACATACTACAACTCACACATGTTCATTGCGCTGTAGTAGAGACATTCATGTATACATAATTCACAACAAAGTAGTAAAATGTGTAGTGCAATTGATTACAAAGGTAATGGGGCAAAAAATTACTACCATTGCAATAAAATTCATTGCAAATTTTGTATGATTTCATTACACTTTTCTCTCCTTGTACTGGCCAAAATCGTTTTCTAGTTTGAGCTAGTAAACCTTGCGGTCCAATGTGCATATTTTCTTGATGCATGGATGTCATAAGCAAGTTCGTGATTGGATGTGCGTATGGGAGTAGCATCTGGTGTTTCGCGTCGTATGAATGTGATGAATTTTTCAGTCGTCCTCCTACTCGGATAATTCCGTGACTGTCCAAGAACGGATTTAGCGTACTGAGTGCGCTCGTTGGGTGAACTTCCAATTTCTCGTTAAGCTGTTTTATTTCTGTTTTGAACGACTCCTGCTGTATTGTTCGTACGATTACAGCTAATTAGTGATGGGCGCTTCTGTTGTTTTCAGAAAAAGAAAACGAACTGTTTTTTTCCAAAAACAGCTGTTTTTTTGAAACTGTTTGAAAACTTTTTTCACTCGACCAGCAGCAGATTGATACTGGGTGTTACCATTAGTGATGAACGTTTCTGTTGTTTTCATAAAACGAAAACTATTTGAAAAAAACAGTTGGAAAAAAACAGTTGGAAAAAAACTGTTTTTTTTCAACTGTTTTTTTTCAAATAGTTTTCGTTTTCTGAAAACAACAGAAACGCCCATCACTAATGGTAACACCCAGTATCAATCTGCTGCTGGTCGAGTGAAAAAAGTTTTCAAACAGTTTTAAAAAACAGCTGTTTTTTGGAAAAAAACAGTTCGTTTTCGTTTTCTGAAAACAACAGAAACGCCCATCACTACAGCTAATGCCTTTTCTAACTCTTTTGGTGACAAACCCTTCGTTGTGGATGGTCGCAATGGCTTTTTGCAGTGAGCTTTGAATCTCATGCTATATGCTAGAATTCGTTGTAGCTTTCGGAAAGAATTGCCATGATCAATGTTTTGCAACCAATGCCCATTGTCAATCTGCCTGGACAAGTCAGCTTGGTTGGCAGCTGTGTTCACAGCCGCCACATTTTCTGACAAATAACATTTTCTTTTTTCTACATCACACGTTGCATGTTGTTGATAAGAAGCGGGCCATCTGTCTTCGCTTAAGTGTAAAAACATCGGTCCATCAAACCAAGTGTTACATCCTTTTAATTTTACAGGCGTCAAACCACGTGATAGTATATCAGCAGGATTTTCTGACGATCGAACATGTCTCCATTGTTCGGCAATAGAGCTTCCTTGAATGACAGAAATTCGATTTGCAGCAAATGTTTGATAATGTTGCGCAGGTGAATTAATCCAGTTTAGCACTATCTCGGAGATTCGTTTTAACTTTAGATTCGTTTTAATTCGGTCTGCAAGTTTTGTTGCCAGTGCTGCTGCACATAACTCTAGCCGTGGGAGTGTTTGTCTTTTCAATGGAGCAACCCGTGATTTAGCGCATTAAAGGCGTATGATGGTTCTTTTCTCTTTGTTCAATGAACGAATGTAAGCCACTGCTCCGAATGCCTTCTCTGACGCATCTGCGAATACGTGCAGCTGAATATTGTGCTTAGCTTCATGTGCAAAAATATGTCGATTGAAATGTAAGTTGTCTATTTCCTGCAGCTCTTCTCGGAACTGGCACCATCTGCTGTGCATTTCCAAAGGCAAGGCTGCATCCCAATCCAGCTTGAGTTGCCAAAGTTCTTGCATGAATATTTTGACTGCCACGATGACTGGGCTCATGATTCCTAATGGATCAAACAACCTTGCAATATCAGATGATATTGTGCGCTTTGTCACAGCACTGCTGTGTTTGCTATTGAATTTGACGTGAAACTTATCTTCCTTGGGGTACCATATTAGTCCTAATGTTTTAACCTTCTCTGGATTGTCATCTTCGAAAACTAACTGGGCTTCTCGATCTTCGAATGGTATCCCGTTAAGTAATTGAGGATGGTTGCTACACCACTTGTGCAACTTGAAACAGCCTTCTTGAAGTAATTTTTGTAGTTGATCTCGCATCATCAATGCTGTTGGCATGCTATCTGAGCCAATGAGAACGTCATCTACGTAAAAATCTCGTTCTAACACTTGGGCACCCAATGGATAGCTTGAAACTCTGTCATGAGCTAATTTTTGAAGGCATTTTGTGGCCAAGTATGGGGCTGGCGTTGTTCCGTACGTAACAGTGCGTAGTTGGAAACATTTAATTGGATGACTAGCGTCATTTCTCCAGAATACCAGCTGATATTTTCTATCCTCTTCGCTGACCAGTATCTGACGATACATTTGTTTGATATCCGCCGTAAATACAAAACGAGGCATCCTGAATCGTAATAGGATCGAAAACAGATCGTCTTGAATGGTGGGTCCTGCATGCAAGAGGTTGTTGAGAGATAGTCCTGAGTTACTTTTAGCTGAGGCATCGAAAACTACTCGCAGCTTTGTGGTACTCCTGTCGAGTTTTAGCACACTATGATGTGGAAGATAGTACACCGGACCTTACAAACCACGAGTGTTAACTTCTTCCATGTGGTTACGTTGAAGATATTCGGTCATGAACTGAACATATTGTTCTTTTAAAGATCGGTCTCGCTGAAGTCTTCTTTCAAGCGATAAGAATCTTCGCATTGCTATCTCCTGTGAATCTCCAAGCCGATTGGGGTCATCGGAAAATGGCATTGAAACAATGAAACGACCATTGACATCCCGTTTCACAGTTTGGTTGAAATGCGACTCACACTTCTTCTCTACCGAAGTTAGCGTAGACATACTGGAATCGACTTCTTCAAGTTTCCAGAAACGTTCTACAATCCCGTTCAAATTTTCATCTTCGGTGCAAACTCCACATACAACGGCTGATATAGATGCTTGTTTAGTTTTCCCAACTACTATCCATCCAAATATGGTTTTTTGAAGAACTGGAAGATCTTTCGCCATTTTTATTTGACCTATCGATAGCAGCTCATGATAAAATTCTGCTCCAAGTAGCAGATCGATTTCTTCGGATTTGTAGAAGTCTGGGTCTGCTAGTTTGATATGCTTTGGAATAGGCCATTTAGAAACATCAAATGTTTGTGCGGGCTGTGGTGGTACAATATTACCGATAACAAAAGCTTCAACTCGTGCTGAATAATCACAGAGAAGAGATTCCATCAATACGTTGACTCTTGCTTGACTTTGAGCCTTGTTTCCTCCAACACCTTGAATATGCAGCTGATCACCTTTTGCGATAAGTTTTAAGCACTTCACCATTTTCGTTGTGATTAAATTGACTTGAAAGCCTGAATCCAACAGTGCCCTACACTTTACGGACTCTCCTTTACTATTCATGATTTTTACTACCACCGTACCAAGGAAAACATAATTCACCTCATGTCTATTTGTTGATGTGGCCACCGTGGATGGAAAACTCAAGATATCTTCAGGTTCTGCATTTGTTAAACTGCCTGGGTGTGACGCTTTCATCGCCTCTCTCTTATCTGAGTGAATGAGAGTATGATGTTTTAACTCGCATTTTGTGCAACCGCGAGAACCGCAATTAACTGCCCTGTGCCCTGTTCTTAAGCAGTTTCTGCATAAATTATGCTTATTTATAATCTTAACTCGATCTACAATCTTAGCTCCCGTGAATATCTTACACACGTGAAGAGCGTGCTTATCTTTGCACAATATGCACTGTTTGTTTCCTCGTGAATCAGTAGCACTTGCTGTCAACGCTTGAGCAACTCCCTGTTTTCGGTACCGATCATCTATTCTGCCTTTGCTTCCCGAAACTTCAAGTGACTGGAAGCGCAATTCGAGGAAGTTCAGAAAATCATCTAGATTCTGAAGTTGTCTCGGGTTGTCAAGCAATTGTTCATACAAAGTATGTGTGGTCTTATCCAGCTTTTTCATCATCCAATGAAGAAATAGCGGGTCCCAACCCTTTGTTGAGACACCCAGATTCTGCAATCCTAATAAACATTCTTGCGTTGTATTGTGCAACGTCTTGAGCGATGCAGCAGATGGATAGTCATTGGCATGAGATTGCTGTGATAGCAACTTGTTAACAAGTGCTGATACTTGCAGACGCGGATTATTATAGCGTTCTTGTTAAGTCTTCCAGGCAACGGCATAATTATCTTCCGTTATTGTCAGATGTCTAATTAATCTTTCGGCTTCACCAGATAGATTTGTTTTAAGGTAGAACATCTTTTGACATCCAGGTTTGTCTTGGTTGTGTACCATTTGGCTGAATAAATCTCGGAACTGTTGCCAGTACGAGTAATCTCCATCAAATTTTGGAAGTGTTACCTTTGGCAGCTTAAGTGGACTATGCATACCCTGATTCGTTCCCATCACAGTGTGTGGAACTGCAGTTTGTTCGAGGTTCATGCCAATATCAATGAGAGCCTCTTGCACTTGCGCTTCATACTCGGCGTAGATATGCTCCTGATATCCGTATGTACTAGGGCTATCGGTCGATTCCCATATCTGACGATCGTCTTGCTCGATGTCACTCCAGAGCTGTTTGATGCTGTCAAACTTCACTCCGTAATAATGTTTAGACTGCTGACCTTCAACAGTTGCCAGCAGCCTCTTCAACGTTTGAAAATTTCGATTTTGCCTTCTAACAACTCGACGAATGGTTTCTGGTATTTCTTCGCTTTTAGCTTGCGTTACTTGGAGAGAGGTTTCAACTTGGAATTTAGGTCGAACGTCTGAACCATGTCCATCATGTTGAACTAGCACTTCCTCTCTATTTTCGTCGATTCTTACTTCAAGTTTCGAATTGAAGTGAGCTCGATACGTGTTGTAGATGCCTTTTATTTTCTGATAGTAATTGGAAATAAAGTATTCGTGTTGTAGATCTACATTCTTCAATGAGCGAATCTCTGTGTCTACCGCCTCGAATGCATTCCATGCATTTTCTTGCCGCTTTAAACGCTCTTTGTAATATTCGACGGTCTTTCTATCTGAACCATCCTTCCGATAGTTCACGACAATTCGTTGAATCTCCTTCCCGTTCTCTTCTTGCTGAACGGTGAGCGATTCCATTCTTAACGTCGCACTGGATATTAAACCTTGAAGCACGCGTTGCTGATGGTACTAGCCTTGGCTCAGCTTTAAAAATTGTTCTGCTGCTGGATCTAAGTGTAGCACTTAGGTCCCTGCTCGGGCGCCAAATGTTTAAGATAAGGTTCTTTTACCTTAACTCTGATGTTAGTCAAGGAGTTGCACCTTGGCTATTGGTTTGTTACGGGTCAAAGGTGTTGCACCTAGACAATAACAACGATGGTTTAATTTCAAAGTAAGATATTTATCTTACCGAGTGTTGATAGTTAAGGTGTTGCACCCTGGCTAATAGTTTAGAATTTGTCAAAGGTGTTACACCTTGGCAAAACGAGCACGACTTCAAATTGTAGGAATAAAACACACAACTGAATACTGTCGAACTGCTATAGTTTCTTTATTCTTCAGCTTATTTATGTAAACTCATTGCTAAGTTAACAAATACAAAGTTCAATAAAACAAACATAGCCTAATTGCATCAGCAAAATTGACCCGTGAATTAATACAATATGAAAACGTGAATTAATCAGCGAATAAGTACAATACAATAACAACATACATTGAATAGTGAAATGAATACAAAACGAAAACATGAATTAATCAGCGAATTAGTGCAATATAATAACCAACATACATTGACCAGTGAAAATGAATGAATTGATCCGTAGTCAAATTACGCGTGCCATAAATGTACGAAACAACGACTATTGACTTGACTGTATATATTTCTACACGATTTAATGCCAACAATAAAAATGAATGAATTTGATGATAATTACATTTTGAACATGCTCCCCGCGTTGGATTAAAGGTCAATACCTTCATATGTGTATACTAAAGTCACGAGACTGAGTGCGAGGCGCTGGGATGGGGTTTTTCCGGCTGCATCGAGTTACATCCTTCGTCATCTTGTAACCTAATATGACAATGATGATTAGCGCGAGTGACAAGCTTGTGTATCCGATTGCGAACTGATGTGTGGATGTGGTGTCATTTGGTAACTCAAAATTTTTAAGTACATCGATTTTTTCTTTTAATTTCTCTAATTCATTGGCCTTGTCTTCGTAAGGTCTAGATTGTGTAATCGTTATAGTCATCTTTGCCTTTTGGCTACTATGAGGCAGATCTCCGAGCCGAGTGTAGGAATTGCGGGTGGTAGAATTATATAGTTGGTGGCCGTGAATGATTATTGAACTATGTTTTATGATGCATTCTGGGTCCAATTTTAATAGGCCAGCTCCAGTGAGTATTGTGTAATACCCCACCATACGGATAACAGGACTGATTGGAAAACAGATGAGGAACATGGCACTTAAAGGTTTGACAAACCTGAAGGAGGACAAGCCCCCACTGAGAAGGGTCGTGTTAGAATATAATCGGATTTCGTTGGGTTTGAAGCCCAAATTAAAGAAATGGGGCGTAGAGGTTGTGTTCCAAAACAGAAGCAACCAGCTGAAGACTCTACTTGGGTCAACAAAGGACCCAATAGAAAGATTGGAAAAAGCAGGGATATACTCGATCCAATGCGGGGATTGTGACCTAAAATATATAGGCCAAACGAAACGAAGCGCACTTACTCGCTTCAAGGAGCATCGGAGGGAAGCAGAAACAGCAAGGAGGAAAAACATTAAGGAGTTCAAATCTAAAGTAGCGGAGCATATGGTTGGAGCAGACCACAACATCTCGGTGGAAAACCTCTCACTGATAAGCAACGTGGGAGATAGTAGAAAGCTAGATGTAGCGGAAAGTTTGGAGATATTCAAGGCCCCACGGGAGTGTCTCCTTAACAGGGATTTGGGAAACGGATATTCCCTACTGTTCAAATTGATTAGAAGAAGTACCGCAAGGGCAACCGGAGATCATAATAACACGATAATTAACATCTCACCAACGAGCCAGGAAAGAAGGATTAACGAAACAGTTAATGAGGCTGCTAATGAGGATTTAATTAGCGCACCACCTACCGACGATGGGGGAAATACCCAGACGGAAAGAAAACGCTTAAGGATACTTAAAAGTTTATCTACAAATAGGACGATTAGGGACTATTTTCCGCAGTCGAAGAAACATCGCTGAAGAAGGCTATAAGTGATAGCCGAAATACTGGTATACGGATTTTGAAAAATAAATTGGTAGAAATAAAGGAAACGAGTTCGACTTTTCATTTTATTTTAATGTTATAGTCATCTTTGCCTTTTGGCTACTATGAGGCAGATCTCCGAGCCGAGTGTAGGAATTGCGGGTGGTAGAATTATATAGTTGGTGGCCGTGAATGATTATTGAACTATGTTTTATGATGCATTCTGGGTCCAATTTTAATAGGCCAGCTCCAGTGAGTATGGTGTGGGTTATATCGTCTTCGCAAATGGTGGTAACTGTGATATTTTCTTTCGTTGCGTATATCCAATGATTTGCACTATTCAGATGTATCCATATCGGGCTTTGGTTTAATTGCGCAAGTTCACAATCTTCTAGTTGATTGTAGTATTGCTCGTTGAGCAAATTCATTTCGCATCTATATGCAAGTTAACACCTTGATAATATCCCAAATCAAGTGACCTTTGGCAGTTTCATGACGTTTGAAAAACAATAGAAAATGTAATAGAAAGAATTTTCATTTTGATTATTATTAATAAAACAGACACTGAAGTGTTCAGTTATAAATCAGGTGGTTTCTTTTGGATTACACAACAAATAAAGTTGTTTAACTGACGCCCGAGCAGGGACATGATTGTTTAATATATAAAGTAGTTCAGTGAAAGGAATAGTCTGTACCGCGAGTAGGCATTTGCGAAATCAAAGTAAACAGCCAAAAGGTAGATATTGCAGCTAACCCACGAACTTAGATTCACATATCTGGTCCACCACTTGACGGAGTTTTATTAATCGATAACACCGCACTAGATGGAAAGGATATTAATGTAAGTACACTTTTCGATTAATTTTGTTGAAAACAAATAAATATCGAGCGAATACGAAAGGTACTTACAAAAATATATTTACCAAGTGAAGTGAATATTAATATCCAGTGCCCGTGCATAAGTCACAAAGGGAGGATAAATAGTGCGCGAGTGTTTTAAGTCTGCAATGGAACAGTTGACAGAAAGCATCAGACAATTAGAAGGTGCAATTAATGCACAAATTGTCTTGGTTAAGCAAATCGACAGTCCATTGAAGGTATTGGAGCAAAACAAAGGACAAGGCTCCATTACACCGCAAATTGAACCACTTCGAGCTCCCCGTACCGAGGAGGAGCTCAAAGAAATCTGTAAACTGCCCGATTGCGTTAGGAAATTGCAGACATTCGACGGGAATCCAGCAGAATATCTGTCTTGGGTCCACAGTGTGGAAAACATCCTTAAGGACTATGAAATCGTCCGAACGAAGCCAATCTACAGAGCAATACTCCGTAGTATACGGCAAAAGATTCGAGGCCCTGCTGATGCAGCCCTCATATCTTATAATATATTCGACGATAGTTGGTCATCTATAAAGAAGTGTCTTTCGCTGCATTACGCAGATAAGAGAGACTTACATACACTAGAACACCAATTAAATCTCTTGCATCAAAACAATATGAACCTCGATGAGTTTTACGCGCTTGTGAACCATCAGTTTTCACTAATCGTGAATAAAATCCGAACAGAAGACTATTCTTCTGAAACGGTCGGAGTATTAATTGAGACTTACAGAAACAGGGCTCTTGATGTATTTATACGGGGTGTGAATGGTGACATCTCGAAGATGTTAATGATTCAGAGACCCAAAACTCTCCCAGAAGCGTATACAACGTGTCTTGAAATTCAAAATCTCAACTTCCGTAACACTAAAATACACAAGCCAAGCATAATCAATTCAGTCACAGCCCCCCAAAATCAGTTTTTCTCTCAGAATATAACAAGGCCAATTCAGCAAGTTCTACCAAAACTGCCACCACGTCCTGCACCCAGGAATCTATCGCTGAACCAGAGAAATGAAGCATACCATCTACAACATCAACAACGTCCACAGCCACCAGCCAGGCCCACAGCACAAAAACCCCCAGTACCTATGGAAGTTGATCCCTCCATTAAGACCAAAATAGTGAACTACATGAATCGGCCACGGGAAAGGCATCCAGTTAAAAGACCTCAGCAGAACGATTATCACTCAAACAAACACCAACGCGTGAATATCATTGAGACATCTGAGGATACCATAGAAGAGGATACTACGAACGAAGACTACGTAGCAGCCTACGAAGCAGAAATGCAAATGAATAATTTAGAAGATATTGAAGATCCGGAAATGGAAGTACATTTTATGAGGAATGCCTCTCTAGCATTCCATACATAGAATATGTAGCTAGCGACGGTAGAATTCTTAAATTCCTCGTCGATACGGGAACTAAAAAAAATTTTGTGAGACCAGAATTAGCAGAAATCAAACAACCAATGGAAAAATCCTTCAAAATACAATCGGCAGGAGGAGAAATTGAAGTAAAAGAGAAAATTAGGGGCAGGTTTTTTTCAAGCATAGGCAACAATACAGTCGTACAGTTTTTCATTTTACCAGGCCTGAAATCCTTCGATGGAATTATTGGAGATGATACACTAAAGGCACTCGAGGCAGTCATCGATAGGAAAAAGAATGAATTAAAAATAAAACCCAATATCATCATTCCACTCAAGGAAAAACAGTCCACACAAGTAAATAATTTAAACATTAGGGACAGTCACCTTCCTCACCGAGCTAGATAAAAACTGATAGCAATAATCAGGAACCACAGAAACCTATTCGAACCAGTTGATAATAAACAGTCTATAAATACCAACGTTAGGGCCGAAATTCGGACATCCACTGATGAACCAATATATGCCAAAACCTACCCATACCCAGTTAACATGCGGCAGGAAGTAGACAATCAGGTGAAAGACCTGTTAAGAAGTGGAATAATTAGGCCATCAAAAAGTCCTTACAATTCACCCATCTGGATTGTAGAGAAAAAAATGGACGCAACTGGAATATTGAAATATAGAATGGTGATCGACTACAAGAAAATTAATGCCGTCACGATATCTGATACCTACCCGATACCCGACATCTCCAGCACGATTGCCAATCTTGGTGGCTCCCAATTCTTCACCACATTGGATCTAACGTCTGGGTTCCATCAGGTGAGAATGAAGGACGAGGACATCCCCAAAACCGCCTTCTCAACGATGAATGGAAAATATGAGTTTACCAGACTACCATTTGGCCTTCGAAATGCTCCTGCCATTTTCCAACGCATGATAGACGACGTCTTGAAAGAGTACATTGGCAAAATATGTTACGTCTACATAGACGATATTATTATATTCGGCAAGACAGAGGGAGAGCATTTCGAAAATATTGAAAAAGTATTTGGCAAATTAGAAAAGGCAAATTTAAGAGTGAACCTGGATAAGACCGAGTTTCTTAAAACTGAAACAAAATTTTTGGGATATATCATATCAAACAAAGGTGTGAAGCCCGATGTAAAAAAGATAGCTGCTATAAAAGACGCTTTATAAGAGACTTTGCCAAAATAGCGAAGCCTTTAACAAACCAAACGAGAAGATGAGGAATCTGAAGCTCCACTTCGGCTATCTACAAAGCATACAGACAAGAGCTACAAAAACTACATGAAAACCACCATACATCGCTTTTGACAGACATTGGTTCCATTACGTTCCTAATCATTTTATCTAGTATACTTATAGCCTACAAGCTCAATAAGCGGACCGCATCGTTTGGCATATGTCACCTCACCAAGCCACATCGAAATTGTCCACCCAGCAAGCACCTCAAATAACAACATCGAGGATCTTCAGCCAATCAACTTTAAACTATGACCTTCGGGACGCAGGCACGTAAAGGCGGAGGAGTTAACACCTTGATAATATCCCAAATCAAGTGACCTTTGGCAGTTTCATGACGTTTGAAAAACAATAGAAAATGTAATAGAAAGAATTTTCATTTTGATTATTATTAATAAAACAGACACTGAAGTGTTCAGTTATAAATCAGGTGGTTTCTTTTGGATTACACAACAAATAAAGTTGTTTAACTTGCATCAGCTCCCTTTCTATACAGCGGCTTTTGTTGTTCACATAATAGTACTTCTGCTTCTAGTTTGTTGCATAAGGTCAGTTCAATTTTTGTCATTGGAGAAAATAAGTCATGGTGTTGGTTGACTGCCAGAAAATCTGAAGTTGGTTTTATTGCCAAAATAGTGGAAATTGAAACTAATGGTATTGGTATCACATGGTATATCGTAAAAATCCCAACATTAGTTAGTAGCAATTGAATTCGGAAGATAATATTGTTATTAATCATTCTTGATCTGATTGACATCAAACTGTAGAATGATGCAATGTCATGTTGTATTATCGGTAGCTGAAGTGTGAGAGGCAAATAGTTTTTAATGCGAGTAATTTCCGCTTTAAATTGGTTTGGTGTCAGTAGCAGTGTACTGATTTTGCTGTGATGTACACTTGTCATTGCATCCAGTAGATCCGATTGAATGTGTTGTAAACGTGCTGACATCAGAGTTAGTTGTGAAGCAAGGATTGTGAACTGCTGAAGACTCATCAATCTATGAACATCGTTTCCGAGAGTGTTAATTCCATTGGTTAATCGGCTTATATTTTCATCAATTGCATTAAATTTTTGTGTTATGGCAGTTTGATCTGTTTTCATTATATTAATTGTTGAGTCTATGATTGACGTCTGATTCTTCAATAGCCACTTAAGATATTCTTGATTAGCGTTGATGTGTTTTATCGTATGTGACATATTTTCAGCATAGTCAGAATCAAGTACGCCAAACAGCGAGTTTGCCATGTTTCCAATCACATTGAAGGCACCTCTTTTGTGTCTTTGATGCGATGAAATCAGCTCATTATCAATCTTTAAATCAGTTTCTACAAAACGGAAGTGGTGAATGGTTTCCTCACAACCATGTGCGTGATGTGTTTGAATACACAAACGGTTGAGTATGTCGATCCCATTTGAGAAGGTAGTTAGCTCGGAAAAATAGGACTGCAGATCATAATACACCACAAGATTCCACTTTGATGTCACAAATCTTGTTGTTGCAATACCTTCAAAATGTAAACCAGGTTTCCCTTCTAAATTGTTGACTTCTATTTGTTTTGCTGGTATTAATGGAATAATTAGACAGGTGAACAGCAGAGCAGCTAATGATGTCTTTGGCTCTACACGCGTTTTCTTCTTAGGGGTTATATTGGTTGATGTATTTGCTTGATCGCCAAGTTGAGGTTCATGGGGCCTTTTGATGCTGATAGTACTGTCGAGTTGCTCACCAGGCTCAGTTTCTGGTTGTGAATCGTCGTTGATTTCACACGGCAGCGGTGCCAGTTTGTGGATTGGCCGTTTCAAAATCCCAGATGCCGTTTTTACTTCAGCTACTCTTACCAAGCCATTGTCATCCTTAAATGTTTGAATAATGCGTCCTAAAGGCCACTTCATTACAGGAGCGTTATCGTCTTTGATCACAACGATTGTCCCAGGTTTTGCGTTATCTACTCGTTTCCGCCATTTGTAGCGCTGTTGAAGTTCATTCAGGTATTCTGACGACCATCTTCTCCAAAATTCTTGCTTTCTGCGGCTAACTAGTTTCCACCGTGTTAAGAGACTACCCTTTAAAGGCTCGGCGCTTGTATCAACCGCATTAGTAAGTGGTTCACCGATTAGGAAATGTCTCGGAGTTAAAGCTGCGAGATCGTTTGGATCGTTAGACAACTGAGTAAGTGGACGTGAATTTAAAATGGCTTCGACTTCGATAAGTAAGGTCTCTAGCTCTTCGTAAGTTAGTGAAGCTGATGCTGTTCCCTTGTGTAGCAACAATTTGGTAGATTTCACAGCAGCTTCCCATAAACCGCCAAAGTGCGGTGCTCGTGGAGGAATGAATTTAAACTCAATTCCTTTCTTGCTGCATTCAGATACAATTTTTTCTTGAGACCTTGTACTATGCATCGTCTCGATCAGTTCACTTAGTTGATTACTGGCTCCTACAAAGTTAGTCGCGTTATCACAGTAAATTGTCTTGCAATGACCTCGCCGACCAACGAACCGACGAAGAGCCCCAATAAATGCCTCTGTTGTTAAGTCGCTTACCAGCTCCAGATGTATTGCCTTAGTAGCGAAGCAACAAAATACTGCAATGTAGGCCTTTTGAGGTTTCCTTCCTCGACCCTTGTAATGAGCCCAAACGGGCCCACAGTAGTCAACACCTGAGTTTATAAACGGTCGAGCTGGTTGTACTCGTGTGGCGGGAAGATCTCCCATCATTTGCTCCAGGAACTTGGGTTTTCTTTTTGCACACCAAGTGCAGTGTTGAATTATAGACCTTGCTATGTTTTTGCCTCTTACTGGCCAAAATCGTTGCCTAGTTTGAGCTAGTAAACCTTGCGGTCCAATGTGCATATTTTCTTGATGCATGGATGTCATAAGCAAGTTCGTGATTGGATGTGCGTATGGGAGTAGCATCTGGTGTTTCGCGTCGTATGAATGTGATGAATTTTTCAGTCGTCCTCCTACTCGGATAATTCCGTGACTTTCCAAGAACGGATTTAGCGTACTGAGTGCGCTCGTTGGGTGAACTTCCAATTTCTCGTTAAGCTGTTTTATTTCTGTTTTGAACGACTCCTGCTGTATTGTTCGTACGATTACAGCTAATGCCTTTTCTAACTCTTTTGGTGACAAAACCTCCGTTGTGGATGGTCGCAATGGCTTTTTGCAGTGAGCTTTGAATCTCATGCTATATGCTAGAATTCGTTGTAGCTTTCGGAAAGAATTGCCATGATCAATGTTTTGCAACCAATGCCCATTGTCAATCTGCCTGGACAAGTCAGCTTGGTTGGCAGCTGTGTTCACAGCCGCCACATTTTCTGAAAAATAACATTTTCTTTTTTCTACATCACACGTTGCATGTTGTTGATAAGAAGCGGGACATCTGTCTTCGCTTAAGTGTAAAAACATCGGTCCATCAAACCAAGTGTTACATCCTTTTAATTTTACAGGCGTCAAACCACGTGATAGTATATCAGCTGGATTTTCTGACGATCGAACATGTCTCCATTGTTCGGCAATAGAGCTTCTTTGAATGACAGAAATTCGATTTGCAGCAAATGTTTGATAATGTTGCGCAGGTGAATTAATCCAGTTTAGCACTATCTCGGAGATTCGTTTTAACTTTAGATTCGTTTTAATTCGGTCTGCAAGTTTTGTTGCCAGTGCTGCTGCACATAACTCTAGCCGTGGGAGTGTTTGTCTTTTCAATGGAGCAACCCGTGATTTAGCGCATTAAAGGCGTATGATGGTTCTTTTCTCTTTGTTCAATGAACGAATGTAAGCCACTGCTCCGAATGCCTTCTCTGACGCATCTGCGAATACGTGCAGCTGAATATTGTGCTTAGCTTCATGTGCAAAAATATGTCGATTGAAATGTAAGTTGTCTATTTCCTGCAGCTCTTCTCGGAACTGGCACCATCTGCTGTGCATTTCCAAAGGCAAGGCTGCATTCCAATCCAGCTTGAGTTGCCAAAGTTCTTGCATGAATATTTTGACTGCCACGATGACTGGGCTCATGATTCCTAATGGATCAAACAACCTTGCAATATCAGATGATATTGTGCGCTTTGTCACAGCACTGCTGTGTTTGCTATTGAATTTGACGTGAAACTTATCTTCCTTGGGGTACCATATTAGTCCTAATGTTTTAACCTTCTCTGGATTGTCATCTTCGAAAACTAACTGGGCTTCTCGATCTTCGAATGGTATCCCGTTAAGTAATTGAGGATGGTTGCTACACCACTTGTGCAACTTGAAACAGCCTTCTTGAAGTAATTTTTGTAGTTGATCTCGCATCATCAATGCTGTTGACATGCTATCTGAGCCAGTGAGAACGTCATCTACGTAAAAATCTCGTTCTAACACTTGGGCACCCAATGGATAGCTTGAAACTCTGTCATAAGCTAATTTTTGAAGGCATTTTGTGGCCAAGTATGGGGCTGGCGTTGTTCCGTACGTAACAGTGCGTAGTTGGAAACATTTAATTGGATGACTAGCGTCATTTCTCCAGAATACCAGCTGATATTTTCTATCCTCTTCGCTGACCAGTATCTGACGATACATTTGTTTGATATCCGCCGTAAATACAAAACGAGGCATCCTGAATCGTAATAGGATCGAAAACAGATCGTCTTGAATGGTGGGTCCTGCAGCAAGAGGTTGTTGAGAGATAGTCCTGAGTTACTTTTAGCTGAGGCATCGAAAACTACTCGCAGCTTTGTGGTACTCCTGTCGAGTTTTAGCACACTATGATGTGGAAGATGGTACACCGGACCTTTCAAACCACGAGTGTTAACTTCTTCCATGTGGTTACGTTGAAGATATTCGGTCATGAACTGAACATATTGTTCTTTTAAAGATCGGTCTCGCTGAAGTCTTCTTTCAAGCGATAAGAATCTTCGCATTGCTATCTCCTGTGAATCTCCAAGCCGATTGGGGTCATCGGAAAATGGCAGTGAAACAATGAAACGACCATTGACATCCCGTTTCACAGTTTGGTTGAAATGCGACTCACACTTCTTCTCTACCGAAGTTAGCGTAGACTGTCACGGCGTTCACTATTTTTCATAATAATAATAAAAAAAAAAAAAAATCTCCATCGTCCTCTAAAAGAGAACGATGGAGATTAGATAATATTCGCAATTTACGATGTTAATGTTAAATAGTATAAGGTTTAATGAGTTAGTTATTAGAGTCATGAATGTAATTTAAGGTAGATTAGGTCAGTTGTTGTTACAATCACAATCCCCGAATGTAGTGTAATTAATAGGAAGTCAGTTGATTATCACAAGGCATGCTGAAGGAATATACGACGAGTGACACATAAGTACAAACGAACATTTAACAGACGCACAACTCAGTCGAACATCTGCACATCAACAGCAGAACAACACGAGTAAATTGTGGATATGAGCATCATCATAGTCACCAACGGCAATACCTAAATCGCGAGGCTATCCAAAGCGCAAGAATATCAACGAGATATCGCGATCCGCATCATTATGCCACAAATCCATACACCCGGCAGAGCAATGTATGGGCTGAGTCGTTCATACTGACGACACCAGACCTAGGCCAACAATTGACCTACATACGACTGGTACCGAGTGTATTCCCGAGTTGCTGATTCCCGAACGCAAAGCCACTGATCAAAAGGGCGACTAAAGTTAATGCGAGATTATTGACAGGATCGACCCGAGGCGCGAAGGATAGTCGCCATGCGCGTAGGTAAAACGAGATCAGGACGACATCAGCATTCGAGGCAGGGCATTTTCACAACCGAAACTCGCGGCACGAACAAACTTTCACACTGAGCGCCGGAATGAATTAGCACTGTAACGCGACTGGATTCACATCTGATAGCGATCAGATGGAAGAAAACGGAAGGATTGCGGATCTGTTCTTTGGCAAAGGCGAGAAAATAATAAGCAGAACTCTCACTTACCTGGAAAATGTATCGAAAGGCTGTGGTGCTCGCAGGTTGATTTGCCGACAACACAATTGACGTAAACAAATGTTGACAAGTCGGAAATGTCACGAAGTGGAAAACGTCAGTTAAGATGTTCCAAAATCGGACCGTCCCGAATTGGATCGCGAGGTGAATTCGCAACCCAACACTCAGACAAGTGAAAGCGATAGAGGGCGAGCGCCGGGAACGTTATTTTTAAAATCCCGCTACCGCCAGGAAAATTTTCCTGTGAGCGGGATCACGGAAATTCTTTCTTTCTGATTGGAGCCGGGTGAGTGATTGGAGGTGTTAGATTGCTGCGGATTTTAATTGGGATTATCTTTTTCTATCCATTTCATTCCGAAAACTCGAACATCTAATTAATATTGATGGTGCCTGACGACGAGGGTTTTCAAGATATAATCGACAGTAGGAGCGAGTATCTCGAGTTAATCGATTTTGACCTGAACTGATATATTGGGAAATAGACGGGAAGATCATTGTTCGGAGGAAAAAAATTCGCGAAGCCGGGAAGTGGTAGCTGATCGAGTAGAACAGATTTCGGAGAACAGCGTGATATCGAATTCCTGTTGGCATAAGTAACAGTCGGCGGAAAAGGGCCCCATCGAGGGAGAACGTTCGCATCGCGGCGATCCAGCATCGGCAATTGGTGTAGAATCCAGGTTAGATATTATTTAGCATTATATGTATTATAGAGTTATCTATGTATGAATTCGAGAGCTAATAAGTTGGTTACCATTACATGGTAACGCGATAAGATTAATACGAACATTGTGCGTAAAGTCGTAATAAAGTGTTAAATCGAAATTGCGCCGGTTATAATTGCCGTGATTGGTGTTAGTGTCGAATATAGTACGCCGTCTACCTCTTCTCGCTTCAGGGCGACGGTAGTGAGGCAATTCTTGGTAATAGAAGCGAGTGGCGCCCACTCGCGACCTTTCTTCTCCGCGAGCTAAAGCCGCCCAAAGATTGCCGCCCTTGCGTCCCAGTTAGGGGAAAAGGGTTTTTCGTGCACGTTAAAGATAATGGTGACAAGACATACTGGAATCGACTTCTTCAAGTTTCCAGAAACGTTCTACAATCCCGTTCAAATTTTCATCTTCGCTGCAAACTCCACATACAACGGCTGATATAGATGCTTGTTTAGTTTTCCCAACTACTATCCATCCAAATATGGTGTTTTGAAGAACTGGAAGATCTTTCGCCATTTTTATTTGACCTATCGATAGCAGCTTATGATAAAATTCTGCTCCAAGTAGCAGATTGATTTCTTCGGATTTGTAGAAGTCTGGGTCTGCTAGTTTGATATTCTTTGGAATAGGCCATTTAGAAACATCAAATGTTTGTGCGGGCTGTGGTGGTACAATATTACCGATAACAAAAGCTTCAACTCGTGCTGAATAATCACAGAGAAGAGATTCCATCAATACGTTGACTCTTGCTTGACTTTGAGCCTTGCTTCCTCCAACACCTTGAATATGCAGCTGATCACCTTTTGCGATAAGTTTTAAGCACTTCACCATTTTCGTTGTGATTAAATTGACTTGAGAGCCTGAATCCAACAGTGCCCTACACTTTACGGACTCTCCTTTACTATTCATGATTTTTACTACCACCGTACCAAGGAAAACATAATTCACCTCATGTCTATTTGTTGATGTGGCCACCGTGGATGGAAAACTCAAGATATCTTCAGGTTCTGCATTTGTTAAACTGCCTGGGTGTGACGCTTTCATCGCCTCTCTCTTATCTGAGTGAATGAGAGTATGATGTTTTAACTCGCATTTTGTGCAACCGCGAGAACCGCAATTAACTGCCCTGTTCTTAAGCAGTTTCTGCATAAATTATGCTTATTTATAATCTTAACTCGATCTACAATCTTAGCTCCCGTGAATATCTTACACACGTGAAGAGCGTGCTTATCTTTGCACAATATGCACTGTTTGTTTCCTCGTGAATCAGTAGCACTTGCTGTCAACGCTTGAGCAACTCCCTGTTTTCGGTACCGATCATCTATTCTGCCTTTGCTTCCCGAAACTTCAAGTGACTGGAAGCGCAATTCGAGGAAGTTCAGAAAATCATCTAGATTCTGAAGTTGTCTCGGGTTGTCAAGCAATTGTTCATACAAAGTATGTGTGGTCTTATCCAGCTTTTTCACCATCCAATGAAGTAATAGCGGGTCCCAGCCCTTTGTTGAGACACCCAGATTCTGCAATCCTAATAAACATTCTTGCGTTGTATCGTGCAACGTCTTGAGCGATGCAGCAGATGGATAGTCATTGGCATGAGATTGCTGTGATAGCAACTTGTTAACAAGTGCTGATACTTGCAGACGCGGATTATTATAGCGTTCTTGTTAAGTCTTCCAGGCAATGGCATAATTATCCTCCGTTATTGTCAGATGTCTAATTAATCTTTCGGCTTCACCAGATAGATTTGTTTTAAGGTAGAACATCTTTTGACATCCAGGTTTGTCTTGGTTGTGTACCATTTGGCTGAATAAATCTCGGAACTGCTGCCAGTACGAGTAATCTCCATCAAATTTTGGAAGTGTTACCTTCGGCAGCTTAAGTGGACTATGCATACCCTGATTCGTTCCCATCACAGTGTGTGGAACTGCGGTTTGTTCGAGGTTCATGCCAATATCAATGAGAGCCTCTTGCACTTGCGCTTCATACTCGGCGTAGATATGCTCCTGATATCCGTATGTACTAGGGCTATCGGTCGATTCCCACATCTGACGATCGTCTTGCTCGATGTCACTCCAGAGCTGTTTGATGCTGTCAAACTTCACTCCGTAATAATGTTCAGACTGCTGACCTTCAACAGTTGCCAGCAGCCTCTTTAACGTTTGAAAATTTCGATTTTGCCTTCTAACAACTCGACGAATGGTTTCTGGTATTTCTTCGTTTTTAGCTTGCGTGACTTGGAGAGAGGTTTCAACTTGGAATTTAGGTCGAACGTCTGAACCATGTCCATCATGTTGAACTAGCACTTCCTCTCTATTTTCGTCGATTCTTACTTCAAGTTTCGAATTGAAGTGAGCTCGATACGTGTTGTAGATGCCTTTTATTTTCTGATAGTAATTGGAAATAAAGTATTCGTGTTGTAGATCTACATTCTTCAATGAGCGAATCTCTGTGTCTACCGCCTCGAATGCATTCCATGCATTTTCTAAACGCTTTAAACGCTCTTTGTAATAATCGACGGTCTTTCTATCTGAACCATCCTTCCGATAGTTCACGACAATTCGTTGAATCTCCTTCCCGTTCTCTTCTTGCTGAACGGTGAGCGATTCCATTCTTAACGTCGCACTGGATATTAAACCTTGAAGCACGCGTTGCTGATGGTACTAGCCTTGGCTCAGCTTTAAAAATTGTTCTGCTGCTGGATCTAAGTGTAGCACTTATGTCCCTGCTCGAGCGCCAAATGTTTAAGATAAGGTTCTTTTACCTTAACTCTGATGTTAGTCAAGGAGTTGCACCTTGGCTATTGGTTTGTTACGGGTCAAAGGTGTTGCACCTAGACAATAACAACGATGGTTTAATTTCAAAGTAAGATATTTATCTTACCGAGTGTTGATAGTTAAGGTGTTGCACCCTGGCTAATAGTTTAGAATTTGTCAAAGGTGTTACACCTTGGCAAAACGAGCACGACTTCAAATTGTAGGAATAAAACACACAACTGAATACTGTCGAACTGCTATAGTTTCTTTATTCTTCAGCTTATTTATGTAAACTTATTGCTAAGTTAACAAATACAAAGTTCAATAAAACAAACATAGCCTAATTGCATCAGCAAAATTGACCCGTGAATTAATACAATATGAAAACGTGAATTAATCAGCGAATAAGTACAATACAATAACAGCATACATTGAATAGTGAAATGAATACAAAACGAAAACATGAATTAATCAGCGAATTAGTGCAATATAATAACAAACATACATTGACCAGTGAAAATGAATGAATTGATCCGTAGTCAAATTACGCGTGCCATAAATGTACGAAACAACGACTATTGACTTGACTGTATATATTTCTACACGATTTAATGCCAACAATGGAAATGAATGAATTTGATGATAATTACATTTTGATGTGACCTACATACATATACTTAATACTAAACATGCTCCTCGCGTTGGATTGAAGGTCAATACCTTCATATGTGTATACTAAAGTCACGAGACTGAGTGCGAGGCGCTGGGATGGGGGTTTTCCGGCTGCATCGAGTTACATCCTTCGTCATCTTGTAACCTAATATGGCAATGATGATTAGCGCGAGTGACAAGCTTGTGTATCCGATTGCGAACTGATGTGTGGATGTGGTGTCATTTGGTAACTCAAAATTTTTGAGTACATCGATTTTTTCTTTTAATTTCTCTAATTCATTGGCCTTGTCTTCGTAAGGTCTAGATTGTGTAATCGTTATTAGCCCAGTCATTGTAGCATAAAACCTCGGAATGAGAGATAATAAGCTGAATTCTTGTATATACCTTCACTTTGGGGTCCTCAACGTTGTCTCAAAAGTCTCATAAAATCTCGTGTCTTCGTCGAAAGTTATTCAAGGTCATAGGTGAGAAAAAATAGTTTTTTGCGATTATCTTTGTTTTTATTGCTCCAATGATGTTAACACTTAGGATCGAAATTGTAGAACATAAAATTTGCGACACATTTTATTGGAAGCATTTTTTCCTGCGCTCAACCGTTTTTCCGATAGAGAGCGATAAGCGCGCAGCACTCAGCCATATGTACTGTATTGCAAGGTCAACCGTGAAACCTTCAGCTTTGAGTTATTTATCAGTAAATACATTGTATTTAATAAAATTTTACATATATTTAATTTATTTTAATATATATATACATATAAATTACATATTTTTAATCTACCATTCTTTAAAAATTTAAATAACAAAAGTATTACTTTTCTTTTTCTTCATCGTCATCTTCTGGACGTTCGGGAATTTCTGTATCATTGTCATCATCTTCGTTGCCTTGAATTGGTGTTTCCAGACCTTCCTGAATTTGCTCACAGTCACTTTGTAATGAAACAGCATTGAGACAAGCGTGCCCATTACAGTGGCCACAAGCTAAAGTGCATTGCAGCCCCGATTTTCTACATCGGCACCGTGCACCACATCCATTCTTACAATCACATAATAGAGTATTCAGTAATTCATCGGAAGCTGGTGGTAATATTGTTGGCATTGGCTCCAGGAACTCATTTTGGAGCACCCAACCCCATTCCTGGGGTTTTAAATCATGCCCTAACCATTTTTGAACTAGGTAATATACACGGCTTATATGCTGATGGGCCGCTGCACTTGTCGGCGGAAGATTAGATAATTGGACAGGTTTATTAAGTTTTGTTGATTTAATGAACTGAGTATATTGAAGATGATCGATATTATCCTCAGATTTTGGAGCATTGTATATCGCTAGTAAGATCCGACTGCCATTATCGTATAATTGTTGGACATCTTCTTCTAGAGAAACTTGAGCTAGTTCGTCGAAATTGGCAAGTTGTTCTAGTGCTTTTATGAAAGTTTTTTTTCCCTTTTTTTTAACAGTGCAGAAGTTGTATCACACCCACTGAATGCATGTAAAAATAAAACATGTTTTTTAGAAATAGGATATTTGTCAAAACTTGTTGAAGAATATATTTGTGTTTTGTCATTGCCTTTGCCAACTTTTTTGATGTAATTGGGTGCGTCCAATTAAAATAACTAGTAAATCTATGTCTTCTCCGATAATGATGGCAGTCCTTTCAGGTTTAGATTCTTCGATTGCTGTTTCTATAATTAGAACATCAGCATCATCTCATGCTTGCTTTGTTGTGATATTTACACTCTCAAACTTTTCAATGAGCATACCAATAAGTTTTTTCTTATTACATCGATTTGACAAAAACTTTTCTTGGCTAATTGGCACAATCATTGTTTTGTCGAAACAAACTTCATAACATTTCGAAAAAGCAGCATTTATTCTATGTTGTTCCATTGCTTTTATGTTTTTAGTGTAGTCTGAGTATCCGTCAAACACAACAAGTATTTAAATATTTAAAAAATTCCACATTTTAAAGATAAAATACATAATTATTTTACTACTTAAAATCTACTTTCAATAAACTTACATATACAAATAGTATTTCAATTAATTAGTTTTTAATCACACAAAGAAGGTAAATATAATTAAATGAAAATATTAAAAATAGGTAAAATGATATTAAATACAATGTATTTACTGATAAATAATACAAATAATTCAAAACTGAAGGTAGTATTCACAGATATTCACAGTTGACCTTGTATTACAGTACATATAGCTGAGTGCTGCGCGCTTACCGCCCTCTATCGGAAAAACGGTTGAGCGGAGGAAAAAATGCTTCCAATAAAATGTGTTGCAAATTTTATGCTCTATAATTTCAATCCTAAGTGTTAACATCATTGGAGCAATAGAAACCAAGATAATCGCAAAAAACTATTTTTTCTCACCTTTGACCTTGAATAACTTTCGACGCAGACACGAGATTTTATGAGACTTTTGAGGCAACGTTGAGGACCCCAAAGTGAAGGTATATACAAAAATTCAGCTTATTATCTCCCATTCCGAGGTTGACCCCTTTTTTATGCTTAAATGACTGGGCCATATAGTCATCTTTGCCTTTTGGCTACTATGAGGCAGATCTCCGAGCCGAGTGTAGGAATTGCGGGTGGTAGAATTATATAGTTGGTGGCCGTGAATGATTATTGAACTATGTTTTATGATGCATTCTGGGTCCAATTTTAATAGGCCAGCTCCAGTGAGTATGGTGTGGGTTATATCGTCTTCGCAAATGGTGGTAACTGTGATACTTTCTTTCGTTGCGTATATCCAATGATTTGCACTATTCAGATGTATCCATATCGGGCTTTGGTTTAATTGCGCAAGTTCACAATCTTCTAGTTGATTGTAGTATTGCTCGTTGAGCAAATTCATTTCGCATCTATATGCATCAGCTCCCTTTCTATACAGCGGCTTTTGTTGTTCACATAATAGTACTTCTGCTTCTAGTTTGTTGCATAAGGTCAGTTCGATTTCTGTCATTGGAGAAAATAAGTCATGGTGTTGGTTGACTGCCAGAAAATCTGAAGTTGGTTTTATTGCCAAAATAGTGGAAATTGAAACTAATGGTATTGGTATCACATGGTATATCGTAAAAATCCCAACATTAGTTAGTAGCAATTGAATTCGGAAGATAATATTGTTATTAATCATTCTTGATCTGATTGACATCAAACTGTAGAATGATGCAATGTCATGTTGTATTATCGGTAGCTGAAGTGTGGGAGGCAAAGTTTTTAATGCGAGTAATTTCCGCTTTAAATTGGTTTGGTGTCAGTAGCAGTGTACTGATTTTGCTGTGATGTACACTTGTCATTGCATCCAGTAGATCCGATTGAATGTGTTGTAAACGTGCTGACATCAGAGTTAGTTGTGAAGCAAGGATTGTGAACTGCTGAAGACTCATCAATCTATGAACATCGTTTCCGAGAGTGTTAATTCCATTGGTTAATCGGCTTATATTTTCATCAATTGGCTTAAATTTTTGTGTTATGGCAGTTTGATCTGTTTTCATTATATTAATTGTTGAGTCTATGATTGACGTCTGATTCTTCAATAGCCACTTAAGATATTCTTGATTAGCGTTGATGTGTTTTATCGTATGTGACATATTTTCAGCATAGTCAGAATCAAGTACGCCAAACAGCGAGTTTGCCATGTTTCCAATCACATTGAAGGCACCTCTTTTGTGTCTTTGATGCGATGAAATCAGCACATTATCAATCTTTAAATCAGTTTCTACAACATGGAAGTGGTGAATGGTTTCCTCACAACCAGGTGCGTGATGTGTTTGAATACACAAACGGTTGATTATGTCGATCCCATTTGAGAAGGTAGTTAGCTCGGAAAAATAGGACTGCAGATCATAATACACCACAAGATTCCACTTTGATGTCACAAATCTTGTGTTTGCAATACCTTCAAAATGTAAACCAGGTTTCCCTTCAAAATTGTTGACTTCTATTTGTTTTGCTGGTATTAATAAAATAATTAGACAGGTGAACAGCAGAGCAGCTAATGATGTCTTAGGGGTTATATTGGTTGATGTATTTGCTTGATCGCCAAGTTGAGGTTCATGGGGCCTTTTGATGCTGATAGTACTGTCGAGTTGCTCACCAGGCTCAGTTTCTGGTTGTGAATCGTCGTTGATTTCACACGGCAGCGGTGCCAGTTTGTGGATTGGCCGTTTCAAAATCCCAGATGCCGTTTTTACTTCAGCTACTCTTACCAAGCCATTGTCATCCTTAAATGTTTGAATAATGCGTCCTAAAGGCCACTTCATTACAGGAGCGTTATCGTCTTTGATCACAACGATTGTCCCAGGTTTTGCGTTATCTACTCGTTTCCGCCATTTGTAGCGCTGTTGAAGTTCATTCAGGTATTCTGACGACCATCTTCTCCAAAATTCTTGCTTTCTGCGGCTAACTAGTTTCCACCGTGTTAAGAGACTACCCTTTAAAGGCTCGGCGCTTGTATCAACCGCATTAGTAAGTGGTTCACCGATTAGGAAATGTCTCGGAGTTAAAGCTGCGAGATCGTTTGGATCGTTAGACAACTGAGTAAGTGGACGTGAATTTAAAATGGCTTCGACTTCGATAAGTAAGGTCTCTAGCTCTTCGTAAGTTAGTGAAGCTGATGCTGTTCCCTTGTGTAGCAACAATTTGGTAGATTTCACAGCAGCTTCCCATAAACCGCCAAAGTGCGGTGCTCGTGGAGGAATGAATTTAAACTCAATTCCTTTCTTGCTGCATTCAGATACAATTTTTTCTTGAGACCTTGTACTATGCATCGTCTCGATCAGTTCACTTAGTTGATTACTGGCTCCTACAAAGTTAGTCGCGTTATCACAGTAAATTGTCTTGCAATGACCTCGCCGACCAACGAACCGACGAAGAGCCCCAATAAATGCCTCTGTTGTTAAGTCGCTTACCAGCTCCAGATGTATTGCCTTAGTAGCGAAGCAACAAAATACTGCAATGTAGGCCTTTTGAGGTTTCCTTCCTCGACCCTTGTAATGAGCCCAAACGGGCCCACAGTAGTCAACACCTGAGTTTATAAACGGTCGAGCTGGTTGTACTCGTGTGGCGGGAAGATCTCCCATCAT
Organism: Nemotelus nigrinus; assembly: GCA_947369275.1. NCBI lineage: Eukaryota > Metazoa > Arthropoda > Insecta > Diptera > Stratiomyidae > Nemotelus > Nemotelus nigrinus. The sequence continues at coordinate 130,258,483 of OX376373.1, read as the reverse complement.
TTGCTCCAGGAACTTGGGTTTTCTTTTTGCACACCAAGTGCAGTGTTGAATTATAGACCTTGCTATGTTTTTGCCTCTTACTGGCCAAAATCGTTGCCTAGTTTGAGCTAGTAAACCTTGCGGTCCAATGTGCATATTTTCTTGATGCATGGATGTCATAAGCAAGTTCGTGATTGGATGTGCGTATGGGAGTAGCATCTGGTGTTTCGCGTCGTATGAATGTGATGAATTTTTCAGTCGTCCTCCTACTCGGATAATTCCGTGACTTTCCAAGAACGGATTTAGCGTACTGAGTGCGCTCGTTGGGTGAACTTCCAATTTCTCGTTAAGCTGTTTTATTTCTGTTTTGAACGACTCCTGCTGTATTGTTCGTACGATTACAGCTAATGCCTTTTCTAACTCTTTTGGTGACAAAACCTCCGTTGTGGATGGTCGCAATGGCTTTTTGCAGTGAGCTTTGAATCTCATGCTATATGCTAGAATTCGTTGTAGCTTTCGGAAAGAATTGCCATGATCAATGTTTTGCAACCAATGCCCATTGTCAATCTGCCTGGACAAGTCAGCTTGGTTGGCAGCTGTGTTCACAGCCGCCACATTTTCTGAAAAATAACATTTTCTTTTTTCTACATCACACGTTGCATGTTGTTGATAAGAAGCGGGACATCTGTCTTCGCTTAAGTGTAAAAACATCGGTCCATCAAACCAAGTGTTACATCCTTTTAATTTTACAGGCGTCAAACCACGTGATAGTATATCAGCTGGATTTTCTGACGATCGAACATGTCTCCATTGTTCGGCAATAGAGCTTCTTTGAATGACAGAAATTCGATTTGCAGCAAATGTTTGATAATGTTGCGCAGGTGAATTAATCCAGTTTAGCACTATCTCGGAGATTCGTTTTAACTTTAGATTCGTTTTAATTCGGTCTGCAAGTTTTGTTGCCAGTGCTGCTGCACATAACTCTAGCCGTGGGAGTGTTTGTCTTTTCAATGGAGCAACCCGTGATTTAGCGCATTAAAGGCGTATGATGGTTCTTTTCTCTTTGTTCAATGAACGAATGTAAGCCACTGCTCCGAATGCCTTCTCTGACGCATCTGCGAATACGTGCAGCTGAATATTGTGCTTAGCTTCATGTGCAAAAATATGTCGATTGAAATGTAAGTTGTCTATTTCCTGCAGCTCTTCTCGGAACTGGCACCATCTGCTGTGCATTTCCAAAGGCAAGGCTGCATTCCAATCCAGCTTGAGTTGCCAAAGTTCTTGCATGAATATTTTGACTGCCACGATGACTGGGCTCATGATTCCTAATGGATCAAACAACCTTGCAATATCAGATGATATTGTGCGCTTTGTCACAGCACTGCTGTGTTTGCTATTGAATTTGACGTGAAACTTATCTTCCTTGGGGTACCATATTAGTCCTAATGTTTTAACCTTCTCTGGATTGTCATCTTCGAAAACTAACTGGGCTTCTCGATCTTCGAATGGTATCCCGTTAAGTAATTGAGGATGGTTGCTACACCACTTGTGCAACTTGAAACAGCCTTCTTGAAGTAATTTTTGTAGTTGATCTCGCATCATCAATGCTGTTGACATGCTATCTGAGCCAGTGAGAACGTCATCTACGTAAAAATCTCGTTCTAACACTTGGGCACCCAATGGATAGCTTGAAACTCTGTCATAAGCTAATTTTTGAAGGCATTTTGTGGCCAAGTATGGGGCTGGCGTTGTTCCGTACGTAACAGTGCGTAGTTGGAAACATTTAATTGGATGACTAGCGTCATTTCTCCAGAATACCAGCTGATATTTTCTATCCTCTTCGCTGACCAGTATCTGACGATACATTTGTTTGATATCCGCCGTAAATACAAAACGAGGCATCCTGAATCGTAATAGGATCGAAAACAGATCGTCTTGAATGGTGGGTCCTGCAGCAAGAGGTTGTTGAGAGATAGTCCTGAGTTACTTTTAGCTGAGGCATCGAAAACTACTCGCAGCTTTGTGGTACTCCTGTCGAGTTTTAGCACACTATGATGTGGAAGATGGTACACCGGACCTTTCAAACCACGAGTGTTAACTTCTTCCATGTGGTTACGTTGAAGATATTCGGTCATGAACTGAACATATTGTTCTTTTAAAGATCGGTCTCGCTGAAGTCTTCTTTCAAGCGATAAGAATCTTCGCATTGCTATCTCCTGTGAATCTCCAAGCCGATTGGGGTCATCGGAAAATGGCAGTGAAACAATGAAACGACCATTGACATCCCGTTTCACAGTTTGGTTGAAATGCGACTCACACTTCTTCTCTACCGAAGTTAGCGTAGACTGTCACGGCGTTCACTATTTTTCATAATAATAATAAAAAAAAAAAAAAATCTCCATCGTCCTCTAAAAGAGAACGATGGAGATTAGATAATATTCGCAATTTACGATGTTAATGTTAAATAGTATAAGGTTTAATGAGTTAGTTATTAGAGTCATGAATGTAATTTAAGGTAGATTAGGTCAGTTGTTGTTACAATCACAATCCCCGAATGTAGTGTAATTAATAGGAAGTCAGTTGATTATCACAAGGCATGCTGAAGGAATATACGACGAGTGACACATAAGTACAAACGAACATTTAACAGACGCACAACTCAGTCGAACATCTGCACATCAACAGCAGAACAACACGAGTAAATTGTGGATATGAGCATCATCATAGTCACCAACGGCAATACCTAAATCGCGAGGCTATCCAAAGCGCAAGAATATCAACGAGATATCGCGATCCGCATCATTATGCCACAAATCCATACACCCGGCAGAGCAATGTATGGGCTGAGTCGTTCATACTGACGACACCAGACCTAGGCCAACAATTGACCTACATACGACTGGTACCGAGTGTATTCCCGAGTTGCTGATTCCCGAACGCAAAGCCACTGATCAAAAGGGCGACTAAAGTTAATGCGAGATTATTGACAGGATCGACCCGAGGCGCGAAGGATAGTCGCCATGCGCGTAGGTAAAACGAGATCAGGACGACATCAGCATTCGAGGCAGGGCATTTTCACAACCGAAACTCGCGGCACGAACAAACTTTCACACTGAGCGCCGGAATGAATTAGCACTGTAACGCGACTGGATTCACATCTGATAGCGATCAGATGGAAGAAAACGGAAGGATTGCGGATCTGTTCTTTGGCAAAGGCGAGAAAATAATAAGCAGAACTCTCACTTACCTGGAAAATGTATCGAAAGGCTGTGGTGCTCGCAGGTTGATTTGCCGACAACACAATTGACGTAAACAAATGTTGACAAGTCGGAAATGTCACGAAGTGGAAAACGTCAGTTAAGATGTTCCAAAATCGGACCGTCCCGAATTGGATCGCGAGGTGAATTCGCAACCCAACACTCAGACAAGTGAAAGCGATAGAGGGCGAGCGCCGGGAACGTTATTTTTAAAATCCCGCTACCGCCAGGAAAATTTTCCTGTGAGCGGGATCACGGAAATTCTTTCTTTCTGATTGGAGCCGGGTGAGTGATTGGAGGTGTTAGATTGCTGCGGATTTTAATTGGGATTATCTTTTTCTATCCATTTCATTCCGAAAACTCGAACATCTAATTAATATTGATGGTGCCTGACGACGAGGGTTTTCAAGATATAATCGACAGTAGGAGCGAGTATCTCGAGTTAATCGATTTTGACCTGAACTGATATATTGGGAAATAGACGGGAAGATCATTGTTCGGAGGAAAAAAATTCGCGAAGCCGGGAAGTGGTAGCTGATCGAGTAGAACAGATTTCGGAGAACAGCGTGATATCGAATTCCTGTTGGCATAAGTAACAGTCGGCGGAAAAGGGCCCCATCGAGGGAGAACGTTCGCATCGCGGCGATCCAGCATCGGCAATTGGTGTAGAATCCAGGTTAGATATTATTTAGCATTATATGTATTATAGAGTTATCTATGTATGAATTCGAGAGCTAATAAGTTGGTTACCATTACATGGTAACGCGATAAGATTAATACGAACATTGTGCGTAAAGTCGTAATAAAGTGTTAAATCGAAATTGCGCCGGTTATAATTGCCGTGATTGGTGTTAGTGTCGAATATAGTACGCCGTCTACCTCTTCTCGCTTCAGGGCGACGGTAGTGAGGCAATTCTTGGTAATAGAAGCGAGTGGCGCCCACTCGCGACCTTTCTTCTCCGCGAGCTAAAGCCGCCCAAAGATTGCCGCCCTTGCGTCCCAGTTAGGGGAAAAGGGTTTTTCGTGCACGTTAAAGATAATGGTGACAAATTGGCGCCCAACGTGGGGCATAAAACGGTACTAACGGGAAAAACGGTACTCGAGAAAATATTAGGAGCCAAGTCCCAAATTGTGGGAAGGCTGATAGGCGCGTAGAATCGCATATAAAGTTAACCGAAAAGCGTATTTGAAAGTAGTTTTTACCGCGGAAATCGTTTATTGTTGCTAATAGGAAGTTTGCCAGTTAAACTTTTTACGAATTACGTGGAGAATATTGACATAATATATTTTTGAATTAATCATATATTATTGAATTGAGCGTTTTGCGAAAACATTTTGTTACATTGATATCTATATATCTATTGAAATTCTGAATTTGGTGTGTGTGGTTGAGAATAGAAAAAGTGTGTGAGTGCAGATAGTGAAAATTAAACTTATTTGAATTGCGGTTGAATTGTGGGTGTGTGAATATGATAGGTTAGGAAGTAAGAGGCCATTCTTTTTCAGGTTCTATTTGTGAATTAGATATTTTGCGTTATCATTAGCGGGTTGCGGGTGTTTATTTTAGTAGGAAGGTAACTCGGGTTCCGCAGAAGGAATACATTTAGAGTAATTTTTGGGAGTGTTATTGTTAGGGAGTGATTAGGGTGAATTTTCAGGATCTTCGCGCAAACAATTTCCGTGGTCGAGCCATGAAGATCTTGGTGGATCGACTAACTAAGGACGAGCTCACGTACGAGCTGGCCATTCGTGGATTTGACGCAGACACAGTCGACAATATGCGGAAGGCCCTGAGAGCGGCTCTGAAGTCAGAGGCCGCCATGGACACTTCCTATGTCGAAGCCGAATACCCTTTCGATTTTGAGGCGGATTTCCGGGAACTGCTAGCTAAAGTGACAGAGGCCGAGGAACTGGTGGAGAGGGTGACGAGCGGCAAGGAATCCCTGGAATACCTGAAAGCGAGATGTAGAATAGAGTTTGGATTCCGTAGACTGGGGAACATACGGGCAGTAACACGGGAGCAAAAGGAAGGTGCGAAAAAGCTCCGGAATAGGCTCATCATGACGATGGGGGCATTGGTGGAGAAAGTGGAAGACCCCAGCGACGACGAGGCAGAACCAAGTGGTATGGTTCAGGAAGCAGCATCGGTACAACAAACTAAAGTAGTCAGTCCGACGGAGGTGGCCAAATGGGGCCTTAAGTTTACGGGCGATTCAAGTGGATCGGTGAATGCCTTTTTGGAGCGCGTTGAGGAGTTACGGCAGGCCCGAGGGCTTTCGAAGTCACAGCTGTTTACGTCGGCGGTAGATCTCTTCGACGCAAAAGCGCTCATATGGTTTCGCGCGAATCGAACGCGGGTTAAGTGCTGGGACGAACTGATGCAAGAACTGAAAGCAGAGTTCCTGCCGTCTGACTACGAGGACCGTTTGTGGGACGAGATCCGGAAGAGAACGATGGGAGAAAGTGAGTCCATGGGGGTGTACGTGGCGACCATGGAGCGCTTGTTCAGTCGCCTTAAGGTTAACTGCACGGAGCAGGAAAAGCTGCGCGTTCTGCGACGCAACATCGCACCGTTTTACCAGCAGAAGCTCTGCTTGACTCCGGTCGAGTCGATCGCGGAGTTAGTAAAGTTGGGTCGGACTTTGGATGCTACCAGGGCATCAATAGCGGCTTTTGTACCACCAAACACGCGCTCTAGGCGTTGTTTGGAGCCCGATCTAGCGTATGTGGGCCCGGGAATCGCGGATCAAGTGGCAGCGTTGGCGGGACAGCGACAGGTACAGTGTTGGAACTGCAAGCGTGAAGGACACATGTCCCGAGAGTGCAGGGAGCCTCGGCGTTGTTTCGGGTGTGGTCGCCAAGGGGTGATGCGATCTGCGTGTCCGAATTGTCAGGCGAGAGGTAGCAGCCAGGAGGGCCGAAATCGGGGTAGGATACCGGGGTCGGGAAACGATCAGCGTGCTCACTAGGCGGCCAAGGGAGCACTAAGGATAGGCCGCAGCGGTCGGGACATTCCCCGAAGGTAGACTACGCGCTGGCAGAAAATGACCATGATAGTCGCCCGCACTTGCATGTGGAAATAGAGGGCGTAATCATGGAAGGATTGTTAGACTCAGGGGCGAGTCGCACGATCATAGGGGAGAAGGGATGGTCATTATTAGCAGGGAAAGAATTAACGCTGATCCGTGATGGAATTTGTGAGGTACGACTCGCCAACGGCGATATGTGTTCGGTAGCAGGAGCGGTGAAGTTGAATTTCGCCCTGAACGGACGTCGTTATTTGCTGGAGGTGTTAGTAATCCCAAACATTCCTCAGCAAGTTATTTTGGGAGTTGACTTTTGGGAGCGGTTTGGTGTCGTTTTGGACATGAAGGGACGACAGTGGACGTCGGTAGCTGCGGCAGAGGCTGGAACGAGGAAGTCGCTACGAAGTCAATCTCATCTATCGGAGGTGGAGGCAGAGTCTCTGGCGGGGCTGTTGGAGGAACAGTTCCGATTGATGGGCGATGGTTTGGGCTGTGCTAAGTCAGTGGAGCATGTGATAAAGACGACGGCGGCCCCAATTAAACAGCGGTATTATCCGGTCTCTCCTGCAGTACAGCGTCAAATAAACTCAGAGCTAGATGAGATGCTGGAGATGGGGGTAGTGGAGCCATCGGCGAGTCCATGGTCGTCACCAATTTTATTAGTTCGGAAGAAGGATGGACGATATAGGTTCTGTGTGGATTTCAGAAAACTGAATTCAGTATCGGAAAAGGACGCGTACCCCTTGCCATATATCGCAGCAACTTTAGACAAGCTACGGAATGCGAGGTATTTGTCTACGCTGGATGTGAAGTCAGCATACTGGCAAGTACCCATGGCGAAAAATTCACAGCCATATACGGCATTTACGGTACCGGGGAGAGGCCTCTTTCATTTTTTGCGAATGCCTTTCGGACTTCACAATTCGGGTGCAACTTGGCAGCGCCTAATTGATACCGTCCTGGGTCCAACTCTCGAGCCATACGTTTTCACGTATCTCGATGATATAATTGTGGTGACGGACACCTTTGATCGACATGTGGAGGTACTGCGAGAGGTATTCTCACGATTGCGAGAGGAGGGGCTACGCGTTTCGAAAGAGAAATGTCAATTCTGCAGGCCGCAGCTTAAATATCTGGGATATGTGGTGAACGAGGAGGGGCTACAGGTAGACTCCGAGAAAGTGGAGGCCATCAGCGAGTTTCCGCGGCCTAAGATGGTTAAGCAAGTTAGGCAGTTGCTGGGCATGGTGTCTTGGTATCGGCGGTTTATCCCGAACCATGCCACCATGGTTGCGCCGCTGAGCGACCTACTTAAAAAAGGACGCAAGTTCTGTTGGTCCCCTGACTGTGAGCGGGCATTCGTCGAGTGTAAACGTAAACTGTCCACGGCTCCGATACTGGCGTGCCCAGATTTTGAACTTCCCTTCAAGGTCCAAACTGATGCTTCAGACGTGGGAATAGGGGCTGTGCTGAGCCAGGCGCATGCTACGGGCGAAAAGGTGATATGCTACCTCAGCCGTGCACTGTCCAAACAGGAAAGGAAGTATTCAGTGACCGAGAGAGAATGTCTAGCGGTACTGTGGGCCGTTGAGAAGTTCCGGCCGTACATAGAAGGGACCAAGTTCATTGTCATTACAGACCACCATTCGTTGGTTTGGCTGAACCAGTTAAAAGATCCGACGGGTAGATTGGCGAGGTGGGCAGTACGCCTCCAACAGTTTGATTTCGAGGTGATCCATCGTAAGGGGAAGGAGCATTTGGTTCCGGATGTGCTCTCTCGGGCAGTGGTAGAGGTGGATGACATTGCGGCGCCCCAAGCAACGGATCCATGGTTGGAAAGAATGGTTGAAAATGTTCGGAACGACCCTCAGAAGTATGCAAAGTGGAAGGTCATAAATGGTACGCTGTGGAAACAGTTTTCCAATCACGGGACGGGTACAGCCTGGAAGATGGTGATACCGAAGGCTGAAAGAGATTCCATTCTGTATCTGTGTCATGATGACCCGAAAGCTGGCCATATGGGTGCCGACCGGACATTAGCGCGCGTCGCTCAGAACTTTTATTGGCCTGGAATGAAGAAAGATATCGGGGAATACGTAAAAAAGTGCAAGGTATGCCAGGCCTGCAAAGTTATAAGGAAGGCTCCGGTGGGTTTAATGTCATCCCGAGTAGGCGAAGCGAAGGACCCGTGGGAGATGATATGCATAGATCTAGTAGGGCCGTTACCGAGATCTACACGGGGTCATTCTTATATACTGACCATTATAGATTACGTTACGAAATACTCAGTAGTGTTACCCGTACGGACAGCAACAGCAGCGACAGTGTTTCGCTTGCTGGAAGAGCAGGTGTTTTTAGTATACGGGGTTCCCAAGATATTGGTGTGTGATAATGGGGTACAGTTCCGGGGAAGCCAATTTAAGAAAGCGGTGGAAGGTTATGGCGTACGTGTGAGCTATACGGCTCTATATCACCCTCAAGCTAACCCGGCTGAACGACGCAACCAAGACATTAAATGTATGTTGCGATGTTACGCGTCCGATAACCATCGACTGTGGGATACGCATCTAGCTAAGATCGCCTGCGCCTTGCGGACTTACAAACACGAGATCACAGGCTTTTCTCCGTATTTCTTGAATTTCGGAAGAGAGATGGTCACGTACCGAGACGGAATAGAACCTCCGGTGGACCCGGGGGGCGACTTTTTGCCCTTAAAGAATGCGGAAGCTCTAGGAGAAGTTCGCAAAGAGGTGATTCGTAGAATGCAGCAGGCCGCCTCATCCAGTAAAAGACGTTATGATCTTCGCCGACGCACAGAAAACTTCCAGGTGGGAGACAGAGTGTGGAGGAAAAACTATGTCTTATCCGACGCTAGTAAGCATTTCGCGGCGAAATTAGCTCCAACGTTCGTCGGTCCTTTCACAATAAAAGCGAAAACATCCGCCTGGACTTTCGAGCTTGTCGACGAAAGGGGAAAAGCGGTCGGTAATTGGCACGCGAAAGATTTAAAGAAATATTTAGGAGGTGAAGATAGATCGGTCGGTACGGGCTTAGGGCGCACGAATCAAGCGAATTTAGTGTAGGATAGGAAAGATAGTTCAGATAGTGGTGGTGGGTTATATTATAAGATCGTTAGGGTAGGTAGGTAACTATGCGTCATTGTATTCGCAGCTTAACTGAATATAGAGATAGACCTACGTGATAGTTCCACGCTTTTATAGTAATTGTTTGAGTTATTTTTCTTTAGCTGATTGATGCATTCGGGAAGGAATCTAGTAGATTATAGAATATAATCTACTTTCGAAAAATAAGGTATGGGTGGTTGAATAAGGTATGAAAAAATAATTATACTTTGAATTTACTATTTGGGAAAAGTTTAAGTTTAGTGATTGGCATTTAGATTGGTATGTACCGAAAAATAAACAAAATAAGAGATGAATAGAAAACTAGATAGGCTTGATTCAATCTTAATAGGGGTTCGGCTGCGGAGCGAATTGTTTTGGTGGTGGGATAGAAATTTATTTAAATTTAATGATTAGATTTTATGATGAATTTATTTTATGATTAGTCGTTAGAATAAATTTATATAGGGGTTAGTTATCTAAATTGATATTAGTTCTTAATTATAAATAGGAAATAATTACCGAGTCCTTGGTGGTGGGTTTTTTTTGTTTCCTTTACCATATTTCGGGTTTGTTGTTTTTTTTTTTCCCTTTCCTTTCCTTTCGGGTTTAGTTTTTTTCCTTTCTTCTGGGTGGCGAGACGTTCTACTTCCGTTTTTTTGTTCATTTCTGTCTACGTCAGTATAGTTAGCCTAAAATCCAGATCACCTGGCATTAGAATCTTATAAAATATAGAGTAAACAAATACCGACACCATACAAATCTAATCGGAGTTACATAAAAGCATGCATGGGAAAAGTGTGTAGTGGAAGCGTAGATTGAATGTCCCAATTCAGAATTTCTATAGCTGCAATAACGTTATCGAGATCGGAAATGCAATCGGCTAAAGAATCTTCGTTACGACGTAATTTTCCGTTCCGAATTAAGGCCAACTACGGTTTATAGTGGGAGAAATTGGGCCGAGAATTCCACTGAATTCTCTGAAGCGAGGGGGGTGTCACGGCGTTCACTATTTTTCATAATAATAATAAAAAAAAAAAAAAATCTCCATCGTTCTCTTTTAGAGGACGATGGAGATTTTAAAGAGAACGATGGAGATTAGATAATATTCGCAATTTACGATGTTAATGTTAAATAGTATTAGGTTTAATGAGTTAGTTATTAGAGTCATGAATGTAATTTAAGGTAGATTAGGTCAGTTGTTGTTACAATCACAATCCCCGAATGTAGTGTAATTAATAGGAAGTCAGTTGATTATCACAAGGCATGCTGAAGGAATATACGACGAGTGACACATAAGTACAAACGAACATTTAACAGACGCACAACTCAGTCGAACATCTGCACATCAACAGCAGAACAACACGAGTAAATTGTGGATATGAGCATCATCATAGTCACCAACGGCAATACCTAAATCGCGAGGCTATCCAAAGCGCAAGAATATCAACGAGATATCGCGATCCGCATCATTATGCCACAAATCCATACACCCGGCAGAGCAATGTATGGGCTGAGTCGTTCATACTGACGACACCAGACCTAGGCCAACAATTGACCTACATACGACTGGTACCGAGTGTATTCCCGAGTTGCTGATTCCCGAACGCAAAGCCACTGATCAAAAGGGCGACTAAAGTTAATGCGAGATTATTGACAGGATCGACCCGAGGCGCGAAGGATAGTCGCCATGCGCGTAGGTAAAACGAGATCAGGACGACATCAGCATTCGAGGCAGGGCATTTTCACAACCGAAACTCGCGGCACGAACAAACTTTCACACTGAGCGCCGGAATGAATTAGCACTGTAACGCGACTGGATTCACATCTGATAGCGATCAGATGGAAGAAAACGGAAGGATTGCGGATCTGTTCTTTGGCAAAGGCGAGAAAATAATAAGCAGAACTCTCACTTACCTGGAAAATGTATCGAAAGGCTGTGGTGCTCGCAGGTTGATTTGCCGACAACACAATTGACGTAAACAAATGTTGACAAGTCGGAAATGTCACGAAGTGGAAAACGTCAGTTAAGATGTTCCAAAATCGGACCGTCCCGAATTGGATCGCGAGGTGAATTCGCAACCCAACACTCAGACAAGTGAAAGCGATAGAGGGCGAGCGCCGGGAACGTTATTTTTAAAATCCCGCTACCGCCAGGAAAATTTTCCTGTGAGCGGGATCACGGAAATTCTTTCTTTCTGATTGGAGCCGGGTGAGTGATTGGAGGTGTTAGATTGCTGCGGATTTTAATTGGGATTATCTTTTTCTATCCATTTCATTCCGAAAACTCGAACATCTAATTAATATTGATGGTGCCTGACGACGAGGGTTTTCAAGATATAATCGACAGTAGGAGCGAGTATCTCGAGTTAATCGATTTTGACCTGAACTGATATATTGGGAAATAGACGGGAAGATCATTGTTCGGAGGAAAAAAATTCGCGAAGCCGGGAAGTGGTAGCTGATCGAGTAGAACAGATTTCGGAGAACAGCGTGATATCGAATTCCTGTTGGCATAAGTAACAGTCGGCGGAAAAGGGCCCCATCGAGGGAGAACGTTCGCATCGCGGCGATCCAGCATCGGCAATTGGTGTAGAATCCAGGTTAGATATTATTTAGCATTATATGTATTATAGAGTTATCTATGTATGAATTCGAGAGCTAATAAGTTGGTTACCATTACATGGTAACGCGATAAGATTAATACGAACATTGTGCGTAAAGTCGTAATAAAGTGTTAAATCGAAATTGCGCCGGTTATAATTGCCGTGATTGGTGTTAGTGTCGAATATAGTACGCCGTCTACCTCTTCTCGCTTCAGGGCGACGGTAGTGAGGCAATTCTTGGTAATAGAAGCGAGTGGCGCCCACTCGCGACCTTTCTTCTCCGCGAGCTAAAGCCGCCCAAAGATTGCCGCCCTTGCGTCCCAGTTAGGGGAAAAGGGTTTTTCGTGCACGTTAAAGATAATGGTGACAAGACATACTGGAATCGACTTCTTCAAGTTTCCAGAAACGTTCTACAATCCCGTTCAAATTTTCATCTTCGCTGCAAACTCCACATACAACGGCTGATATAGATGCTTGTTTAGTTTTCCCAACTACTATCCATCCAAATATGGTGTTTTGAAGAACTGGAAGATCTTTCGCCATTTTTATTTGACCTATCGATAGCAGCTTATGATAAAATTCTGCTCCAAGTAGCAGATTGATTTCTTCGGATTTGTAGAAGTCTGGGTCTGCTAGTTTGATATTCTTTGGAATAGGCCATTTAGAAACATCAAATGTTTGTGCGGGCTGTGGTGGTACAATATTACCGATAACAAAAGCTTCAACTCGTGCTGAATAATCACAGAGAAGAGATTCCATCAATACGTTGACTCTTGCTTGACTTTGAGCCTTGCTTCCTCCAACACCTTGAATATGCAGCTGATCACCTTTTGCGATAAGTTTTAAGCACTTCACCATTTTCGTTGTGATTAAATTGACTTGAGAGCCTGAATCCAACAGTGCCCTACACTTTACGGACTCTCCTTTACTATTCATGATTTTTACTACCACCGTACCAAGGAAAACATAATTCACCTCATGTCTATTTGTTGATGTGGCCACCGTGGATGGAAAACTCAAGATATCTTCAGGTTCTGCATTTGTTAAACTGCCTGGGTGTGACGCTTTCATCGCCTCTCTCTTATCTGAGTGAATGAGAGTATGATGTTTTAACTCGCATTTTGTGCAACCGCGAGAACCGCAATTAACTGCCCTGTTCTTAAGCAGTTTCTGCATAAATTATGCTTATTTATAATCTTAACTCGATCTACAATCTTAGCTCCCGTGAATATCTTACACACGTGAAGAGCGTGCTTATCTTTGCACAATATGCACTGTTTGTTTCCTCGTGAATCAGTAGCACTTGCTGTCAACGCTTGAGCAACTCCCTGTTTTCGGTACCGATCATCTATTCTGCCTTTGCTTCCCGAAACTTCAAGTGACTGGAAGCGCAATTCGAGGAAGTTCAGAAAATCATCTAGATTCTGAAGTTGTCTCGGGTTGTCAAGCAATTGTTCATACAAAGTATGTGTGGTCTTATCCAGCTTTTTCACCATCCAATGAAGTAATAGCGGGTCCCAGCCCTTTGTTGAGACACCCAGATTCTGCAATCCTAATAAACATTCTTGCGTTGTATCGTGCAACGTCTTGAGCGATGCAGCAGATGGATAGTCATTGGCATGAGATTGCTGTGATAGCAACTTGTTAACAAGTGCTGATACTTGCAGACGCGGATTATTATAGCGTTCTTGTTAAGTCTTCCAGGCAATGGCATAATTATCCTCCGTTATTGTCAGATGTCTAATTAATCTTTCGGCTTCACCAGATAGATTTGTTTTAAGGTAGAACATCTTTTGACATCCAGGTTTGTCTTGGTTGTGTACCATTTGGCTGAATAAATCTCGGAACTGCTGCCAGTACGAGTAATCTCCATCAAATTTTGGAAGTGTTACCTTCGGCAGCTTAAGTGGACTATGCATACCCTGATTCGTTCCCATCACAGTGTGTGGAACTGCGGTTTGTTCGAGGTTCATGCCAATATCAATGAGAGCCTCTTGCACTTGCGCTTCATACTCGGCGTAGATATGCTCCTGATATCCGTATGTACTAGGGCTATCGGTCGATTCCCACATCTGACGATCGTCTTGCTCGATGTCACTCCAGAGCTGTTTGATGCTGTCAAACTTCACTCCGTAATAATGTTCAGACTGCTGACCTTCAACAGTTGCCAGCAGCCTCTTTAACGTTTGAAAATTTCGATTTTGCCTTCTAACAACTCGACGAATGGTTTCTGGTATTTCTTCGTTTTTAGCTTGCGTGACTTGGAGAGAGGTTTCAACTTGGAATTTAGGTCGAACGTCTGAACCATGTCCATCATGTTGAACTAGCACTTCCTCTCTATTTTCGTCGATTCTTACTTCAAGTTTCGAATTGAAGTGAGCTCGATACGTGTTGTAGATGCCTTTTATTTTCTGATAGTAATTGGAAATAAAGTATTCGTGTTGTAGATCTACATTCTTCAATGAGCGAATCTCTGTGTCTACCGCCTCGAATGCATTCCATGCATTTTCTAAACGCTTTAAACGCTCTTTGTAATAATCGACGGTCTTTCTATCTGAACCATCCTTCCGATAGTTCACGACAATTCGTTGAATCTCCTTCCCGTTCTCTTCTTGCTGAACGGTGAGCGATTCCATTCTTAACGTCGCACTGGATATTAAACCTTGAAGCACGCGTTGCTGATGGTACTAGCCTTGGCTCAGCTTTAAAAATTGTTCTGCTGCTGGATCTAAGTGTAGCACTTATGTCCCTGCTCGAGCGCCAAATGTTTAAGATAAGGTTCTTTTACCTTAACTCTGATGTTAGTCAAGGAGTTGCACCTTGGCTATTGGTTTGTTACGGGTCAAAGGTGTTGCACCTAGACAATAACAACGATGGTTTAATTTCAAAGTAAGATATTTATCTTACCGAGTGTTGATAGTTAAGGTGTTGCACCCTGGCTAATAGTTTAGAATTTGTCAAAGGTGTTACACCTTGGCAAAACGAGCACGACTTCAAATTGTAGGAATAAAACACACAACTGAATACTGTCGAACTGCTATAGTTTCTTTATTCTTCAGCTTATTTATGTAAACTTATTGCTAAGTTAACAAATACAAAGTTCAATAAAACAAACATAGCCTAATTGCATCAGCAAAATTGACCCGTGAATTAATACAATATGAAAACGTGAATTAATCAGCGAATAAGTACAATACAATAACAGCATACATTGAATAGTGAAATGAATACAAAACGAAAACATGAATTAATCAGCGAATTAGTGCAATATAATAACAAACATACATTGACCAGTGAAAATGAATGAATTGATCCGTAGTCAAATTACGCGTGCCATAAATGTACGAAACAACGACTATTGACTTGACTGTATATATTTCTACACGATTTAATGCCAACAATGGAAATGAATGAATTTGATGATAATTACATTTTGATGTGACCTACATACATATACTTAATACTAAACATGCTCCTCGCGTTGGATTGAAGGTCAATACCTTCATATGTGTATACTAAAGTCACGAGACTGAGTGCGAGGCGCTGGGATGGGGGTTTTCCGGCTGCATCGAGTTACATCCTTCGTCATCTTGTAACCTAATATGGCAATGATGATTAGCGCGAGTGACAAGCTTGTGTATCCGATTGCGAACTGATGTGTGGATGTGGTGTCATTTGGTAACTCAAAATTTTTGAGTACATCGATTTTTTCTTTTAATTTCTCTAATTCATTGGCCTTGTCTTCGTAAGGTCTAGATTGTGTAATCGTTATTAGCCCAGTCATTGTAGCATAAAACCTCGGAATGAGAGATAATAAGCTGAATTCTTGTATATACCTTCACTTTGGGGTCCTCAACGTTGTCTCAAAAGTCTCATAAAATCTCGTGTCTTCGTCGAAAGTTATTCAAGGTCATAGGTGAGAAAAAATAGTTTTTTGCGATTATCTTTGTTTTTATTGCTCCAATGATGTTAACACTTAGGATCGAAATTGTAGAACATAAAATTTGCGACACATTTTATTGGAAGCATTTTTTCCTGCGCTCAACCGTTTTTCCGATAGAGAGCGATAAGCGCGCAGCACTCAGCCATATGTACTGTATTGCAAGGTCAACCGTGAAACCTTCAGCTTTGAGTTATTTATCAGTAAATACATTGTATTTAATAAAATTTTACATATATTTAATTTATTTTAATATATATATACATATAAATTACATATTTTTAATCTACCATTCTTTAAAAATTTAAATAACAAAAGTATTACTTTTCTTTTTCTTCATCGTCATCTTCTGGACGTTCGGGAATTTCTGTATCATTGTCATCATCTTCGTTGCCTTGAATTGGTGTTTCCAGACCTTCCTGAATTTGCTCACAGTCACTTTGTAATGAAACAGCATTGAGACAAGCGTGCCCATTACAGTGGCCACAAGCTAAAGTGCATTGCAGCCCCGATTTTCTACATCGGCACCGTGCACCACATCCATTCTTACAATCACATAATAGAGTATTCAGTAATTCATCGGAAGCTGGTGGTAATATTGTTGGCATTGGCTCCAGGAACTCATTTTGGAGCACCCAACCCCATTCCTGGGGTTTTAAATCATGCCCTAACCATTTTTGAACTAGGTAATATACACGGCTTATATGCTGATGGGCCGCTGCACTTGTCGGCGGAAGATTAGATAATTGGACAGGTTTATTAAGTTTTGTTGATTTAATGAACTGAGTATATTGAAGATGATCGATATTATCCTCAGATTTTGGAGCATTGTATATCGCTAGTAAGATCCGACTGCCATTATCGTATAATTGTTGGACATCTTCTTCTAGAGAAACTTGAGCTAGTTCGTCGAAATTGGCAAGTTGTTCTAGTGCTTTTATGAAAGTTTTTTTTCCCTTTTTTTTAACAGTGCAGAAGTTGTATCACACCCACTGAATGCATGTAAAAATAAAACATGTTTTTTAGAAATAGGATATTTGTCAAAACTTGTTGAAGAATATATTTGTGTTTTGTCATTGCCTTTGCCAACTTTTTTGATGTAATTGGGTGCGTCCAATTAAAATAACTAGTAAATCTATGTCTTCTCCGATAATGATGGCAGTCCTTTCAGGTTTAGATTCTTCGATTGCTGTTTCTATAATTAGAACATCAGCATCATCTCATGCTTGCTTTGTTGTGATATTTACACTCTCAAACTTTTCAATGAGCATACCAATAAGTTTTTTCTTATTACATCGATTTGACAAAAACTTTTCTTGGCTAATTGGCACAATCATTGTTTTGTCGAAACAAACTTCATAACATTTCGAAAAAGCAGCATTTATTCTATGTTGTTCCATTGCTTTTATGTTTTTAGTGTAGTCTGAGTATCCGTCAAACACAACAAGTATTTAAATATTTAAAAAATTCCACATTTTAAAGATAAAATACATAATTATTTTACTACTTAAAATCTACTTTCAATAAACTTACATATACAAATAGTATTTCAATTAATTAGTTTTTAATCACACAAAGAAGGTAAATATAATTAAATGAAAATATTAAAAATAGGTAAAATGATATTAAATACAATGTATTTACTGATAAATAATACAAATAATTCAAAACTGAAGGTAGTATTCACAGATATTCACAGTTGACCTTGTATTACAGTACATATAGCTGAGTGCTGCGCGCTTACCGCCCTCTATCGGAAAAACGGTTGAGCGGAGGAAAAAATGCTTCCAATAAAATGTGTTGCAAATTTTATGCTCTATAATTTCAATCCTAAGTGTTAACATCATTGGAGCAATAGAAACCAAGATAATCGCAAAAAACTATTTTTTCTCACCTTTGACCTTGAATAACTTTCGACGCAGACACGAGATTTTATGAGACTTTTGAGGCAACGTTGAGGACCCCAAAGTGAAGGTATATACAAAAATTCAGCTTATTATCTCCCATTCCGAGGTTGACCCCTTTTTTATGCTTAAATGACTGGGCCATATAGTCATCTTTGCCTTTTGGCTACTATGAGGCAGATCTCCGAGCCGAGTGTAGGAATTGCGGGTGGTAGAATTATATAGTTGGTGGCCGTGAATGATTATTGAACTATGTTTTATGATGCATTCTGGGTCCAATTTTAATAGGCCAGCTCCAGTGAGTATGGTGTGGGTTATATCGTCTTCGCAAATGGTGGTAACTGTGATACTTTCTTTCGTTGCGTATATCCAATGATTTGCACTATTCAGATGTATCCATATCGGGCTTTGGTTTAATTGCGCAAGTTCACAATCTTCTAGTTGATTGTAGTATTGCTCGTTGAGCAAATTCATTTCGCATCTATATGCATCAGCTCCCTTTCTATACAGCGGCTTTTGTTGTTCACATAATAGTACTTCTGCTTCTAGTTTGTTGCATAAGGTCAGTTCGATTTCTGTCATTGGAGAAAATAAGTCATGGTGTTGGTTGACTGCCAGAAAATCTGAAGTTGGTTTTATTGCCAAAATAGTGGAAATTGAAACTAATGGTATTGGTATCACATGGTATATCGTAAAAATCCCAACATTAGTTAGTAGCAATTGAATTCGGAAGATAATATTGTTATTAATCATTCTTGATCTGATTGACATCAAACTGTAGAATGATGCAATGTCATGTTGTATTATCGGTAGCTGAAGTGTGGGAGGCAAAGTTTTTAATGCGAGTAATTTCCGCTTTAAATTGGTTTGGTGTCAGTAGCAGTGTACTGATTTTGCTGTGATGTACACTTGTCATTGCATCCAGTAGATCCGATTGAATGTGTTGTAAACGTGCTGACATCAGAGTTAGTTGTGAAGCAAGGATTGTGAACTGCTGAAGACTCATCAATCTATGAACATCGTTTCCGAGAGTGTTAATTCCATTGGTTAATCGGCTTATATTTTCATCAATTGGCTTAAATTTTTGTGTTATGGCAGTTTGATCTGTTTTCATTATATTAATTGTTGAGTCTATGATTGACGTCTGATTCTTCAATAGCCACTTAAGATATTCTTGATTAGCGTTGATGTGTTTTATCGTATGTGACATATTTTCAGCATAGTCAGAATCAAGTACGCCAAACAGCGAGTTTGCCATGTTTCCAATCACATTGAAGGCACCTCTTTTGTGTCTTTGATGCGATGAAATCAGCACATTATCAATCTTTAAATCAGTTTCTACAACATGGAAGTGGTGAATGGTTTCCTCACAACCAGGTGCGTGATGTGTTTGAATACACAAACGGTTGATTATGTCGATCCCATTTGAGAAGGTAGTTAGCTCGGAAAAATAGGACTGCAGATCATAATACACCACAAGATTCCACTTTGATGTCACAAATCTTGTGTTTGCAATACCTTCAAAATGTAAACCAGGTTTCCCTTCAAAATTGTTGACTTCTATTTGTTTTGCTGGTATTAATAAAATAATTAGACAGGTGAACAGCAGAGCAGCTAATGATGTCTTAGGGGTTATATTGGTTGATGTATTTGCTTGATCGCCAAGTTGAGGTTCATGGGGCCTTTTGATGCTGATAGTACTGTCGAGTTGCTCACCAGGCTCAGTTTCTGGTTGTGAATCGTCGTTGATTTCACACGGCAGCGGTGCCAGTTTGTGGATTGGCCGTTTCAAAATCCCAGATGCCGTTTTTACTTCAGCTACTCTTACCAAGCCATTGTCATCCTTAAATGTTTGAATAATGCGTCCTAAAGGCCACTTCATTACAGGAGCGTTATCGTCTTTGATCACAACGATTGTCCCAGGTTTTGCGTTATCTACTCGTTTCCGCCATTTGTAGCGCTGTTGAAGTTCATTCAGGTATTCTGACGACCATCTTCTCCAAAATTCTTGCTTTATGTGGCTAACTAGTTTCCACCGTGTTAAGAGACTACCCTTTAAAGGCTTGGCGCTTGTATCAACCGCATTAGTAAGTGGTTCACCGATTAGGAAATGTCTCGGAGTTAAAGCTGCGAGATCGTTTGGATCGTTAGACAACTGAGTAAGTGGACGTGAATTTAAAATGGCTTCGACTTCGATAAGTAAGGTCTCTAGCTCTTCGTAAGTTAGTGAAGCTGATGCTGTTCCCTTGTGTAGCAACAATTTGGTAGATTTCACAGCAGCTTCCCATAAACCGCCAAAGTGCGGTGCTCGTGGAGGAATGAATTTAAACTCAATTCCTTTCTTGCTGCATTCAGATACAATTTTTTCTTGAGACCTTGTACTATGCATCGTCTCGATCAGTTCACTTAGTTGATTACTGGCTCCTACAAAGTTAGTCGCGTTATCACAGTAAATTGTCTTGCAATGACCTCGCCGACCAACGAACCGACGAACAGCCCCAATAAATGCCTCTGTTGTTAAGTCGCTTACCAGCTCCAGATGTATTGCCTTAGTAGCGAAGCAAGAAAATACTGCAATGTAGGCCTTTTGAGGTTTCCTTCCTCGACCCTTGTAATGAACCCAAACGGGCCCACAGTAGTCAACACCTGAGTTTATAAACGGTCGAGCTGGTTGTACTCGTGTGGCGGGAAGATCTCCCATCATTTGCTCCAGGAACTTGGGTTTTCTTTTAGCACACCAAGTGCAGTGTTGAATTATAGACCTTGCTATGTTTTTGCCTCTTACTGGCCAAAATCGTTGCCTAGTTTGAGCTAGTAAACCTTGCGGTCCAATGTGCATATTTTCTTGATGCATGGATGTCATAAGCAAGTTCGTGATTGGATGTGCGTATGGGAGTAGCATCTGGTGTTTCGCGTCGTATGAATGTGATGAATTTTTCAGTCGTCCTCCTACTCAAATAATTCCGTGACTCTCCAAGAACGGATTTAGCGTACTGAGTGCGCTCGTTGGGTGAACTTTCAATTTCTCGTTAAGCTGTTTTATTTCTGTTTTGAACGACTCCTGCTGTATTGCTCGTACGATTACAGCTAATGCCTTTTCTAACTCTTTTGGTGACAAAACCTCCGTTGTGGATGGTCGCAATGGCTTTTTGCAGTGAGCTTTGAATCTCATGCTATATGCTAGAATTCGTTGTAGCTTTCGGAAAGAATTGCCATGATCAATGTTTTGCAACCAATGCCCATTGTCAATCTGCCTGGACAAGTCAGCTTGGTTGGCAGCTGTGTTCACAGCCGCCACATTTTCTGACAAATAACATTTTCTTTTTTCTACATCACACGTTGCATGTTGTTGATAAGAAGCGGGCCATCTGTCTTCGCTTAAGTGTAAAAACATCGGTCCATCAAACCAAGTGTTACATCCTTTTAATTTTACAGGCGTCAAACCACGTGATAGTATATCAGCTGGATTTTCTGACGATCGAACATGTCTCCATTGTTCGGCAATAGAGCTTCCTTGAATGACAGAAATTCGATTTGCAGCAAATGTTTGATAATGTTGCCCAGGTGAATTAATCCAGTTTAGCACTATTTCGGAGATTCGTTTTAACTTTAGATTCGTTTTAATTCGGTCTGCAAGTTTTGTTGCCAGTGCTGCTGCACATAACTCTAGCCGTGGGAGTGTTTGTCTTTTCAATGGAGCAACCCGTGATTTAGCGCATTAAAGGCGTATGATGGTTCTTTTCTCTTTGTTCAATGAACGAATGTAAGCCACTGCTCCGAATGCCTTCTCTGACGCATCTGCGAATACGTGCAGCTGAATATTGTGCTTAGCTTCATGTGCAAAAATATGTCGATTGAAATGTAAGTTGTCTATTTCCTGCAGCTCTTCTCGGAACTGGCACCATCTGCTGTGCATTTCCAAAGGCAAGGCTGCATCCCAATCCAGCTTGAGTTGCCAAAGTTCTTGCAGGAATATTTTGACTGCCACGATGACTGGGCTCATGATTCCTAATGGATCAAACAACCTTGCAATATCAGATGATATTGTGCGCTTTGTCACAGCACTGCTGTGTTTGCTATTGAATTTGACGTGAAACTTATCTTCCTTGGGGTACCATATTAGTCCTAATGTTTTAACCTTCTCTGGATTGTCATCTTCGAAAACTAACTGGGCTTCTCGATCTTCGAATGGTATCCCGTTAAGTAATTGAGGATGGTTGCTACACCACTTGTGCAACTTGAAACAGCCTTCTTGAAGTAATTTTTGTAGTTGATCTCGCATCATCAATGCTGTTGACATGCTATCTGAGCCAGTGAGAACGTCATCTACGTAAAAATCTCGTTCTAACACTTGGGCACCCAATGGATAGCTTGAAACTCTGTCATGAGCTAATTTTTGAAAGCATTTTGTGGCCAAGTATGGGGCTGGCGTTGTTCCGTACGTAACAGTGCGTAGTTGGAAACATTTAATTGGATGACTAGCGTCATTTCTCCAGAATACCAGCTGATATTTTCTATCCTCTTCGCTGACCAGTATCTGACGATACATTTGTTTGATATCCGCCGTAAATACAAAACGAGGCATCCATATTCGTAATAGGATCGAAAACAGATCGTCTTGAATGGTGGGTCCTGCATGCAAGAGGTTATTGAGAGATAGTCCTGAGTTACTTTTAGCTGAGGCATCGAAAACTACTCGCAGCTTTGTGGTACTACTGTCGAGTTTTAGCACACTATGATGTGGAAGATAGTACACCGGACCTTTCAAACCACGAGTGTTAACTTCTTCCATGTGGTTACGTTGAAGATATTCGGTCATGAACTGAACATATTGTTCTTTTAAAGATCGGTCTCGCTGAAGTCTTCTTTCAAGCAATAAGAATCTTCGCATTGCTATCTCCTGTGAATCTCCAAGCCGATTGGGGTCATCGGAAAATGGCAGTGAAACAATGAAACGACCATTGACATCCCGTTTCACAGTTTGGTTGAAATGCGACTCACACTTCTTCTCTACCGAAGTTAGCGTAGACATACTGGAATCGACTTCTTCAAGTTTCCAGAAACGTTCTACAATCCCGTTCAAATTTTCATCTTCGCTGCAAACTCCACATACAATGGCTGATATAGATGCTTGTTTAGTTTTCCCAACTACTATCCATCCAAATATGGTGTTTTGAAGAACTGGAAGATCTTTCGCCATTTTTATTTGACCTATCGATAGCAGCTCATGATAAAATTCTGCTCCAAGTAGCAGATCGATTTCTTCGGATTTGTAGAAGTCTGGGTCTGCTAGTTTGATATTCTTTGGAATAGGCCATTTAGAAACATCAAATTTTTGTGCGGGCTGTGGTGGTACAATATTACCGATAACAAAAGCTTCAACTCGTGCTGAATAATCACAGAGAAGAGATTCCATCAATACGTTGACTCTTGCTTGACTTTGAGCCTTGCTTCCTCCAACACCTTGAATATGCAGCTGATCACCTTTTGCGATAAGTTTTAAGCACTTCACCATTTTCGTTGTGATTAAATTGACTTGAGAGCCTGAATCCAACAGTGCCCTACACTTTACGGACTCTCCTTTACTATTCATGATTTTTACTACCACCGTACCAAGGAAAACATAATTCACCTCATGTCTATTTGTTGGTGTGGCCACCGTGGATAGAAAACTCAAGATATCTTCAGGTTCTGCATTTGTTAAACTGCCTGGGTGTGACGCTTTCATCGCCTCTCTCTTATCTGAGTGAATGAGAGTATGATGTTTTAACTCGCATTTTGTGCAACCGCGAGAACCGCAATTAACTGCCCTGTGCCCTGTTCTTAAGCAGTTTCTGCATAAATTATGCTTATTTATAATCTTAACTCGATCTACAATCTTAGCTCCCGTGAATATCTTACACACGTGAAGAGCGTGCTTATCTTTGCACAATATGCACTGTTTGTTTCCTCGTGAATCAGTAGCACTTGCTGTCAACGCTTGAGCAACTCCCTGTTTTCGGTACCGATCATCTATTCTGCCTTTGCTTCCCGAAACTTCAAGTGACTGGAAGCGCAATTCGAAGAAGTTCAGAAAATCATCTAGATTCTGAAGTTGTCTCGGGTTGTCAAGCAATTGTTCATACAAAGTATGTGTGGTCTTATCCAGCTTTTTCACCATCCAATGAAGTAATAGCGGGTCCCAACCCTTTGTTGAGACACCCAGATTCTGCAATCCTAATAAACATTCTTGCGTTGTATCGTGCAACGTCTTGAGCGATGCAGCAGATGGATAGTCATTGGCATGAGATTGCTGTGATAGCAACTTGTTAACAAGTGCTGATACTTGCAGACGCGGATTATTATAGCGTTCTTGTTAAGTCTTCCAGGCAATGGCATAATTATCCTCCGTTATTGTCAGATGTCTAATTAATCTTTCGGCTTCACCAGATAGATTTGTTTTAAGGTAGAACATCTTTTGACATCCAGGTTTGTCTTGGTTGTGTACCATTTGGCTGAATAAATCTCGGAACTGCTGCCAGTACGAGTAATCTCCATCAAATTTTGGAAGTGTTACCTTCGGCAGCTTAAGTGGACTATGCATACCCTGATTCGTTCCCATCACAGTGTGTGGAACTGCGGTTTGTTCGAGGTTCATGCCAATATCAATGAGAGCCTCTTGCACTTGCGCTTCATACTCGGCGTAGATATGCTCCTGATATCCGTATGTACTAGGGCTATCGGTCGATTCCCATATCTGACGATCGTCTTGCTCGATGTCACTCCAGAGCTGTTTGATGCTGTCAAACTTCACTCAGTAATAATGTTCAGACTGCTGACCTTCAACAGTTGCCAGCAGCCTCTTTAACGTTTGAAAATTTCGATTTTGCCTTCTAACAACTCGACGAATGGTTTCTGGTATTTCTTCGTTTTTAGCTTGCGTGACTTGGAGAGAGGTTTCAACTTGGAATTTAGGTCGAACGTCTGAACCATGTCCATCATGTTGAACTAGCACTTCCTCTCTATTTTCGTCGATTCTTACTTCAAGTTTCGAATTGAAGTGAGCTCGATACGTGTTGTAGATGCCTTTTATTTTCTGATAGTAATTGGAAATAAAGTATTCGTGTTGTAGATCTACATTCTTCAATGAGCGAATCTCTGTGTCTACCGCCTCGAATGCATTCCATGCATTTTCTAAACGCTTTAAACGCTCTTTGTAATAATCGACGGTCTTTCTATCTGAACCATCCTTCCGATAGTTCACGACAATTCGTTGAATCTCCTTCCCGTTCTCTTCTTGCTGAACGGTGAGCGATTCCATTCTTAACGTCGCACTGGATATTAAACCTTGAAGCACGCGTTGCTGATGGTACTAGCCTTGGCTCAGCTTTAAAAATTGTTCTGCTGCTGGATCTAAGTGTAGCACTTAGGTCCCTGCTCGGGCGCCAAATGTTTAAGATAAGGTTCTTTTACCTTAACTCTGATGTTAGTCAAGGAGTTGCACCTTGGCTATTGGTTTGTTACGGGTCAAAGGTGTTGCACCTAGGCAATAACAACGATGGTTTAATTTCAAAGTAAGATATTTATCTTACCGAGTGTTGATAGTTAAGGTGTTGCACCCTGGCTAATAGTTTAGAATTTGTCAAAGGTGTTACACCTTGGCAAAACGAGCACGACTTCAAATTGTAGGAATAAAACACACAACTGAATACTGTCGAACTGCTATAGTTTCTTTATTCTTCAGCTTATTTATGTAAACTTATTGCTAAGTTAACAAATACAAAGTTCAATAAAACAAACATAGCCTAATTGCATCAGCAAAATTGACCCGTGAATTAATACAATATGAAAACGTGAATTAATCAGCGAATAAGTACAATACAATAACAACATACATTGAATAGTGAAATGAATACAAAACGAAAACATGAATTAATCAGCGAATAAGTGCAATATAATAACAAACATACATTGACCAGTGAAAATGAATGAATTGATCCGTAGTCAAATTACGCGTGCCATAAATGTACGAAACAACGACTATTGACTTGACTGTATATATTTCTACACGATTTAATGCCAACAATGGAAATGAATGAATTTGATGATAATTACATTTTGATGTGACCTACATACATATACTTAATACTAAACATGCTCCCCGCGTTGGATTGAAGGTCAATACCTTCATATGTGTATACTAAAGTCACGAGACTGAGTGCGAGGCGCTGGGATGGGGTTTTTCCGGCTGCATCGAGTTACATCCTTCGTCATCTTGTAACCTAATATGACAATGATGATTAGCGCGAGTGACAAGCTTGTGTATCCGATTGCGAACTGATGTGTGGATGTGGTGTCATTTGGTAACTCTAAATTTTTGAGTACATCGATTTTTTCTTTTAATTTCTCTAATTCATTGGCCTTGTCTTCGTAAGGTCTAGATTGTGTAATCGTTATAGTCATCTTTGCCTTTTGGCTACTATGAGGCAGATCTCCGAGCCGAGTGTAGGAATTGCGGGTGGTAGAATTATATAGTTGGTGGCCGTGAATGATTATTGAACTATGTTTTATGATGCATTCTGGGTCCAATTTTAATAGGCCAGCTCCAGTGAGTATGGTGTGGGTTATATCGTCTTCGCAAATGGTGGTAACTGTGATACTTTCTTTCGTTGCGTATATCCAATGATTTGCACTATTCAGATGTATCCATATCGGGCTTTGGTTTAATTGCGCAAGTTCACAATCTTCTAGTTGATTGTAGTATTGCTCGTTGAGCAAATTCATTTCGCATCTATATGCATCAGCTCCCTTTCTATACAGCGGCTTTTGTTGTTCACATAATAGTACTTCTGCTTCTAGTTTGTTGCATAAGGTCAGTTCAATTTCTGTCATTGGAGAAAAAAAGTCATGGTGTTGGTTGACTGCCAGAAAATCTGAAGTTGGTTTTATTGCCAAAATAGTGGAAATTGAAACTACTGGTATTGGTATCACATGGTATATCGTAAAAATCCCAACATTAGTTAGTAGCAATTGAATTCGGAAGATAATATTGTTATTAATCATTCTTGATCTGATTGACATCAAACTGTAGAATGATGCAATGTCATGTTGTATTATCGGTAGCTGAAGTGTGGGAGGCAAAGTTTTTAATGCGAGTAATTTCCGCTTTAAATTGGTTTGGTGTCAGTAGCAGTGTACTGATTTTGCTGTGATGTACACTTGTCATTGCATCCAGTAGATCCGATTGAATGTGTTGTAAACGTGCTGACATCAGAGTTAGTTGTGAAGCAAGGATTGTGAACTGCTGAAGACTCATCAATCTATGAACATCGTTTCCGAGAGTGTTAATTCCATTGGTTAATCGGCTTATATTTTCATCAATTGCATTAAATTTTTGTGTTATGGCAGTTTGATCTGTTTTCATTATATTAATTGTTGAGTCTATGATTGACGTCTGATTCTTCAATAGCCACTTAAGATATTCTTGATTAGCGTTGATGTGTTTTATCGTATGTGACATATTTTCAGCATAGTCAGAATCAAGTACGCCAAACAGCGAGTTTGCCATGTTTCCAATCACATTGAAGGCACCTCTTTTGTGTCTTTGATGCGATGAAATCAGCACATTATCAATCTTTAAATCAGTTTCTACAACATGGAAGTGGTGAATGGTTTCCTCACAACCATGTGCGTGATGTGTTTGAATACACAAACGGTTGAGTATGTCGATCCCATTTGAGAAGGTAGTTAGCTCGGAAAAATAGGACTGCAGATCATAATACACCACAAGATTCCACTTTGATGTCACAAATCTTGTGTTTGCAATACCTTCAAAATGTAAACCAGGTTTCCCTTCAAAATTGTTGACTTCTATTTGTTTTGCTGGTATTAATAAAATAATTAGACAGGTGAACAGCAGAGCAGCTAATGATGTCTTAGGGGTTATATTGGTTGATGTATTTGCTTGATCGCCAAGTTGAGGTTCATGGGGCCTTTTGATGCTGATAGTACTGTCGAGTTGCTCACCAGGCTCAGTTTCTGGTTGTGAATCGTCGTTGATTTCACACGGCAGCGGTGCCAGTTTGTGGATTGGCCGTTTCAAAATCCCAGATGCCGTTTTTACTTCAGCTACTCTTACCAAGCCATTGTCATCCTTAAATGTTTGAATAATGCGTCCTAAAGGCCACTTCATTACAGGAGCGTTATCGTCTTTGATCACAACGATTGTCCCAGGTTTTGCGTTATCTACTCGTTTCCGCCATTTGTAGCGCTGTTGAAGTTCATTCAGGTATTCTGACGACCATCTTCTCCAAAATTCTTGCTTTATGTGGCTAACTAGTTTCCACCGTGTTAAGAGACTACCCTTTAAAGGCTCGGCACTTGTATCAACTGCATTAGTAAGTGGTTCACCGATTAGGAAATGTCTCGGAGTTAAAGCTGCGAGATCGTTTGGATCGTTATACAACTGAGTATGTGGACGTGAATTTAAAATGGCTTCGACTTCGATAAGTAAGGTCTCTAGCTCTTCGTAAGTTAGTGAAGCTGATGCTGTTCCCTTGTGTAGCAACAATTTGGTAGATTTCACAGCAGCTTCCCATAAACCGCCAAAGTGCGGTGCTCGTGGAGGAATGAATTTAAACTCTTGCTGCATTCAGATACAATTTTTTCTTGAGACCTTGTACTATGCATCGTCTCGATCAGTTCACTTAGTTGATTACTGGCTCCTACAAAGTTAGTCGCGTTATCACAGTAAATTGTCTTGCAATGACCTCGCCGACCAACGAACCGACGAAGAGCCCCAATAAATGCCTCTGTTGTTAAGTCGCTTACCAGCTCCAGATGTATTGCCTTAGTAGCGAAGCAAGAAAATACTGCAATGTAGGCCTTTTGAGGTTTCCTTCCTCGACCCTTGTAATGAGCCCAAACGGGCCCACAGTAGTCAACACCTGAGTTTATAAACGGTCGAGCTGGTTGTACTCGTGTGGCGGGAAGATCTCCCATCATTTGCTCCAGGAACTTGGGTTTTCTTTTTGCACACCAAGTGCAGTGTTGAATTATAGACCTTGCTATGTTTTTGCCTCTTACTGGCCAAAATCGTTGCCTAGTTTGAGCTAGTAAACCTTGCGGTCCAATGTGCATATTTTCTTGATGCATGGATGTCATAAGCAAGTTCGTGATTGGATGTGCGTATGGGAGTAGCATCTGGTGTTTCGCGTCGTATGAATGTGATGAATTTTTCAGTCGTCCTCCTACTCGGATAATTCCGTGACTGTCCAAGAACGGATTTAGCGTACTGAGTGCGCTCGTTGGGTGAACTTCCAATTTCTCGTTAAGCTGTTTTATTTCTGTTTTGAACGATTCCTGCTGTATTGTTCGTACGATTACAGCTAATGCCGTTTCTAAATCTTTTGGTGACAAAACCTTCGCTGTGGATGGTCGCAATGGCTTTTTGCAGTGAGCTTTGAATCTCATGCTATATGCTAGAATTCGTTGTAGCTTTCGGAAAGAATTGCCATGATCAATGTTTTGCAACCAATGCCCATTGTCAACATCGGTCCATCAAACCAAGTGTTACATCCTTTTAATTTTACAGGCGTCAAACCACGTGATAGTATATCAGCAGGATTTTCTGACGATCGAACATGTCTCCATTGTTCGGCAATAGAGCTTCCTTGAATGACAGAAATTCGATTTGCAGCAAATGTTTGATAATGTTGCGCAGGTGAATTAATCCAGTTTAGCACTATCTCGGAGATTCGTTTTAACTTTAGATTCGTTTTAATTCGGTCTGCAAGTTTTGTTGCCAGTGCTGCTGCACATAACTCTAGCCGTGGGAGTGTTTGTCTTTTCAATGGAGCAACCCGTAATTTAGCGCATTAAAGGCGTATGATGGTTCTTTTCTCTTTGTTCAATGAACGAATGTAAGCCACTGCTCCGAATGCTTTCTCTGACGCATCTGCGAATACGTGCAGCTGAATATTGTGCAAAAATATGTCGATTGAAATGTAAGTTGTCTATTTCCTGCAGCTCTTCTCGGAACTGGCACCATCTGCTGTGCATTTCCAAAGGCAAGGCTGCATCCCAATCCAGCTTGAGTTGCCAAAGTTCTTGCAGGAATATTTTGACTGCCACGATGACTGGGCTCATGATTTCTAATGGATCAAACAACCTTGCAATATCAGATGATATTGTGCGCTTTGTCACAGCACTGCTGTGTTTGCTATTTGTATAATTTGACGTGAAACTTATCTTCCTTTGGGTACCATATTAGTCCTAATGTTTTAACCTTCTCTGGATTGTCATCTTCGAAAACTAACTGGGCCTCTCGATCTTCGAATGGTATCCCGTTAAGTAATTGAGGATGGTTGCTACACCACTTGTGCAACTTGAAACAGCCTTCTTGAAGTAATTTTTGTAGTTGATCTCGCATCATCAATGCTGTTGACATGCTATCTGAGCCAGTGAGAACGTCATCTACGTAAAAATCTCGTTCTAACCGCTGAAGCACACTGAGACGCAGCCAGGCGCAGCCAGGCGCAGCCAAGCTGTCAGTTGAGTTGACTATATGGGTTTTCCATAGCAGCGAGCACACCAAGTCGCAGCTATGCGCAGCCAGGCGCAGCCAGGCGCAGCTCAGGTCGAAATGGATTCAACTTTTGTCGCAGCGAAAAGTTGCAATCAGCTGTAATTACTTGAGAAACGCGCGGGATTTGAAATGTATGCGAAAATGTAGAGTTGATTTTATATTACAAATTTTTTGAGGAATTCGAAAACAATCTTTATTGGTAATAGCTTAGATAGTTAAAAGTAAAATAAAAATATAGTTAAAGGCAAATTTGAAAGATAATTAATAGCAAATTGAATATAGTAATTGAAAATACTTTATTAGTGTAGTTGGTAGATTACTGACTTCTTGCTTGTGGGATCCCTGATTCGAATCCAAGTTCGAACGAAGGCCCGCGAACCAAGCTTTGAGTTCACCTAGCTCTAATTAGGTACGTGGTTAATATCAGGGGTAAAGTGAGTCGTCGAATTCCACACTCGTATTCACATTGATTGAAAAAATTGTAAAGAATTATTTCAAAATGCAGTCAATTAAAGATGCAGTGTTGGATGACGAGGTGTCAATAGAGATGCTGATAGCCCAAATGAAGGAGCGTCCGATTATTCATGAGAAGGCTACAGGCGGATACAGAGATGTCGCTAACATCAACTGAAAATTCTTCTACATCACTGACACTTAGTCACGTTGCAGTGTAACCAGATGATTTCGTTGGCTGCGCTTGGTCACTGATGGCTGCGCCTCGCTGCGTCGAGTGTAATTCAGGCATAACACTTGGGCACCCAATGGATAGCTTGAAACTCTGTCATGAGCTAAATTTTGAAGGCATTTTGTGGCCAAGTATGGGGCTGGCGTTGTTCCGTACGTAACAGTGCGTAGTTGGAAACATTTAATTGGATGACTAGCGTCATTTCTCCAGAATACCAGCTGATATTCTCTATCCTCTTCGCTGACCAGTATCTGACGATACATTTGTTTGATATCCGCCGTAAATACAAAACGAGGCATCCTGAATCGTAATAGGATCGAAAACAGATCGTCTTGAATGGTGGGTCCTGCATGCAAGAGGTTGTTGAGAGATAGTCCTGAGTTACTTTTAGCTGAGGCATCGAAAACTACTCGCAGCTTTGTGGTACTACTGTCGAGTTTAAGCACACTATGATGTGGAAGATAGTACACCGGACCTTTCAAACCACGAGTGTTAACTTCTTCCATGTGGTTACGTTGAAGATATTCGGTCATGAACTGAACATATTGTTCTTTTAAAGATCGGTCTCGCTGAAGTCTTCTTTCAAGCGATAAGAATCTTCGCATTGCTATCTCCTGTGAATCTCCAAGCCGATTGGGGTCATCGGAAAATGGCAGTGAAACAATGAAACGACCATTGACATCCCGTTTCACAGTTTGGTTGTAATGCGACTCACACTTCTTCTCTACCGAAGTTAGCGTAGACATACTGGAATCGACTTCTTCAAGTTTCCAGAAACGTTCTACAATCCCGTTCAAATTTTCATCTTCGCTGCAAACTCCACATACAACGGCTGATATAGATGCTTGTTTAGTTTTCCCAACTACTATCCATCCAAATATGGTGTTTTGAAGAACTGGAAGATCTTTCGCCATTTTTATTTGACCTATCGATAGCAGCTCATGATAAAATTCTGATCCAAGTAGCAGATCGATTTCTTCGGATTTGTAGAAGTCTGGGTCTGCTAGTTTGATATTCTTTGGAATAGGCCATTTAGAAACATCAAATGTTTGTGCGGGCTGTGGTGGTACAATATTACCGATAACAAAAGCTTCAACTCGTGCTGAATAATCACAGAGAAGAGATTCCATCAATACGTTGACTCTTGCTTGACTTTGAGCCTTGTTTCCTCCAACACCTTGAATATGCAGCTGATCACCTTTTGCGATAAGTTTTAAGCACTTCACCATTTTCGTTGTGATTAAACTGACTTGAGAGCCTGAATCCAACAGTGCCCTACACTTTACGGACTCTCCTTTACTATTCATGATTTTTACTACCACCGTACCAAGGAAAACATAATTCACCTCATGTCTATTTGTTGATGTGGCCACCGTGGATGGAAAACTCAAGATATCTTCAGGTTCTGCATTTGTTAAACTGCCTGGGTGTGACGCTTTCATCGCCTCTCTCTTATCTGAATGAATGAGAGTATGATGTTTTAACTCGCATTTTGTGCAACCGCGAGAACCGCAATTAACTGCCCTGTGCCCTGTTCTTAAGCAGTTTTTGCATAAATTATGCTTATTTATAATCTTAACTCGATCTACAATCTTAGCTCCCGTGAATATCTTACACACGTGAAGAGCCTGCTTATCTTTGCACAATATGCACTGTTTGTTTCCTCGTGAATCAGTAGCACTTGCTGTCAACGCTTGAGCAACTCCCTGTTTTCGGTACCGATCATCTATTCTGCCTTTGCTTCCCGAAACTTCAAGTGACTGGAAGCGCAATTCGAGGAAGTTCAGAAAATCATCTAGATTCTGAAGTTGTCTCGGGTTGTCAAGCAATTGTTCATACAAAGTATGTGTGGTCTTATCCAGCTTTTTCACCATCCAATGAAGTAATAGCGGGTCCCAACCTTTTGTTGAGACACCCAGATTCTGCAATCCTAATAAACATTCTTGCGTTGTATCGTGCAACGTCTTGAGCGATGCAGCAGATGGATAGTCATTGGCATGAGATTGTTGTGATAGCAACTTGTTAAGTCTTCCAGGCAATGGCATAATTATCCTCCGTTATTGTCAGATGTCTAATTAATCTTTCGGCTTCACCAGATAGATTTGTTTTAAGGTAGAACATCTTTTGACATCCAGGTTTGTCTTGGTTGTGTACCATTTGGCTGAATAAATCTCGGAACTGCTGCCAGTACGAGTAATCTCCATCAAATTTTGGAAGTGTTACCTTCGGCAGCTTAAGTGGACTATGCATACCCTGATTCGTTCCCATCACAGTGTGTGGAACTGCGGTTTGTTCGAGGTTCATGCCAATATCAATGAGAGCCTCTTGCACTTGCGCTTCATACTCGGCGTAGATATGCTCCTGATATCCGTATGTACTAGGGCTATCGGTCGATTCCCATATCTGACGATCGTCTTGCTCGATGTCACTCCAGAGCTGTTTGATGCTGTCAAACTTCACTCAGTAATAATGTTCAGACTGCTGACCTTCAACAGTTGCCAGCAGCCTCTTTAACGTTTGAAAATTTCGATTTTGCCTTCTAACAACTCGACGAATGGTTTCTGGTATTTCTTCGTTTTTAGCTTGCGTGACTTGGAGAGAGGTTTCAACTTGGAATTTAGGTCGAACGTCTGAACCATGTCCATCATGTTGAACTAGCACTTCCTCTCTATTTTCGTCGATTCTTACTTCAAGTTTCGAATTGAAGTGAGCTCGATACGTGTTGTAGATGCCTTTTATTTTCTGATAGTAATTGGAAATAAAGTATTCGTGTTGTAGATCTACATTCTTCAATGAGCGAATCTCTGTGTCTACCGCCTCGAATGCATTCCATGCATTTTCTAAACGCTTTAAACGCTCTTTGTAATAATCGACGGTCTTTCTATCTGAACCATCCTTCCGATAGTTCACGACAATTCGTTGAATCTCCTTCCCGTTCTCTTCTTGCTGAACGGTGAGCGATTCCATTCTTAACGTCGCACTGGATATTAAACCTTGAAGCACGCGTTGCTGATGGTACTAGCCTTGGCTCAGCTTTATAAATTGTTCTGCTGCTGGATCTAAGTGTAGTACTTAGGTCCCTGCTCGGGCGCCAAATGTTTAAGATAAGGTTCTTTTACCTTAACTCTGATGTTAGTCAAGGAGTTGCACCTTGGCTATTGGTTTGTTACGGGTCAAAGGTGTTGCACCTAGACAATAACAACGATGATTTAATTTCAAAGTAAGATATTTATCTTACCGAGTGTTGATAATCAAGGTGTTGCACCCTGGCTAATAGTTTAGAATTTGTCAAAGGTGTTACACCTTGGCAAAACGAGCACGACTTCAAATTGTAGGACTAAAACACACAACTGAATACTGTCGAACTGCTATAGTTTCTTTATTCTTCAGCTTATTTATGTAAACTTATTGCTAAGTTGACAAATACAAAGTTCAATAAAACAAACATAGCCTAATTGCATCAGCAAAATTGACCCGTGAATTAATACAATATGAAAACGTGAATTAATCAGCGAATAAGTACAATACAATAACAACATACATTGAATAGTGAAATGAATACAAAACGAAAACATGAATTAATCAGCGAATAAGTGCAATATAATAACAAACATACATTGACCAGTGAAAATGAATGAATTGATGCGTAGTCAAATTACGCGTGCAATAAATGTACGAAACAATGACTATTGACTTGACTGTATATATTTCTACACGATTTGACGCCAACAATGGAAATGAATGAATTTGATGATAATTACATTTTGATGTGACCTACATACATATACTTGATACTAAACAAGGTCTGTTCCCGTACCACGATTAATTGCGATTAATCGCGATTAATTGCAATGAAGCCGTTCCCGTATTCCGTTTTAAGGCTGGTACTGAGTTCGAGTTCACGTGAAATTTTGACATGTCCCCATTATCTGGTCATTCTTCTGAGCGAAAATTTTGGCAATGGAGAAAAGCAGAGACAACGCTCATTTCTGACGGATAAAATGTCAAGAATTTCACTTTTCGATCGATTTTCTTATTGGAAAGACATTTTCACTGCTCCATTTTCAAATTGAAACACCAAATGTCACTTTTTAGCTCGAAAGAATGAACTGCACAAACTAAATTGGCGAGAAACATGCGTGAAATGATTGGAGACATGTTTCAGTGCCATCTACGTTTTCAACGCGAAAGCAACTTCAAAGCAACTTTTCATGCTAAGAACTTAGTACAACTCTTGCTTATTTTCAAGCGAAATTGTATGAAAATTTCACGTGAAATCGAACTCAGTACTATGCTTGAGACTGCGTGTGTTTTTCACGACATTTTGGCCTATTGATGTTACGTCATCATGCTGCATTACGGCCCGTACTTCTAGGAGGCATTGGTTATACCAATGCCTTCTAGAAGTACGGGCCGTCAGGCTACGTAATCGTTCTCGCCGTGGCGTAATGAGTTTAGGAAATTTGACATTTCCACGAGGCAGTGCCGATGTACACGGAGATTTCACTTGCGGTTTTTGGTTAAAATGTGAATAAAACGTTAGTTTTTTGTGCGTGGACGCGTTATAATAATAATATTTAGTCATAACGTACACTTTGTACCAATAAATTGTATTGCGACAGAAAATCGACACGAACCATCACCTAACCTAACACCAACCGATAAACATTTCGTGGCGAATTTTCCACATTATACCGCACGCACCGCATTAATTTGTGTTTCAGCTGTTCACTAGCACTGTTCTGCATATAACATGTTAGTTTTCATTTCACTCACTTTAACATAACACGTACAATTAACATTTTCCCGCGGACGTCCCATAAGACTACGTGTGTTTTTCGCGACATTTGTCCCGATGCTCTGACGTCATCATTTTGCATTACGGCCCGTACATCTAGAAGGCATTGGTTATACCGTCCGTGTCCAGGGGCTGACTTTCTGCTGTTTGCTATTTGACAGTCGGGCTTTCGAACCAGCCCCTGGACACGGACGGTATAACTTTCCACCATTAGCCCCTTCAATCCTCTCGCGCACGAAGCATGTTAAAGCTGCCTTTACGCCATTTCGCTCTCTTTGTCAAATTAGAGGGGAACTACTTGCATTTGACCCGATTTGACTATGAGCAGACAAAAAATTACTACCATTCCCTTCAATGTAAATCTTATAGGAATGTCCACTCCATTTCTACTACCTCACTGTGTCGAACAGTCGACAGTCGAACTTATAAGCCGTTCACACTACACTTCTAAATCAGGTAGATTTAGAATCTGTCAAGTTAATCAGGTAAGCGTTCACACTACCCGACGTGATTTAGAATGAGGAGATTTAGAGAGAGAAATGTCATTCGAATTTAAGTGTACAATTTTTTTTGCGTGAAAGTTGTTGAAAATGGTGCAGAAAGATGCAAGAGCATTATCTATTCATTTTGTACAACTCAAATTTTCCGTTTTTGTTCAGTTTTCTTTATTTTAGACCGAAATTCGAATGACATTTCCTTCAAATCTACCGTGCCTCTCACGGATGGAATTCAGCGCGCTCTGAGAACAATTCAGCCGGGAAAAATTCACATTAGTAGCTGCTAATAGCCCGTTCACACTAGACTCTAAATCAGGCGATTGCGATCAGCTGATCGCTTTAGAGCTAATAGCCCGTTCACACTAGGCTCTAAATCAGGCGATTTCGATCAGCTTATCGCTTTAGAGCTAAATCAAGTTAAATCGACCTGATTATCCATACATTTTTTTCCCCTTCTGACAGAGTTAATCAAGTAGATTTAGAGCTATCAAGTACAAATCAGGTACTATTGTGAATTTTGTCCCTGGCGAATTTTTCTCAGAGCGCGGCGAATTCCATCCGTGAGAGCGAGAGTAGATTTGAATGAAATGTCATTCGAATTTCGTCCTAAAATAGCAAAAATTGAATAAAAAAGGAAAATGTGAGTTGTTCAAAGTGAAAAGAAAATGTTCCTGCACCATTTTCAACAACTTTCACGCAAAAAAGTTTGTACACATAAATTCGAATGATATTTCTCTCTCTAAATCTCCTCATTCTAAATCCACTTCGGGTAGTGTGAACGCTTACCTGATTAACTTTGACAGCTTCTAAATCTACTTGATTTAGAGTGTAGTGTGAACGGCTTATAAAGCAAGTTAAATCGACCTGATTACCCATACATTTTTTTCGGTGTCTGACAGTTGAAAGCGACCAGATTTAGAGTTAATCAAGTACAAATCAGGTACTATTGTGTTTTTTTCCCGGCTGAATTGTTCTCAGAGTGCGCTGAATTCCACCCGTGAGAGGCACGGTAGATTTGAAGGAAATGTCATTCGAATTTCGGTTTAAAATAAAGAAAACTGAACAAAAACGGAAAATTTGAGTTGTACAAAATGAATAAATAATGCTCTTGGATGTTTCTGCACCATTTTCAACAACTTTCACGCAAAAAAAATTGTACACTTAAATTCGAATGACTTTTCTCTCTAAATCTCCTCATTCTAAAAATAGAGGTATAAGACTTTAGAGTGGCGGTATCCGTTTCAACGCCTGTAGGTGTGTGTTTCGAGCATTCTTCTCCCCCTCGCCTTCACCTCTCAAGCTTTACGGGGTGCTGTCAAGTACCCAGGAGTCAATGTCAAATCGCACACACAAACAAACCAAACAATTTTCAAGTATGCTATTGATTTTGAGATGAAATTAGCTTGAACAAGCTGTGTTTTCAAGACAAATTTAGTGACGCAAGTGCTGAGAAGTGTAGAAAGTCATTAGAAGTATAAGATACGGTTAAAAGTGGTAGTGACACCTTCATCACACCGGCAACGAAATGTGATGTGAAGTGTTGTTCAAAAAATACGGGCTCCTGCCTCCTGGGTGAACTTTCTGCAGGTAAGTACTTACCATTTACCTTATGGTAAAGTCTGTAATCCAAATTAAGTAGATTTGAGTACTTGGCGTGGCTGAGAACCGGTAATTTTAGTGAAATTGTGTGATGCCGACTCAAGTGCTCGTCTGCTGGCCCACGTATCTGACACCTGGGTACCTGACAATTTCTCTTGGATTCCAAAATGGCGGAAATGCCAATGAAGTAGGCTAAGAAGCTCATTCACAGGGGCAACTGATTTTAGTTTGAAGAATTCAAAAAAAATGTCGGTCGACCTAAATAAAATTCGAACAGAAAAAAAATCTACGATTATTAGTAGCGTACATTTACAAGGAAAAAATTGTTATTTTTGGAAAAATTTGTGCTGTTTACTATTATAACATATGCTAAAATAAGAAACTTATTAAAATGGTATGGTTTCGACTATCATAAATTCAGGTTAATTTTAGAAGAATGAATTCATGTTAATAAAAAGAGCCTAAAAAAATCTGTGTTTTGCCTTAATTCCGCCGAAGCCGGTCCCAAGCCCGGTTAAAAAGGAATAGGGAGGTAGTAGAAAATTTGTCACCTCATTTGCATACAAAAGTTCAGATTTATCATTGTAAGCAAACGTAATGAAATGATAATAATTTTCTCATTAACTTGCGCACAGTGGTTAAATAGCGGTAATGCAATTAATGAAAATGTTGCAAGATAATAATATATAGTTCTTCAACAATTCAACAATAAGATTCGTTTCTTGCTACTTTTTAGAAGCAATAATTTTAATTTCATGACTAATTTTTACTTGAGAAGCCATAGATTTCAATTTATTGAAAAATATTAATACTGAAAAACAATGACCGGCCACAATGTAGAGTGCAGATTACCTTCAAATTTTAAATATACGCATATTGTTCCTTGAATTTTAATATTTTCCTATTTTTTCAAATATGCGCGGCAAGTTACTGCCCCCAAAACGATCAACTGATCTACACCCCGAAAGATATTTCGTTGTATTGAAATAATTTGTGGATATGCGTGACCTCGAGACAGAATGCTTCTTTACCACCACTCTTAATGCCTTATACCTCTATTATTCTAAATCACTTCGGATAGTGTGACCACTGAAGCACACTGCGACGTCGTCTACCGCAGCCAGGCGCAGCCAAGCTGTCAGTTGAGTTGACTATATGGGTTTTCCATAGCAGCGAACACACCAAGTCGCAGCTATGCGCAGCCAGGCGCAGCTCAGGTCGAAATGGATTCAACTTTTGCCGCAGCGAAGAGTTGCAATCAGCTGTAAT
This sequence comes from Nemotelus nigrinus, assembly GCA_947369275.1. NCBI lineage: Eukaryota > Metazoa > Arthropoda > Insecta > Diptera > Stratiomyidae > Nemotelus > Nemotelus nigrinus. The sequence continues at coordinate 130,219,236 of OX376373.1, read as the reverse complement.
TACTTGAGAAACGCGCGGGATTTGAAATGTATGCGAAAATGTAAATAGAGTTGGTTTTATATTATTAATTTTTTGACAAATTCAAAAACAATTTTTATTGGTAATAGCTTAGATAATTAAAAGTAAAATAAAAAGATAGTTAAGAGCAAATTTGAAAGATAATTAATAGCACATTGATTATAGTAATTTAAAATACTTGAGTAGTCTAGTTGGTAGATTACTGACTTCTTGCTTGTGGGATCCCTGATTTGAATCCAAGTTCGGACGAAGGCCCACGAACCAAGCTTTGAGTTCACCTAGCTCTGATAAGGTACGTGGTTAAAAATCAGGGGTAAAGTGAGTCATCGAATTCCACACTCGTATTCACATTGATTGAAAAAATTGTAAAGAAGCTCCTCACCAGCTTCAACTCCTAGACCCCTACGTGGGTAGTCGTTGGATTACTTTTAATTTAATTATGGCTTAAAGACCAGTTTTTTTCTCCTACAAGCCAGATCTAGTCAAATGTACTTACATATTTATAACGAGGGCTATTTGGCTTTCTCCTCAAAGCCCATCAGTGAATTTAAATGGATGTTTAATTTAAATAACATTGGAAAATGTTTAAGAGCCAAGTAGGATTTCAAAGGTGACTATGGTAAAAGGCAGGTAGTAAAATAAACTTTGAAAGCATTCGGCATAAATATAAGGTTGAGTTTAGGTTAGAATTAAACTCATTTACAGTGCATAGAAAAGAACACCCTCGAATAAATCAAAAAATTCATAGCATTATTTCAAAATGCAGTCAATTAGAGATGCAGTGTTGGATAACGAGGTGAAAATAGAGATGCTGATAGCCCAAGTGAAGGAGCGTTCGATTATTCATGAGAAGGCTACAGGCGGATACAGAGATATCACTGTGAAATTCAAACATCAACTGAAAATTCTTCTACTTCACTGACACTTAGTCACGCTTCAGTGTAACCAGGCGATTTCGTTGGCTGCGCTTGGTCACTGATGGCTGCGCCTCGCTGCGTCGACTGTACTTCAGGCATGAACGCTTACCTGATTAACTTGACAGATTCTAAATCTACCTGATTTAGAAGTGTAGTGTGAACGGCTTATAAGGTAGCAGCTATTTGCTGCCCGCAGTCTGGAGGATAGCAAGAAAGTAGCTAAGGCAAAATGGCCGTGCGTACACAGCTGACATGCAGTTTAAACGTCATTTTCAATTGGAAATTGAAACAAAAGAAGTTTTTGCGCTTTTGTGACACAGGAGATGAGGAATAAATTTGAAAATAGTGACAGCATAAATCGAATACGGGCTTTTAAACAGTTTTAAGTTGGCTTGTTCACAGCGCAGCTCATCTTGAGTTTTTAGAAGGCGAGCATGAATAGGGACACGATATCGATACTTTTACTTTCAAGTAGTATCACAACCAAGTATTGATATAAGTACCGTCCTCATTGCGACAGTACTGATATGAGTAAGTATCATATGATACTTAATATGCCTATTTTCATTCGCAAGAGTCAGTTTAGACTTCCAACAAAGCCAGAGATTTCAATTATAATGATAGGACCGGGAACTGGTCTGGTGCCGTTTCGTGGCTTTGTTCAAGAAAGGCATTTCTTCAAGAATGAAGGCAAAGAAGTTGACGATATGATTCTGTATTTTGGCTGCCAGAAGAAGAGCGAAGATTTCATTTATCAGGAGGTAGGCTTGTATTCATTAACTTGTATTTTTTACTCACAGCCACTATGCTGCGTTTCCTATGAACTGGAATGCTTAGAGGTAAGGGTATTTTGACATTGGAAACGGCATTCTCTTGCAATTAAGCACACAAAACTTACGCCACACATTCAGATCTAATTTGAAAGGTTATTTATTGGTGAGAACAAAGGTCACTTCATTATCCTTTTTGTTTCACTTGACTATTCCTTTCCATTCCGTTCTCACAGCGACGCCAAAAATATGGCAACCGATGTAAAAATTATTCTGCTCAAAGTGATATCATCCAGCAAAGCAAATAAGTCAGAGACCGAAGAACAACCATTTTTTAAGAAAATGAGGGCTCAAAAGCGAAACTCAGCCGACGTGCGGAGCTAATCGAAACTATTCTATCAGATTTCGTTGTGTTCGCTCGCTCAAGACGGGAGCAGGCAAACAGCATTCCTTGAGTATGATTAGAAACGTTAAAATAATAAATTTATTAAACTAAATTAAAGTAGATAAAAGTTAATTTTGAAGAGGAGATAAGCGATGATAAAAAAAACAGGATGACACAGAAACAGAAGACCAGATATTGTTCACGAAGATTGTTGCACTCTCACGTCAAAAATGTGCCTGTTTACATATGTGTATATCACTGAAGAAGAGGGCAGATTACCCTCGAAATATCGATATTTATAAAAAAAAACTAAATATCGAAAGGAAAAATCGGTTTTTTTTAAAATAGTTTTTACAAGCTAGAAAATATTGGTACACATTAAAAAAAATTCATATTACTGTGTTCGATTTGTATGAGAATTTCACGTGAAATTGGTTTCGGCGAAAATTTAGCTTGAAAATAAGCAAGAGTTGTACTCTCTTCTTAGCATGAAACGTTGCTTTCAAGTTGCTTTCGCGTTGAAAACGTAGATGGCACTGAAACGTGTCTCCAATCATTTCACGCCAATTTAGTTTGTGAAGTTCATTCTTTTGAGCTAAAAAGTGACATTTGGTATTACAATTTGAATATGTCTTTACAATAAAAAATCGATCGAAAATTGAAATTCTTGACATTTTATCCTTTACAAATGAGCAGTGTCTTTGCTTTTCTCCACAGCCTAAATTTTCGCTCGAAAGAATGACCAGATAATGAAGACATGTCAAAATTTAGCTTCACGGTTAACTTAGTACCAGCCTTTACTTGGTTCAGAGTGTTTTGTAAAGGCTGGTACTGAGTTCGAGTTCACGTGAAATTTTGACATGTCTCCATTATCTGGTCATTCTTTCGAGGGATAATTTTGGCAATGGAGAAAAGCAAAGACAATGCTCATTTCTGACGGATATAATGTCAAGAACTTCACTTTTCGATCGATTTTCTTATTGGAAAGACATTTGCACTGCTCCATTTTCAAATTGAAACACCAAATGTCACTTTTTAGCTCGAAAGAATGAACTGCACAAACTAAATTGGCGTAAAATGATTGGAGACATGTTTCAGTGCCATCTATATTTTCGAAGCGAAAGACACTTCGAAGCAACTTTTCATGCTAAGAACACAGTACTAAACTTGCTTATTTTCAAGCTAAATTTTCACCGAAACCAATTTCACGTGAAATTTTGTATGAAAATTCCTAGGGACACTAACGCCACAAAGAGGTGGCTAGCTAAAAGCCCTAGGAAAGACCTTAAAGTTGGGAAACATACAGTGATATGCGACGTGCATTTCGAAGACTGGCAAATCATCCGTGAAGATACGCTTCAAAAAGATGGTTTGCCAGTATTAAGAGGGAGATGTCAATTACGTAAAGATGCTATCCCTACACTTTTCCCGGGGCTACCAACGTATCTTTGCTCATTTTCAACTCCTCGAAACGATCCGGCTATAAATCGAGCTTTGCTGCTTAATGAAGAAGCACATATAAAATGGCTTCAACAGGATAGCATTTTGTCAAACAATAATATGTTTATAATTTAGATAAATTGTCCTTAAAAGATTTGCATACATGAGTGGAGGATTGTACAATTTACTTCTATAAAATAAATTTTAAAGAAAGAGTAGCGCACATTGAAAAATCTTTCTCAATTAATGAAGTTTTTCAAGTGCGATTATTTTTAAAAGACAAAGAAATTCGTTTACAACCTATTAAACACATATTAGGTAGCAGTTTAAAATGTGACCTATATTCAAAAATTAACAATATTTTAAATTTCGTGAAAAATATTGATTTGAACATAATAAATGTTACAGACCGCGTAAATGATATTGTTGAACAAATAGATGATTTAGCTCAATATGAGCAAATATTCCTCTCCAGACAACTTAAATTAAATTTTGCATCGCGAAAACTGTACTCTTCAGATGATATCATATCTTTCAGTCTATTTTTTTCACTTTGTCTGCCGCGTATAAATATGTGCGGGAAATGAAATTATTGGTAATGCCCCATCATAATTATTTAAAAACATTTGCAACAGGAAATTTATATTCAGGCGTTGCCACAAAATATCTCACAGATGCTGGAAAAATGCTGGAAACCCACGAGAAATATGTCAATCTTTTACTTGATGAAATATATGTAAAGCCGGTTATTTATTTTAAAGGGGGCAAAGTAGAAGGAATCGCTCATAACACGCAAAATCACATTGCAGATCTGCGCCCTGCTACAACTGTCCAGGCCTTCATGTTAACTTCACTTTTATCCCAAAATAAGGATGTAGTAGGCCTATATCCAGTTAAAGACATAAGTGCTTCTTTTCTCTTCGAAACTACTCAAACTATTTTGAAAATTTTGCACGAAATCGGCTATGAGGTAGTGTGTCTGCTAGCTGACAATAATCAAGTAAATAGAAAACTTTTTAAACAATTTTCTCCCCACAAAGAATTACAGCCTTTTATTAATTCTCCATTTATTCCTGGGAAAAAAAAAATTTCGCTTTCGATACCGTTCATATATTCAAATGTGTAAGAAACAATTGGATAAATGAAAAATCGCAAAGTCTTAAGTTTCCTTCAATCGAAGATGCCAATGAAATCGCTGACGCCGATTTCTCATGTTTAAAAAAAATTCATGACTAGGAAAAGTTTTCAACATTAAAATTAGCTCCTTCCTTATCATATAAGGCACTTAATCCTAATAGCTTTGAACGGCAAAATGTTTCCCTTGTCATGAGAATTTTCAATGAGAAAACCATTGAGGCTGTTAAAACTTTTTTCCCCAAATCCACTGGGACAATTGAGTTTCTAGAGAATATATTTACTTGGTGGACAATTGTCAATGTTAAGACCCCAAAAAAGGACATAATTCAAGGCAAAAATATGCGGAGCCCATTACAAGTTCTACTGGTGATAATTATGTTTTCCTTGTTTCTTACTTGCATTGGCTAATTTCATGGGACAATTTTAATGCGCGCAGCATAAGAGGTAAACTTTCTACCGAAACACATTCAGCAATCATTCACACAACGGCGTCATTACTTCATCTTTGCAATTATTTGCTAAATGATTTAAATTTCCGATACGTTTTGCTAGGAAAATTCCAAACAGATTCCCTCAAAGAAAGATTTGGAAAATATCGAAGAATGAGCGGTTACAACTATAATGTGTCTTTTCAGCAAATCCTTCATTCAGAAAAAAAATTACGCGTCATAAGCTTGTTAAAATTGCATTCACATAGCCGGGGTGATATAAAAATTAAAGACATTTTCGTCGACGATGACACGTTCAATATTAATTTAATTGACGCAACATTGATTAATGACATTCTGTCTTCGTGTGGCATCGTTGAAATCGACGAAAATATACAGTTCATAATCGTTTTTATTGCCGGATACGTGGGCAGGAAAGTCAGTGAAGCAGTAAAATGCATCGATTGCACAAATTTTTTGTTATCTGATATAGACATATGTGTCACATTTTCCAGTAATACTGATTACCTTTGTAATCTTAATCGTGGTGGTTTAAAATTTCCAACACATTTTTCATTATATATGGGCGGTGCTGCATTTCAGCTATTCGAAACTTTAATTTCAAAAGATTTCGAACATTTGTTTTTAAAGCAAAACCACCATAAGCAGTTCGTGTTCTCGTTAATTTTTAAATATGTCGAATGTACTTTAAATGAAATTAGATATTGTCCGTGCGGAGAGAATTCAATAAGCTTAGCAAAAAAAATAGCGTTAATCTGGGCAAACATTTGCTTAAATAACTATACTAAAAATTTGAATGATGGGTTTTACTGCTTGACTGACCGAGCCCAGCGGCGCAAGTTGATGACGGTTCGAGGAGTACAATAAAAAGGTATACCGCTTTCTTGCTTTAATGAAATAATTATTATTTATTACTTTAATTAGAATCGTTTCAATTCCATCGAAGATCAAATGGCGGCAACAAGGGAAATCGATTTCCGCAGCTTTGTTTTATAATAGTTTTATGTATATTTATATATTATTGATATTTGAAGTTGAAACAAATGAATTATGTAAAATTAATTTTAAGCAATGCTTTAGCCTGAAGTTATGTATGCAATTTTTTTTAATTTTTTTCCTATCTTATTTTCTTTCGGGGGATGTTGAATATTTAATAGCTTGTTTATTGACTAAGCGGATTACAACTGCTATGAAGAAGAGACTCTGCAATGAAACTGACCCCATTTTTATTATTAAAAAACATAAGTATGCAATATAAAATTTAACAGAAGCTTTGCGTGATATTATTTATTTATGATGTAGCAATAAATTATCTACAAAATATATATGAATGTACATATTCCTTTTAGATTCTTCATTTAATGAAAAATATTTTTTTTTGTAGCAGATGTATGCATTAGTTATTTCCATTTTTATTTTACTTCCAATTTATATGATTTCAGATACCTTGTTTTGCACAAAGTTATTTCGAAACTTTTACAATCTGTTTACAATATTATTATGCATCACTAGATTTTTTGTCCCCGGACATTATTGCTCTGCTAATGTTTTGTGTTCTTTTGAGTGAGCTTTTAAAATCGCCTTGGCTCGTTCGTAAATATCACTAAGAATTTTCTTAATTTCTGCATCGACAACTTCAATCGTATTTGGTCCTATATTTTCGCTTGGCATCAGGCCGTTTGCTCCTTCTATAGTCCGCAAGCCAGCACGTTTTGTCATGCCCCAGTCTTTAACCATATGTGAAGCGATTGATGTTGCTTGTTTTATGTCACTGCTTGCACCTGGTGATCAAATCAAAGGTAAACGTAATAACTATTTTACGTGATAAATAAATCAGCATACCCGATGTTATTTTTTCAGTTCCGAAAATAAGTTCTTCTGCTGCACGTCCACCCATCATTGTATCCATCATAGCCAGAAGCTGTGCCTTTGTCACATGATATCGTTCCTTTTCAGGAATATATGCAGTATGACCGAGAGACGGGCCTCTTGGCATGATTATCACTTTGTGCAGTGAATGTGCCTCTTTCGTAAAATATGACACGATAGCATGTCCACCTTCATTGCTTCTTCGTCCGGTAAACGAGACTTTCTTTCAGGTCTAATCAGTACTTTATCTCTTGCTGCTTCTAAATGCTTCATTGTGACATTGTTCGTTCCTTCGATTGCAGCTCTTTACATATATTTAATGTTTAAATATACGTATATCAAATGTATGTATTTAAAAAAATGTATTACATTACCTAAGAGCGGCCTGATTGACAATGTTTTGCAAGTCAGCTCCTGTGAAGCCAGTAGTTCCCCTCGCCAACATATCAATGTCAATGAAAACATCCATGACAAAACAAATCATCCATGACAAACTGCACTGAAAACCGACTTTTGCGATTTACCTGAACGTCGAAGCGACCGGGTCTTAACAGGGCTTGGTCTAAATCATCTCGTCGGTTTGTTGCTCCTAAAACAATGACTCCTTCGTTTTGATGGAAACCATCCATTTCGGATCGTATCAGATTGATTGTTTCACATCACATCACATAACCTAACACCAACTGATAAACATTTCGCATTTTTCCGATTTGTAGGGGATTTTTGACATCGAATGTCACTTTTACGCCCGAAAAGAATGAACTGCACATACTAAATAGGCGTGAAATGATTGGAGACATGTGTCAATGCCATCTATATTTTCAAAGCGAAAGCAACATCGAAGTAACTTTTCATGCTAAGAACACAGTACCAAACTTGCTTATTTTCAAGCGAAATTTTCGCCGAAACAGATTTCACGTGAAATTTTGTATGAAAATTTCACGTGAAATCGAACTCAGTACTATGCTTAAAATCCAATAACGTCTCCTAGGTGTATTTAATACCAAAACTCCATTGACCGACTAAGTTCCATTGTAGTTAAGAAATCTTGACCTTGATATTATTTCGATGCATGGTCGAAAAAACGAAAACAGTATGCAGTCACGCGTATCAAACGATTCAAGGTCGAAAACTTATTCAATAGGTCATTCGATATTAACAGTATTAATTACACTTATTAATGTTGTTTTTCTAAGTTCTAAGTTAACATCAGGAACACTAGCTATTTTAGGCCAAAGATCTGTTGTCTGCACTAGCCAGGCAGGGCCATTCCGCCATAAAGAATTAATTAACATATTCTCACACTCTATGCCTCGAGATGCTAAGTTAGCCGGATTCTGTCTTGAAGGAAGATACTGCCATGTAGTATTTCCGACAGATTCGAAAATGACCGTAGTTTGATTTGCGACGAACGTTGTCCAGCGGGTTGGATGTCCACGCAACCACGCTAAAACAATTTCAGAATCCGTCCATAGCCAAATTTTAATGTTTGGCAAGATGATTGTCCTTTTCACCTATGCCATCAAATTCGATAATAAAACGGCTGCACACAGTTCTAACCGTGGAATCGATACCGGACGAATAGGAGCAACTTTAGTCTTTGATACTATGAGATGTGAACATGTGCTCAATGCCTTCTAGAAGTACGGGCCGTCAGGCTACGTAATCGTTCTCGCTGTGACGTCATGGCTGTAGGGAATTTGACATTTCCACGAGGCAGTGCCGACACACACCGAGATTTCACTTGCGGTTTATTTAGCTAAAATATGAATAAATCGTTAGTTTTTTGTGCGTGGATGCGTTGTAGTGTTAATATTTAGTTATAACTTGCATTTTGTGTCAGTCAATTGTATCGAAAGTGAATCGACACAAAACACCACATAACCTAAGAACATCTGATAAACATTTCGTGGCGAATTTTTCTAATTATACCGCGCGCACCGCACAAATTTGTGTTTTAGCTGTTCACTAGCACTGTTCCCCGGATCTCACTTTGTTTTCACTTTACTCACTTTAACACAACCCGTACAATTAACATTTTCCCGCGGACGCCCCATAAGACTATGTGTGTTTTTCGCGACATCTTGGCCTACTGCTCTGACGTCATCATTCTGCATTACGGTCCGTACTTCTAGGAGGCATTGATGTGCTACTACCATTCCTACAAACTAGATATATTGCCGCAGCATACGCCTTAGTTGATGTATCACTGAAGCCGTGCAATTCATATTGGCATTCAACTGTATATTTTATCCAGCGAGGTATTCGCAAATTTTCAATTATAGACAATTTATTTAAAAATTTTGTCCACATTTCGTGAATATTATTCGGCAAAGGTTCATCCCAACCTAATCCCTGTAGCCATAAAGACTGTATGATAATCTTCGCGATTATTATAATGGGAGCCAGACATCCAAGTGGATCAAACAACCTGACTTTGTCCGAGAGCAATTGCCGCTTAGAATGCACATCTTTGTTCCCATTCATTATGATTCGAGAACTAAATTGATCCAACAAAGGATGCCACATAGTTCCTAACGATTTATAATTCAAGTCTAAGTTTAAATCAAGTGAAGTTTGTATCTCAATATCTTCCTGTGCTATTCCCTCAAGTATTCTCACATAATTGCTTACCCATTTTTGAAGTGTGAATCCACCAGCAGCTAATAAATCATGTATCTCCTTCCTTTTGTCTGTAGTTTCCTATAAACTTTGTCCCTCGGAGAGCAGGTCATCAACATAAAATTCATGATTTATAGAATGAGTCGCATTAGAATAATTTTGACGTTCATCTTCAGCTAATTGTTTTAAGCTCAGAGTACTAATCTAGTAGAGATGACATTGAGCCTATAACTGAAGCCGGATAAAAATTTTCTTTAAAAGTATTAGTGCAGTCAACCAGTGGCGCACTATATTCTATTTTCGAAAATGGGGGCATTGATAAAAAGTGGAATAGCAAAAGGTCATATTTATATATATATATATATATATATATATATATATATTATATATATATATATATATATATATATATATATATATATATATATATATATATATATATATATATATATATATATATATATATATATATATATATATATATATATATATATATATATATATATATATATATATATATATATATATATATATATATATATATATTGCATATATATATATATATATATATATATATATATATATATATATATATATATATATATATATATATATATATATATATATATATATATATATATATATTGCATATACATATATACATATTTATTTTATTTTATTTCTCAACCAAGCAAGGTACAAGTAACGTAAACAGTAAAAAAAAACAAAATTGGAAATTACGAGTACATAGAAATAAAACGAAAAATTAAATAAAATAATTAACAAGATAAATCAATAACAAATTAATAAATAACAAATAAATAAATCAAACATTGAACATATAGCTTAGGATAAAGGGTTGCGGATGGCTTTGAAAAGGGAGGATTTGAAGGATAATTTTGAGACTGTTGGAGAATACAGATTACTTATGCTATTGAATATCCTGCAGTATCTATTTATCGGCTCATTAGCGGCGTAAGTAGTGGAGTGTGGATATTCCTTAAGTAAACGAGAGGACCTGGTGTTTCTTACAGGGTTATTCAAAACTATTTTGCTATTCAGGAATTCAACTTTGATGACGCCTCTAATGACGTCGAATGTGAAGCAGGCCGAAAGCATCTTTCTTCTAGATGCAAGTGTTAATAAGTTTAGATGACCCAGTCGAAACTCATAAGGAGGAAGGGTATTAAAATCGTAAGGGCTGTATAGTTCTCTCAATGCGAAAAGTAAGAATTGCTTTTGTATGGACTCGAGTCTGCTACTGTGGGTTTCAAAAGCCGGATTCCAGCAAATGGAAGCATATTCGAGAATGGGGCGTACTAGAGAGATGTATAAGGATCGTGTGACCCACAGGTTACGAAATTCCTTGGCACGTCTTTTGATGAAGCCTAGCTGTTTGTTTGCCCGGGAAAGTATTTTATCATAATGCAAGGTGAAGCGGAGTCGCTCATCCAAGACAACACCAAGGTCGACAACGTTATCAACTCGAGCTAACAACTTATTCCCGAGGAAGTATGTGTTATGTGAGACGGTGCATTTTCGGGAGAAACTTATAACTTGGCACTTAGCAATGTTGAGAGAGAGCTTGTTTTCATTGCACCAATGATCAAGTGAATCAAGTTTGGACTGGAGAAAGAGTGCATCGGATTTAGATTTAATGATATGATAGACTTTGAGATCGTCGGCATAAAGTAGATGAGGTATATTTGATAGGACGTCAGATAGGTCAGAAATAAATATATTAAAGAGAAGTGGGCCAAGATGGCTACCTTGTGGTACACCAGAGGTAGCAGAAATATTTTTCGATAAAAGTCCTTGAAATTTTACCAGCTGAGTTCGATTTCCAAGATAAGAAGTCAGCCAGCTAAGCAAAGATCCACCAAGTCCGAATTTCAGTAGCTTTAGAATTAAGGTAGGGTGGTCAACTCTGTCAAAAGCTTTACTAAAGTCTGTATAGACTGCGTCAATTTGGTATCCTTTCTCCATTTTACACAGGACGTCTGAGATTAGGACTGTCAAATTTGTGGTAGTTGAGCGACCTTTTCTAAAACCATGTTGTTGCTCGTTCAGTCGGGAGTCAACAAGTGGAGAAAGTTTATCGTAGACAATCTTTTCAAAAAGTTTCGGAATAGAAGATAAGATGGCAATACCTCTATAATTTCCGATACAGCGTCTATCACCATTTTTGAAGATGGGTGTGATATATGAAAGTTTCCAACAGGATGGGAAAACTCCAGACGAAAGTGATCTGTTGAAAAAAATATGAAAGGGAGTTATAAGCTGCTCTACACATTTGCACAAGAAAGTTGGAGGAAGAAGATCTGGCCCTGGACCTTTGTTGCAGTCGAGTTCCGAAATAGCTTTACGTATTTCGTCACGTGTAATTTCTAAGTGACTGATAAAAGCTGTAGGATTAGAATGGGACGAAGGGAGATGTGAGTTTGATGAGTCAGTAGCAATAAAAATATTCTGGAAATTATCTGCGAATAAATCACAAATCACATTAGGAGAGGAAGAAGTGATATCATTAAAGAACATCGATGATGGATAACCAATAGTTTTCCGCTTCACATTTACAAAATCATAAAATTTTTTCGGGTCGCGGATTATATTTTCGCCGGTAGTCTTAATGTAGTTGTCATAAGCCTCGTGGGACTTCGTTAAAAACTGCTTAGCAATTTCGTTATATTCTTCCTGAATAGCCGAACTAACGTCAATATTATTTTTAATCCGCTTATAAAGCTTGTTCCTACGATTCCGTAAGTGCCTAAGGTCCCTATCAAGCCATGGTTCAGAGAGTTTATTCTTTTTCTTTATCTTTGGTACATATCTCTCAACGGCGTCAAATATTTTATTGTAAAAAGTAGAAATGGCTTCCTCAAGGTCTAAAGTTGAAAGAATATTCGTCCAATCTATAGAGTCAAGAAAATGGTGAATGCTATCATAATTAGCATTACGAAAGTCATATACAATTGAATTATTGTACGTTCTTAAGTAAGTAGAATCAGGAGTGGCAAGTTCAACTGAGAGTGCTGAATGGTGCGAACTATTACAAAAAAGATGCTCTATGTCATTAGTTGGACTTACCACTACCTCGTCATAAGCGTTAGTGAACACAAGATCTAACCAATTACCGTTTTGGTTGGGAGCCGGACAAACTTGCTGCAAATCATTGCCATAGAAGGTACTCATAAGGTTAAAGTCGTTGCGATCTGAAAGGTTTACAGGGAGCAGGTAAGTATCATTTACATCGGGAATGAAACATAGATTGGGGCGATTGAAATCTTCCAGGAATATAACTTTGTCCTTTTCGTTTAGGGATGATACGAAGGAAGATACAGATTCGCATAAATGGTCGTATACCGATTCGTCGGATCTGGGTGGAATATAAACTACACCAATGTAAATCGATGTATTATTCAAAGAGATTTGAACAATTAAGTGCTGGAACATTACGTTTGGTGTGGTATCGATGCGTTTGCTTGAAAATTTGTTGCTCACAGCAATTAAGACACCACCTCCTCGTGTTTGGCCTGTAGAGGAGTAGTCGCGATCATCTCTGTAAATGGTCCAGCTACTGTCAAGAATTTCCTCGTTTGTATGTGAGTCATTAAGCCAAGTTTCAGTGAAGGCAAATAAATTAAAATGGCATGATTTGGCGTCAAGAAAAAGTTTAGATAGTTTACCTCTCATACCACCACAATTGTGGTAAAACAGTTTGAGGTTTGTGTGTGTTTTGTTAGGAAAAATTCCTAACAGAGTGGTCTGGTCTTTGAGGAGATGCAGAAGTCGCCAAGTTATTATTCGATATTGCAGTTCCCGTTGCCACAGTGGATGCAAGATTTGCAGTCCCTTTGTTATGGTTTCTCAATGGGCCTATATTCACCGCGCTGTTACAAGCTTTTAAAGAAGAGGAAAAGGAAATACTAGAATCAAGTGATTTCAGCATCTTGGTACGGTTAGTAGTAACATTGAACGGACCGCTAAAGAGGCGGTCTCGTGAAGTTGTGGGAGGCAGAGAATCAGTATCTTTGAGAAGAAGAGATTTAGGAGAAGATAAGGAGTAAGGTTTGTGATTGAAGGGGATATCGCAGGTAGGGACATTTGGATATATACATTTTTTCTTTACAATATTCTTTTTTTTTTTACTGCTAATTTTGTTGCTGACTTTCTTCCAAGGGCTGAACGTGATTCCTTTCCAGTCGGACCTGCCGCTATTTCCATTGAGATCGATAAAGAGCCAGGCATATTTAGTTGGTATAAAAACCTTGTACCGCTTAGGTGATCTACATTTGCGCTGGGGTAGTTGTTCGATATTGTAATCGGTGATGCAGAAATCAACTTCAAGAAGTCTTCCCAGCCATCCATCATCAGCATTGTGAGGAACTTGATTTACGTAGAATGCCATTCGGTTTACTTTGATAGGCAGTTTGGAGCATGCTTTCTCAACATGATTGCTCGTGTTAGCTGTCTTAAGTTTTTGTAGGCGAGTGGCCCAGTCGTGCTTGGACCAAAAGGTACCGAATTTGTAGATCGATGCGGCTTCGGGGTCTGAGGGTAAACGTAAACTAGAGCATGGAGCTGTTGGTGCAGTGCTGTTTATCAACTCTTTTATAGGTGAAGAAGCTTTGTCCTGCGTGTATATCTTCTTACAGCTTGTTGAGATGCTTGACGAACTGTTATGATCTACCATCAGCAGTTCCTGGTGTAGTGACTGCTCGTTCAACGCAATATGTTTGATATTATCATCGATCAGGGTCTGCTGGGCGCCCCTCAAACTTTCGAGTTGGCTGCTCAATTCTTCAAACTTTAATTGTTGTGCAGAGAATGCATCTGTTATCGAATCAATAAGTGGTTTCATCATACCCGTCATTTTTAACTCTATATTTTCTAGTATATCGGTGCTGCTAGCTTGGGAACTGTTACTTGATTTTCTGGAGGATGAGAATAGTGCAGCAATGGATTCCATTTTGTCCGCTAACTTATCAATTTTTTCATCCAACGTGTCGAAAGACTTCGCGACGTTTATGTTATTGCTGTTTTTGTTGTTTGACGTGGAAATTGCTGACGTAAAACCATTAAAATGTTGTGTTAGTTCGATTAGAATTTCCTCATTTGCTTTTGTCTGGGCTTGCTGTTTGGAAATCAAATGATCCTTTTCAGCATTCAACGTTCCAATAAAGCTGATTAGGCTGTCATACATACTCTTCATGAGTCGCTCGACATTTTGGCAGTCTGTACATATGAAATGATTGTCTAAATAGGGATGATACCAATCCCTTGGAGCGCCCATGCAAGCGCCATGCAATTTTCTGTTGCAGAAAGCTTTGCAAGTCACAAATTTGAACGTGTTATCAAAAGCAAAGCAGTTATCTAGGCTGCACTTGAAATTCATTGTTTTGTAGCGTATGCTGATTTGGTCGAAGAAGCGCCCAAAGATATGCAATTCCTTCGAATCAAATTAAGTTCAAATAAAAACTTGTTGATTTTGATGGTAAATTTTTTAATCAATTAACTTGTTGAAAATTCGGTTCAGAAAAAACGGGTAACACCTGGGATCGATCTGTGGGATACTGGCGTGGAAGTCCGTTGATGAAACTGCAGAGCCACGAGTGTTTAGTTATCGATTGTCCAAAATACAAACTAAATTAGATCAATTGTCGTCGTCAGGTCAAATAAAAATAATTTCGTTCTTTGTAGCTGCTTTCGGAGTTATTATTTTTGGACAATATTTATTGACTTTGTTGATTGAATGAATTCTTACGTAGATTTTGAAGAAAAAAACTGATGGCAGCGCTCAGGATTGAACCGAAGGATTCTCGTATGTAAGACCGCGTCACTACAGTCGAACCACGGGCAGTTAATGTGTGACCAATATAAAAATGAATTAGAATGACACAAACGTCAATTTGAACAGTACACGAAAATTTAACAGTTTTTCAAAAATAACTGTTTTAACTGTTTTAGAAAATCAGAAAATCAACACTTCACTTAAGCAAAAAATTTCGAAGAAAGAAAATTTGGTCAAATAGCACTTTTATGTGTACATGCGAAAAAAATCTCAAGCAAGAACCGCAGAGAAACCGAGTCGACCTCTCGGAGTTTCGCTGTAGTTGCGATAATGATCGAAATTGCGCGAACTTGAGATTAAATTATTTTACGTTAGGCTGAAGGGGATTCACAAAAACGGCAAAAAACTCAAGAATAGGCCGTCGGAAATTCAAAGAGCTAAGAGTCGATCGAAGCCACGGTATAGATATTAACTATAAAGCACAATACTAGGGATATAATATATTAATAACACTGTGAAATGTGGATTTTAGTCAGCACTATTGTCACTTTGCGTCACGACACGTTGAACGATGTATGATGATCTGATATATATATATATATTGCATATACATATATAAATATATATATATATATATATATATATATATATATATATATATATATATATATACATATATATATATATATATATATATATATATATATATATATATATATATATATATATATATATATATATATTGCATATACATATATACATATATATATATATATATATATATATATATATATATATATATATATATATATATATATATATATATATATATATATATATATATATATATATATACATATATATTTATGTATATATATGTGTATATATGTATATATATATATATATGTGTATATAAGTTATGTCTTCTCGTCCGCAGGTAGGGAAAAAATAAAGACTCGTTCAAGTTTTAACAATTTATTTATTCCCCGAACTTAACTGCACAGCAAACTGCGGACAACTAGAAGCAAAATCATAATACAATTCCAACTTAAATAGCTAATTAATATTATCTTGCATAGCAATATTTCCAAAAGATAATCTAAGCAATACTTTACCTCAGTGCAATACTTGTAACTAGGTCAAGAAGTAACGTTCGACAACATCATGCGTATACAATAATTGTGTGCAATCGTTGTTGTCAATAGTATGGTCAGCAGATGGGAAATTGGGTCGGTTGAATGTTCGGTCAATGTGCATATCGAATCAATTAGCAATTAGCGATATGCACTAGGTAAAAGGTGAAAGAGCATGGTGATAACTTACCGCTGAAGCACACTGCGACGCAGCCAGGCGCAGCCAAGCTGTCAGTTGAGTTGACTATATGGGTTTTCCATAGCCGCGAGCACATCAAGTCGCAGCTATGCGCAGCGAGGCGCAGCCAGGCGCAGCTCAGGTCGAAATGGATTCAACTTTTGTCGCAGCGAAGAGTTGCAATCAGCTGTAATTACTTGAGAAACGCGCGGGATTTGAAATGTATGCGAAAATGTAAATAGAGTTGATTTTATATTACAAATTTTTTGAGGAATTCGAAAACAACTTTTATTGGTAATAGCTTAGATGGTTAAAAGTAAAATAAAAATATAGTTAAAGGCAAATTTGAAAGATAATTAATAGCAAATTGAATATACTAATTTAAAATACTTTATTAGTCTAGTTGGTAGATTACTGACTTCTTGCTTGTGGGATCCCTGATTCGAATGCACGTTCAAACGAAGGCCCGCGAACCAAGCTTTGAGTTCACCTAGCTCTAATTAGGTACGTGGTTAATATCAGGGGTAAAGTGAGTCGTCGAATTCCACACTCGTATTCACATTGATTGAAAAAATTGTAAAGAATTATTTCAAAATGCGGTCAATTAAAGATGCAGTGTTGGATGTCGAGGTGTCAATAGAGATGCTGATAGCCCAAATGAAGGAGCGTCCGATTATTCATGAGAAGGCTACAGGCGGATACAGAGATGTCGCTGTGAAATTCAAACATCAACTGAAAATTCTTCTTCTTCACTGACACTTAGTCACGTTTCAGTGTAACCAGGCGATTTCGTTGGCTGCACTTGGTCACTGATGGCTGCGCCTCGCTGCGTCGACTGTAATTCAGGCATTATATGTATAAACATATATATAGGTATATATATCTATACATAAATATGTATATATATGTATCTATATTTAAATATGTACATATATGTATCTATATTTTTGTATGTAGCTTTATGTATTTATGTATATATTTTGTTTATAAAAAGTTGAAAATATATATATATATATAGAAAAAAGAAAAACCGTCCAGTCATTTCAAATCATCAACTACTGTAAGGCACTTGATATAACAATGAAGAAGGTGGACATCCCGATACGCATTGCAACTGCAAGGTTTCAACTACATCCTCAAGCTTTGCTCAAAGAAACGGATGCACCACGTAGGCGAATTAAGTAGAGCACCATTACTACTGATCCTTGGAATAATAATTTGAATTCCCGATTTAAACTAACTTCCCAGCCTATTATTTCATGCTTTTTATGTCCATGGCCCACTATTTAATAAACTAGAGATTATCATTTTCAATAATGGCACAGTATTCTTCTTTACTAAAGCTATATTATGTATATTATGTATATAAATATATAATATGAGACATTTATAGTCGTATGATCCTGCCGGCACTACATTGCAAATGTTTTGAAGGGTCATCCCTAGTTCAAGTATCTACAAGTACAGATTTGTTTAGTTTCACGTGATTTTCTGAGGATCATAGTCGAACCATATCCGGGTTATTTGGGTTTGCATAGTTGAAATGGAATTTTTTGCCAGTGGGATCTCGACAAACCGCTAAATGGAGAACGGCATCAGTGGGTACAACCTGATCGTAAAAGTATTGTTTGACGCGATCTTGATATGATTGGAAGAGTTGTTCGACTAATTCACCAGTTAGTCTCTTTGTATCACCAGCGACTATGACCTTAAAATATAATATTCTAAATAATCATCGCTTAAAATGACGAAAAGCAAACTATCATACCGATCAAAACACTTTCTCACTAGTTCGCTGAAATGCCCACCCGGATTTAATAATAAAAATTTCACCATAGTCTTCTTAGGTTCAGAACTGAACTACATCAGGACTTGCCCATCGTGACAGCATTCCGTCATACATTCCAGAAAAGCCAGCAAAGGCCGGATCACATTCGATATGGTTTCTTTTTCAACAGATTTCTTCTCCCCTGTTTTAGAATCATCCTGCGATTCGATTTGTTTCTTTCTTCGTCAATCTTTTCAGCGAGTGTTCTTCCTCAAGTTTCTTCAGCACTCCAGAGACGGCTTTATGCTTGAGTTACAATCAATGCAACCAACATTCCCTGCCAAGTTTTGTTGGTGGAACGAGTTACAATCAATGCAACACAACATTTACCGTCATCTGTCACTGGCTATATTCAAGAAATTGCTGTTCGATAATTTGGATCCTTTAAAGCCTCGGAAAGATATATCAGTGAATATTTTATCCTCTAAAAGCTGCGGAGTATAATGCAAAGCAAAAATGTGATAAAAAAATACAATTTCTGATTGTCATTTACATATGACAGTTCCGATTTCCCGGACTCTCATAGGAACAGGTGGAATTGGATATTTTCAAAAATGTTGTTGCCATGCCAAGTTTGAGATACGAGCAAACTCTACTGCCAAGCAAAGTTGTGTTGCATCATTGTAACTGCTCTCATACGTTCTCATGTGTTCAAACTCATTTTGAAGTGCAACAAATGTTGGTTGCATTGATTCTAACTCTAGCTTTAGTATTGTTTTCTTTCTCCACAACCGGTTTACGCTGCTTCTGACGTTGCGCAGTTCCGTTGACTTTCTGGACAAGACGAGTCAGTTCGCAAAAGTCGAGAATTTGAAAGAGATCGATGTTGAAGAATTCACCCTCGGACATAAGTTCATAGGTTCGCAGGACCCTAGATGTCGTCTCGCTAAAAATTCCTTCAGGTGGTTGAAGAAGCTTCTCTAGTCGTTTTATTACAAATATCAGTTGATTAATTTTCAGGAGATTCTTCGTTTTGAATCGAGAGCAATATTTTGTTTTGTAGCTAACAAGTTGTTTTTGGGCAAGCTGAAGTTGCGCTAAACTGATTTCATTTGGTAAAGCAATAGAGCGATCTGAGCATCTTTTATAGCCGCTCGGATTGAATAGTAAGGAGATGCTTTGAGTTTTTCGCCAGCTTGAACTAAATCTTCGATATCGGCTATTTCTACAAGTGAGCTCTCACGTAATTCTTCAATAGCTCGGGATTTGTAAGGGCAGCATGCTTGGCTGTTTGTACGAGACCTTTTCCTTGCTCTTCCATCGTCTTCGAGGCTGGTGTTGTTGAGTAGGATTTTTGCAGATCCAAAAACCGTTCATTTATCATTGCGGCCGGTCGCAGTTGTTTAACGGTTGCATTTATACAAAGATTTTGCCGGGATGCAAGAGATACGCATCGAATTTCCGATGCATAATCAGTACGTTTTATGTCACGTGCGATTTGAGCGAGCTGTGAATGAGTTCGACTACAAAATAGTATCTGAAATAGAAGTATTTCTACTCTGGCTCTCTGTATAATAATATTAAATGACATACCTTGACATTTTTGTACGAACACTATTCATTTTCTGAACAATCTTCTTGAGCCGATTCATTGTTTCCGTCACCCAATGTCAGATCGTCAACTCCGTCATCATTTTCTACTGAGTCAATAGTGTTCCTGCCTCTTCCTTTAACTAAATTCTTTAACGACACCTTCATTCGCTCTTCTTTCAGCTTTTTCATGTTTTCTTCCTACTTTTCTATAAGCTTTTTCATGTTTTCCAATCGTTTTGCTGCATCTATTTTCTGTAATGAGTAATTTCTCTGTAATTTCTCAGAGCTTGAACCGACCTCTTAAAATTTACTACCAAAATGTTCGTGGTCTAAGGACCAAGGTTAATTATATAAAAATCTCCTCGGTAATCGCGTCTGATGACATTGTCTGTCTTACAGAGACCTGGTTGTCTGGGGATATATACAGCAATGAAATCTTTCCACTTCACACTGTTTTTCGTAGAGATCGGAATCGATCTGCGTGTAATATTTCACTAGGAGGTGGTGTTTTAATTGCTATTCACAAATCTCTGAATGGAACGCTCTGCAGTGACTTCATTCCCTCCGTCCCGGTCGAATGTGTTATTGTCCGTATTTCTCCTTCACCATCTGTAGTGCTGCTTGTTTCCTCTATCTACATTCCTTGTAGTAGCCCCGTACTGGTATATGAATGTTTCTTTGCGGAACTCTCGTCCTACCTTAATAGCCGCTTCCCTTCTGCTTCCTTACTTTTATGTGGTGACTTTAATATGCTGTCGCTTGTTTGGGATGATACTTTCTCAAATATTTTGTCTTCTAGCAATATTTCTCTCTCTATTTCTTCCTTTATGTCCCTTTGCTCCATTTCCCAATTTAACAACGTACCGAATACTAACAACAGGATTCTGGACTTCGTTCTAACTAATATTCACCCTTCTTCCTTTTGCTTGAGTCCTTCTCTGTCTCCGTATGTGCAACCTGATCCTCATCATCCTCCTCTTTTTATGGAATTAACACTTAATCGTTCGTCTAAAGTCAAATCTGTTTCCACTCTTCGTTTTAATTTTAAAAAAGCTAACTATTCCGCTTTGTCCAACGAAATCAATGCTACTAACTGGTATAATTTTTTCAGAGGGCTAAGTGTGGATGATGCTCTTGAAAAATTTTATTCCCTCTTGTCCAACCTGATTTCCTGCTATACTCCTTCCTTCCGCCGTAAAAGAAGTTCCGATCCTCCATGGTTCACAGTCGATGTTGCGGTTGCTCTTAGAGCCAAAGATGCGGCGCGTAGTAAATACAAAAGGTCTGGCTCTCTTAATGACCTTTTGAATTTTCAAAGGTTACGGGCTGCTGCTAAAAAAGCAGCCAATGACGCAATGCGTGCCTACCTGGAGCATATCGAAACTTCTATTACTTCCGACAATCCTAAGCCTTTTTGGTCTTATATAAAATCCCTTAAAACCTCCTCTGGCATTCCTTCTCCCATGTATCTTCATGATAAGTCTGCGTCCTCACCTCAGGATTCCTGCGAGCTCTTTGCTCAATTTTTTTCTTCCTTTACCTCCCATCTCAGTAGTTCTTCGCCTTCAACAATTTTTCCCACGCCTGATCGTACCCTTTCCACTGCTTTAACTAATCCTTTGGAAGTCGAATCATTAATGTTGTCCCTCGACGGAAGTGCTAGCGTTGGTGCTGACGGCATTCCGAACTTTTTTACCAAATCACTGTCTTCCTCTTTGTGTGTTCCTCTGTCAATAATTTTCAACATTAGCATCTCCACCGGTACCTTTCCTGCCCTTTGGAAATCCGCCAACATATTCCCCATTCATAAAGCTGGCGATACTTCTTCCATCCCCAATTACCGTCCTATATCCCTTCTGCCATGTTTTAGTAAGCTCCTCGAAAGAGTAGTTTACAATAGAGTGTACCCTTTTATTCAGCCCTTGCTGGCCAGTGAACAACATGGATTCGTTAAAGGTAAGTCAACGGTTACAAACTTATTGTCTTTTACAAACACCGTTGCTTCCGCAATCGACAAGCAAAAGCAAGTTGATGTCCTATATACAGACTTTGCCAAGGCTTTCGATTCCGTGAACCATGTTGTTCTTCTGTCAAAGTTAGCAGGGTTTGGTGTCTCTGGTGTCCTCTTTTCTTGGTTCTCCTCCTACGTTTGTGATCGTTCTTGTGTTGTGATTGTTAACTCTTGCTCTTCTACACCCTTTTTTCCTACCTCAGGAGTTCCGCAAGGATCCATTCTTGGTCCTTTATTGTTCCTTTTGTTTGTTAATGATCTTCCTTCCCTCTTTAATTCACCCTGTCTTTTGTACGCTGATGATCTCAAAATTTTCAGAGTGATAGAATCCGCTAGTGACTGTTCCTTATTGCAGAAAGATTTGGATACTTTGGCTACCTGGTGCGCAGCGAATTCTCTCACTTTGAATGTTTCGAAGTGTCATCAAATGTCTTTCACCCACAAAACATCCCCTCTTCTCTTCTCCTACTCTGTCCTCGGCTCCCCTCTCAATGTTGTTGCTAGTTTCAAGGACCTTGGCGTGATCTTCGATTCCAAGTTGAAGTTCGATTTGCATATTTTACACGTCACTGCCAAGGCTTCTCGTTTTTCCGGCTTCATCCTTAGATCCTCTAAACGTTTTGTTAATCTTTCCACTCCTCTATATCTGTTTTTTTCCTTCGTTCGTAGTGTTCTTGAATACTGTTGCCAAATTTGGTGTCCACATTACGGTTACTTGATTGCTGCGGTTGAATCCGTGCAACGCAGATTCACCCGCTCATTGTTCTACAAGTTCAGTATTCCGTATTGCGATTACAGTATGCGCCTTTCCATCCTTCAAATTCCTTCCCTTGAGTCACGAAGAGTGTTCCTCGACGAGTGCCTCCTCTTTAAACTTTTCAACGGCTGTATATTGGTGGACCCCAGCATTCACCTTTCTGTTAGAGATTCGGGTCGTCCTAATAGAACATTTTTTAAATTTAACGTTACATTTGCCCGTACTGACACCTATTTCTTTTCTCCCCTTTTGCGTTTGCCTCGTCAGCATAATAACCTTAACCTTGGTCCTCTGCCTCGAACATTAGCAATGTTTAAAAATATTTTAAAGAATAACGTTCTATCAGATACATGAAATATGTCAGAATTTAATCTTTTGTTGTATCTTGTTTTTGGTCGATTTTGCTTTTGATTACTTTTCCTTTCTGAATTTAACTTAATTTTAATTTTTCTTTTTCTTTGTATATATATATATATTTGTTTTCTTTTTTGTTATGTCTAATCTATAATTGGATTTGTTCTGTTGATTTGGACATTAATAAATAAATAAATAAATAAAAACTGAGGTTGAATCCAATCCTGACTTTTCTGTGATTCGAGATCCGAATTCTCAATTTCTTTGTGTACTTCTATCGAACGTTCATTTTGCTACTTCTTTCGTTTGGAACCTGCAATTGTTAAAAATTATTAATTTCACGTTCATATTGATCAATATTAAAACTAAATACTATTAATTTTAAATTCCCGCTCCGTTTTCAAATGCTAAATCTGTTTTCGAATCGACCAGATTTCTAGCTCGCGACGCCACTGAATATTTTCGAACATGATATGTTTCCATATCATGCCGCAAATATATTTTCAGCTAATTATTAACATAACTAAATTAATATCTATTATTTTTTCATGCGGAATACTACAAAACAAAAGGGAAAACACTATTTTACGTTATAAACGCAAAATCACTATATTCAAACGCAGCGAGTACCATTAGAACATCACTTGACAAGACTTTGATATCATCAAACACGAATTTACGCTTGAGTTACAATCAATGCAACCAACATTCCCTGCCAAGTTTTGTTGGTGGAACGAGTTACAATCAACACAACACAACATTTACTGTCATCTGTCACTGGCTATATTAAAGAAATTGCTGTTCGATAATTTGGATCCTTTAAAGTCTCGGAAAGAGATATCAGTGAACATTTTATCCTTTAAAAGCTGCGGAGTGCAATAAAAAGCAAAAATGAGAAAAAAAATACAAATTCTGATTGTCATTTACATATG
Source organism: Nemotelus nigrinus (assembly GCA_947369275.1). NCBI lineage: Eukaryota > Metazoa > Arthropoda > Insecta > Diptera > Stratiomyidae > Nemotelus > Nemotelus nigrinus. The sequence continues at coordinate 130,195,112 of OX376373.1, read as the reverse complement.
ACAGTTCCGATTTCCTGAACGCTCATAGGAACAGGTGGAATTGGATATTTTGTTGCCATGCCAAGTTTGAGGTATGAGCAAACTCTGCTGCCAAGCAAAGTTGTGTTGCATCATTGTAACTGCTCTCATACGTTCTCATGTGTTCAAACTCATTTTGTTGTGCAACAAATGTTGGTTGCATTGATTGTAACTCAGGCTTTATAACTAAAAATGTTATTTTTTGGCCGATTTCTAATAAAACTTGAAATCGGAACGCACAATTCTTATAAATTAAAGACATTTCTTCACATTTCCCCGAAAAATGTTGTCTTAACTTTAACTAAATCTATCACATTAAACTAGTAAGGCGAACGGACACATCAGCTTCTGTAGCCGATTTCGCGAGCACCAGAACACGAATTATGTAAAAACTAACATCACAGAACACGCAACATACTGAATTTTAACTTTTTTACATTTACACTCGATAATTTTATTGTCCTTTATTGTCCATGGCCAAAGAATTCATAAAATTAAAACTTACCTGTGGAAGCCAACGTTTTCAGCTCCCTGTTCCCACGCTGATATACACTTTTTCACAACACACTTCATTTTATAGGATACACCGAACGATTTCCTATGATCTCACTTGCCGACAAACTTTTCCGGCACGACTTTAGATTCCAAAACGTGCAACAAACGCCCGAATGCACGATTTGTTGATGAAAATCTGGTGGCCATCTTTAACTGTCAAAGTAAGATCGGCAACATATGTTCGAAAAAGTACTGCCAGGTTTGAAAATAGCTTGAGGGATGTTTTGGGAAATCATCGCCTAAATTTCGGATTTTTTGATAACATTTTTGATAAATTTTGTTATATTTGCAACAAATGTGGCCTACATTGTATATGTTTGATGACAAAATATTTGAAAGATATATTTAGCGAAAAATGCAATGGATTAAACTTGAAAGCTTGTGCCTAAAACGTACTGAACGACGCATTAAAGATTGCTGCAGATATAAGTAATTGTAACAGTATAATTTAGCTAGCTCGACATTTTTTAGCCAATCAGGTGTGAAATAAATGTGTATATTGTAAACATGGAATATAATCGCCTAATGATATGGGCAATAATCGGTACTCGTTGCACATTAATAAGCAGAATCCGATCGCACCCTCAGCGAGCAGCAAAAAGGTACACTGGGCAACACCAATCGATGATGGCGGCAGTCGTCAGACAACCAGCGTAGATTGCAGAACAAGCCGTAGATAGTGAACAAGAAATATATTGTGAAGTACACAAAATTGTTAGAAATAAAAGTTATTATAACTTCAGGTGTGAGGTCACAACCCAAAAGTGCTGAAAATGAGTCAACGCTCAAATTTGAAGAAGGATGTGGTTCCAAAAGTAAGAATGCCGAGCCGCATGCCCGAAACCGACGCCGCCATTGAAATGGCACGAGTACGAGGTGGTGACGCCGCCGCCACCGAGGGGGCACCAGCCTCGCGAGACGAAGCCGCTGCCAGTGAAATTGAAGCGAATCGAAGCGAAGACGCCGCGGTCACTGAGTATATGGTGGATGATCAAGATGCAGCCGCTGCTGTAGAAATGCAGATGAACCGAGGAGAAGAAACCGCCATCATGAAAGACATGCCAAGCCGATGCGTAGATGCCGCTGTTAGTGGTGCAGTGCCTGAGCACAAAATATCAACCGCTGCTACCGAAGTTATTCTGAGCCGACGCAGAAGTATTGATGTTGCTGATGATATACAAGGATGTCAACGAAGAATAGCCGCCGTGGGAAGCATGACAAACTTAAGGAGATCCGCAGCTACTGTTGGAGAGGGGGATATAACCAGAAGATATGCCGCATCTGTTTCATTTCATTTATTATTAAATTCGTCTAATGCAGACTATACACATACAATAAAAATTAATTATTCTTACACAGAATTCGTTTAAGTGATGCTGTAGATAAATGAAAATCAAACTTATAATAAGCTTCGTTAAAGCATCTACTTATTGAAGTGACTGGTTCATTGCAACCATAATTGGTCCGATGTTGAGGGATCGACAAAAAGTTAACACGCCTGACACGTTTGTTATTAATGTTAAAATTAAGTTGGCTTAATAAGTAGTTTGAGTCAACGGTGCCATCCAAAATTTTCGCGGCAAATAAGATTTTGGAATTTTGACGTCGAGAGTCCAAGGTATCCATTCGTAAAAGATTTAAGCGGTCTTGATAAGGAGGTAGATGTAAAGGGTCATTTCACGGAAGACCGCGGAGGCAGAAACGTAAGAACCTCTTTTGAATTGACTCAATTTGGTCTATGTAGACTTTTTGATATGGTGACCATACAATACTTGCATATTCGACAATAGGTCTTACTAAGCTACAAAAGAGGGTCTTAGTTAGAAAAATGTCGTTGAATTCCTTCGAACGTCTTCTGACAAAACCTAAGGCAGCAATCACAACGATTGAATCGATGTGATCGTCAAATGTGAAGGATTGATTCAGCAATACTCCTAAATCGAGTACTTTCGCTGATCTATTTAAAGATGTACTCAAAAGTGAGTATTCATAGATTACAGGATTATTTTTGCGTGTGTAAGATATAATCGTACACTTGTCAGGATTAATTAGGAGGTTGTTATCGGAACACCATTTGGCAAATCTGTTTAGATCCTGCTGCAAATCATTGCAATCGTTAAGGTTTCTCACAACTTTGAAAATTTTAGCGTCATCGGCATAAAGAAGAACAGAAGATGACTGTAGAATGGAACCTACGTCATTAATAAATAAGGCGAACAGTAAAGGGCCTAGATGACTACCTTGTGGAACACCAGACGTGGTTCTAATTTCAGATGACAAGGCACCGCTAAAGGATACACGTTGAGTTCGATTCGTCAAGTAAGAGTCAACCCAATTTAAAAACAAGTAAGGGAATTGAAAGGAATGAAGCTTAGCTAAAAGTATAGAGTGATCAAGCTTATCAAAGACTTTCGTCAAGTCTGTGTAGGCGCAGTCAGTTTGGAGCCCAGCTTCAATTGAGTTGGTTATTTGGTGAGAAAATTCAAGCAGGTTGGTTGTGGTTGAACGACCTTTCATGAAACCATGCTGATACGGAGCCATAATTGATTTGCAATGAAAGGCTACAACATTCGTGACTATGGCTTCAAAAAGTTTTGCGACACAGGGAAGTTTTGCAATAGGTCTATAGTTGCAAGCGTTATTACGACTCCCTTTCTTGAATATAGGAGTGACGGTGGAGTATTTCCACAAATGAGGAAAGATGCCTGTTTTTAAGGATGTATTGAAAATATAAGACAGCACAGGTAGTAGTGACGACACACAATATTTCAAGACCAAATTAGGTATGCCATCTGGGCTAGGTGTTATATTATTGTCAAGTTTATTAGCAAATGTGATAATAGTGTCCTCGTCAATTTTTAAATCCTTCATCTCCAAAGAAGAAACTGTTGAATTCGTCAAGTAGGGTGAAAAGTGTCTGGAGTTAGGAAAGTCCGTACGATAGGCTTTACGGAAAACGGAAGCAAATAAATTACTAATATCAAAGGGATCATCAAAATAAGAGTCGTCAGATTTAAATGTGAGTGGATACCCATCGTTATAAGTCTTAGAATTAACAAAATTCCAAAATCTCTTAGGTTGAGCTTGAAAATTAAATCTAAGCTGTTGCGTATGTCTATGATATGCGAATGCAACTTCATTATGATGCAGATCTCGTAATGTGGAAAAACGTTGATAGTCAGGTTCTGAGCGAGTCAGGCGAAACTTTTTCCAGGCTTTGTTTTTGGAATTTTTTAAATGGCAAAGCTGTGGAGACATCCAAGGAAAACGAACCTTGCTTTTAGTGAAGGTAGTTGGCACGCACCGTAAAAAACAGCTAAACAACCGAATGTGGAAGTAGAACGTAGCTTTATCAGGATTAGGTTCCTGCAACACGGAGGACCAATCATAGTTAGCAAGCAAGTCACGTATTTGATCAACATTAGCTCGTCTAAAATTAAATTTAAGTTCAGATGTGCTCGATGATAAGTAATTACTAGACTTTGGCTCGAAAATAATGTTGAGTGCACAATGATGCGCGGTTTCGTCGATGAGAGATGATGTGAGGGGTTTCACCACAGTAGAAGAGGCATCAGTCGAAAAAATCAGGTCCAGCATTTTTCCATTTGCGTTCCGGATGCAATTGGCTTGAAACAAACCAAGTGATATAAATTCGTTTGCAATGTTGATATCGTGTTGTCCGCCAATAGAAGTAGAGCTCGGAACTTCGAAAGTGCCGTCCGCTGAAGGGCACCAGTTTATTCTAGGTAGGTTGAAATCACCCATTAAGACGACGTCGTCGTTATTGTCCGCAAGATCGCATATGAGCTGCATAATATGTATAAGCGAAGCATAAACATCATACGAAGAATTTGGTGGCGTGTAGTTGACACCGAAAAATATTTTCTTTGACGTCAGTTCGACTTGGGCACAAATAAATTCATTATTTGTATGCGGTATTTCGATTAGAGATACTTTGAATTTTTTGTGAAACGCCAGAAGAACACCACCTCCGACAGGAGCGTCAGTAAGATCTCCATGTCTATCCCGGCGGAAAATAGTATACTCCGAATTAAAAATTTCAGCATTGTGAATATTTGCACAAAGCCACGTTTCGGTGATCGCAATGACATCAAAAGCTTCAGAGTTTGACAGCTCATAGAACTTATTAAGTTTAGATCGCATTCCACTTACGTTGGCGTAAAGTGCTGAGATGAGTTCGTCCCGTTTTTTGTTGCAGCACTTGATTTACTTATTCGTTTGTTGATGAATTCATGCACAACAGAATTCGGCGGCCAGAAAAGGCTATTTGCAATGGAATCAAAGCAACAATCTGGTGCTATAATTTTAAATGATGATACACGATGCCGATTCCCTATCTTAATAACTGATACACAGTCCTTAGGGATGAAGGATTTTGTATGCTCAAGGATTCCCTCAACATTCTTCTTCACGTCATCTGCTGTGGTATCAGGAGCAAGCCTAGATACAAATATAGCTCTGGGTTGTGTGACACCTCTGAGGGTGCAGTTGAAAATATTCAAATCATTTGATACTATATGAGGATCTAATACGATGTTGGCATCTACTGCTTTTGAGCTAGTTTTCTTAGCTACATTAGATGCGGAGACTGGAGATTTCGAAGTCGCATTAGCAGATGATTTTGAACATTTGACGTTATTTTTTGAATTCGCTTTCCGCTCACTCATTGCTGCATCTGCTATTTTATAAGTTGATTTATGTTTTGCGCCAACATTATCAGAAATCGGTTTGTATTTTGTAGCAACACTATCAGAAGTTGTCGGTATTTCATTTTCCGGAACCGTCTGGCAGGCAATGGATCTTGATACAGGTTTTGAGGGTTGGGAGGTTGAGATACGATCAAGTTGATGCTCCATCGCGTTTAATTTCGAAGATATTAGGTCGATCGAACACGAAGTTAGACTCGTGTCAGTAATGTCTACTACAGTGTCAGCTACGGCTGACGCCTTAACATGGACACTCCTAATTTTAGATAGAATTAAGTCCATCTTATCTTCAATTTGATCTAGTCTAGAGGATAGTGCCAAGACTTGATCTTGCTGACCGCGTTAGTCGTCTATTAAATCGACCATAGGTTTTAATGAAGAAGATAAGTTCTTAATAATATTCCCGATAGCAGCATTGTCTCGAGATAACGACTCGTTTCGCTCGTTCATGCTTTCCAAATTATTGTTTGTTAGTTGAAGCATCCTCAGAACATGGCATGGTTTGATGTCGCTGCATTCATTGCAAGTAATATTAGAAGACTTGCGCGTAGATTTCATGCATGAATTGTGGAATGATCGATTGCATATCCCGTCGCAAACAACAGAATTCTTCTTATCCAAAGGTTTGTCACAGGCTCCACAAAGAAGGTAGTTGCGCGATGAAGATGTATTTGCCATATTAAGATTGTTATTAAAATTTATTGTATTCACAAAACTTCAACAATATGGCAGAAAGTATGTAAGGAGTCAAAAATACCCGTTAAATCAGGGGAAAATAGATTTTGTTTAACGGTTTAGTTCAATATGGGAAAACAAATGTTAACACAGTCAGCGAATTGTTTACCGTTCAGCTGAACTGAATGTGCATAACGGGATAACTGTACAAATTGATTTCGAATCACACACATGAAAATCAAATATCCAGAATGAAAATTATAAAATGCTCGGGTAATGAGAGTAATGAAATTATAACGGCCACTGGGAGTTAAATAATTATCCACAACGAATGATTCGCGCGAACATATAACACGTCCTCACTGTCCGATGTCACATCAACGATTATCATAAATATGATGTGATGTGATATGATGTTGGAAATGCGTATGACAGATGGGAAGGAGCTGGTGAGCGGAAAGTGGATTATTGTGGACCAGAAGATGATGCCATAGATAGCGGGAATGTGTGTAGTGAATTGTCAACGTTGGAAAGTGCCAAGAAGAAATTGAAACTACAACTGGAAGTGCTTGAATTGGAGGCCGCAGTTAGGAAGGCAACTAGGGAAGTCACCGAAGACATAGTAGATGCTCGTCGAAATGAACAAAGGCACCATGAAGAAGTTAGACAGATGCCGATGGGAAGAGAAGGACTACCGATGCCAGCCGATTTTATAGCCGCATTGATAGGTGATGCCGAAATTCATCAGCCAAAGGTCGAACAACAAGAACCACTAGTATCCGATAGACGTCAGATGTCTTTTCTAGAGCTGCAGGCAGCTCTACCCGAGTACACAGGAGACAATGCCTTCCAACATATCATCCGATTCTTTGAGGATTTGGAGGAAGTCCTGAGGTTAGCCAGAGTCCGAAGCGAGGAGAGGCTTATTTATTTGCGGAGGTCCCTTACTGGTACTGCCAAAGTGTTCTTGCGAACAGTAAAGGCTCGATCATATGAAGAACTTAAAGAATTACTCATAAGAGAGTTTTCCGCCTCGAACAGCTTAGAAGAAATATACGGCAGATTACGCTAAGCCAGATGGAATGCTGAAAATGAATCGTTACACCGATTCATATTAAATCTGCATGGAATCGCTCAGTTGGGAAATGTACCGGAGACTGATTTAGTTGACATAACTATAGGATTGGTCAGAAGTAGCGGTTATGACCCTTCGGTACTAATTGGGTCAGGAACATTAGAGGAGCTGAAGTACAGGGCTATACGTTATTACAGGCAGGTAAGCTGCGAACCAGTAGAAGAAAGATTCCGAGTGCCATCATTACAAGGTTCGAGATCAGATGTATCAAGAAACCGAAGCCCAATGAGAAATCGTTTGAGTCCGAATGTTTTTCGAAGCCCGAATATCTTCCGAAGACCGAATGCTTCAAGAAGTCCGACTGTCTCCCGAAGTCCGAATATTTTCCGAAGTCCGCAGTCTAGAATAAACAATGAGGAAACCCGATGCTTCAACTGCTGCCAGATGGGACACTTTCAGAATCGGTGTCCCCATCCGAAGAGACCGCTGGGCAGTTGTTTTAATTGTTGGAAGCTGGGACATGATCACTACGAATGTCCCAACAGCCGAAGAATTCCACCTACTGTTACTAACGCTAGCCGAGCTAGGATGTCCACCCCGAATATTCCAGTAGCCGCTGCAGCAATCGATGAAACCGAAGAACAGATGAGTCGTCTCAACATCACAAACATGGTAAGTGTCTTGTTTCAAAATGTTGAGCACGGAAACGGAATAACAATCAAATGTATTTCCCTTTTTGATACGGGTAGTCCAATCAGTTTGATTAGTTCAACCCTAGTACCGCCCGAGATAAATATTCAGTTGCAGAGTCCGATGTACCGAAGCTTAAGTGGGAATCTAATCGATTTATGCGGAAGTGTCGAAGCCGAAGTCGAAGATATACCGGTTAAATTGTATGTTATTAATGAAAGAAAAACGCTGTTCCCGCTGATCTTAGGGAGAGATTACCTAAATCACAGTAATATTCATCTAGTTAAAGTCCGATGTTACCATTATGATAAAAACACGTTGTTACAAATAAAAGAGAATATTGAAATGAAGAAATGTTTGTGTTTCCGTGCTCGAAATAGTGTTTTAAGGAAATTAGAGAATCTTGACTTAGTAATGAAAGGAAAAATTGAACTAACGCTGCCACCTCAGTCTACCACCTCCGAATCTGAATTAAGAAATGAAATCTTTGACATAGAGATTGATGAAGTTGAAGTATCCCCAGATATAGATTTTAAATTGCCGCCTGATTGTTACAAAGAGTTATTAACAATAATGAATAACAAGAAAAGAGAAATAATTCCGGAACCTTTGGACTTTGAAATGAAAATTCATCTGACCTCCGATGTACCCTTCCATTGCTCACCTCGAAGGTTATCGGTGATGGAAAAGCAGAAAGTCAAGGAAATTACTGACGAGCTACTCAATGAAGGAATAATAAGGCCAAGCTGTTCCTCGTATGCTTCTGCTATTGTTTTGGTCAAGAAAAGAAATGGAACCATGAGGACGTGTGTCGACTATCGCGGTCTTAACAAGTTGACGGTGAGAGATAACTATCCGCTGCCTCTGATAGAAGACTGTCTAGATTACTTGGAGGGAAAACAAATATTTTCAGTGTTAGATCTCAAGAGCGGGTTCCATCAGGTCCGAGTCGCTGAGTCTTCCATTCAATATACCGCCTTCGTAACTCCGAGTGGGCAATATGAATATACGCGAATGCCATTTGGGCTTAAAAACGCACCAGCTGTGTTCCAACGATTCATTAATACCATTTTCCGGGACCTAATCGAGAAAAGGCGAATTGTCATATATATGGATGACATCATGTTAGCATCAGTTAACTTTGAGGAACATTGTAACCTTTTGAGGGAAGTCTTATATCGAATAAATCTCCGCGGTCTGAAGTTAAATATGGCTAAGTGCAAGATAGGATTTTCTGAGGTGGACTTCCTGGGTATCAAGTAACTAAAAGTGGTATTGCTTCTAGTCAATCCCATCTTACAGCTATTCGAAATTTACAAATGCCGAAAAACGCTCGAGAAGTTCAATCAACCTTAGGTCTATTTTCCTACTTCCGAAGATTTGTGCCGAATTTTTCAAGGATAGCTAAACCTTTACAGGATCTATTGCGTAAAGATGCTCGTTATGACTTTACCGAGGCTTGTAGTTGTGCCTTTAAGCAACTCCAAAAATTATTGACAGAAGCACCTGTGTTGGCAATATACGACCGGCGGAATGAAACAGAGCTACATACCGACGCAAGTTCATTGGGCTTTGGTGTGGTATTACTGCAAAGGCAGGCAGATAAACGACTTCATCCGATAGCATACTATTCAAAAACTGCTTCAGCGGCCGAATCAAAGTATCACAGCTTTGAATTGGAAACATTGGCCATCATTTATGCTCTAAAGCAGTTCCGAGTTTATCTAGAAGGAATAAAGTTCACCATAATAACTGATTGCAATTCGTTGACGCTAACATTAAACCGCAAACAAGTGAATCCAAGAATTGCCCGGTGGGCTTTGGAGCCTGAAAATTTCGACTATGTCATTCAACACCGAAAAGGAACGGGAATGCCCCACGTTGATGCGCTAAGTCGAAACCCCATAATAGCCGCTGTTACCGATGAGGATGTCGATTACAGATTACAAGTCGCTCAAGCACAAGATGTGGTGGTTCAGCATCTTAAAGAAAAACTCCAAGTTGAGAATATTGAACTATGAACTGCTAAATGGTGTAATATTCCGCAAGAAAGATGATGGAGGTCACTTATTATATGTACCCGCTGCAATGGAAGAGAATATTATTAGAAGGATTCACGAACTCATTGGCCATCAAGGGGTGGATAAGACTCATTCAAAAATTTGCACTAGATACTGGTTCCGAAAAAGTAGAGTCAAGACTGAGAACTTCATTAGGAACTGCATACCATGCATAATATATTCTCCTCCGGCGAGTTCTACAGAACGGAATTTGTATAACATACCGAAGAAGTCAATGCCATTTGATACCTTGCACATCGATCACTTTGGGCCGTTGCCCTCTTTGAGGTCCAAAAGAAAACATATACTGTTAGTAGTTGACGCCTTTACCAAATATGTGAAATTGTACCCGACAAATAGTACAAGCACCAAAGAAGTTACCGCAGCCCTTAGTAAATATTTCAACTATTATAGTCGACCTAACCGAATCATCTCAGACCGCGGTACGTGTTTCACCTCATTGGACTTTGCTGAATTTTTGGGACGTAACAACATAAAACATGTGCAAGTAGCTACCGCATCTCCGCAGGCAAATGGACAGGTCGAAAGAGTTAATCGGACTCTCAAAAATATGTTAGGAAAACTGACTGAAGAGATAAATCAATCAGATTGGTCTTCGAAACTGGCCGCTGTCGAATATGCTATCAATAATACCATTCACACCACTACCGGACATACTCCGAGTCGCCTACTTTTTGGAGTAGATCAACGAGGTAATAAAATTGATGAACTAAGTGAATATCTGGGAAACAAATTTGATGTTAGAAGTGTTGAGATCGACCGAGTTAGAGAATCCGCTGCTAAGAATATTCAGAAGTCTCAAAGTTATAACGCTGAATACTTCAATCGACGTCATAAGCTGACTAGGCAGTTCAAATTGGGGGAATATGTGGTTATGAGAAATTTTGACACTACCCCAGGTCAGAATAAGAAGTTTATTCCCAAGTTCCGTGGACACTTTGTTATTCATAAAAGTTTAGGCAAATAGATATGTCGTTAGAGACATCCCGGATTGTCAACAATCCCAGCTTCCATATAATGGAATTGTTGAGGCAGGTAGATTGAGAAGATGGCAAGCTATTCCTGTAGTCAGTCAAGATCCTTTGAACACTGAACCAGACGCTTTAATAACCAGTGAATCGGAAAATATGATACCAAGTGATTCGGGCTCTAATGAGATGGAATATACCAACGAGGAATGGTTGGACGAGGAAGAATGGGACGCGGAGTACCTGGACGAGTTTAATTTGCATACCGCCGTTGCTGAAACAGAAGCCACTTCCGATGCTCTCCCGATCGAGGTCGATCGGTTGTCAGGTCGGCCGAGTTGTAAACGTGGAATACAATCGCCTAATGATATGGGCAATAATCGGTACTCGTTGGACATTAATAATCAGAATCTGATCGCACCCTCAGCGAGCAGCAAAAAGGTACACTGGGCAGCACCAATCGATGATGGCGGCAGTCGTCAGACAACCAGCGTAGATTGCAGAACCAAGCCGTAGATAGTGAACAAGAAATATATTGTGAAGTACACAAAATTGTTAGAAATAAAAGTTATTATAATATTAAAAAATGTTTTAGGGCATCAAGAAGTGGCGTCTTAGGTTGTAGATTTTTATTGCTATTTGATACCTATTCACGTGGAAAAGGAAAAAAACTTTCAGCTATAAATGGTCATATTTTTAAATGCATGTATATATATATATATATATATATATATATATATATATATATATACAATTATATATATATATATATATACATATATATATATATATATATATATATATATATATATATATATATATATATATATATATATATATATATATATATATATATGCATATATATATATATATATATATATATATATATATATATATATATATATATACATATATATATATATATATATATATGTTCGTATTCACATATTATATATATATATATATATATACATATATATATATATATATGTATGTATGGGAATATTTAAATGAATAAATGTATAGGGCTAATATTAGTTTTTTCGCGGAATGCAACAAAATGTCAAATCTCTCGCAAATCGAGCTTGCCTGAGGTTTTTTTCATTCTGTACATATACGAGTGTGTAGATATGTTCGCTTACTACGATTAATTGCAATGAAGCCGTTTTTCAAATATTTTAAAATGTGCGCGGCAAGCCTCTTATGTTTGCGTAAATGTTGCTATGAAGGTCGAATATTTTTGTGACGATAATTTATCACCGCTTAGGATGACTTTATAATCCCTACTGTTCTCCCAAAAACCGACAACTGACACTTTTGGTTACCAATTTTCAGAAAATACAATGAGAGCGTTTTCGTACTATTCATGCATTTTCCCCGACCACACGATTCAGGAATATCCAGTAAAATTCAGTGACTGAAAGTACGCGAACAGACCTTATATGTGTATGAATGCTATCGATTTGTCTAGGAAATTAATAAGTTCACTTGGAACATTATCGCAACAAAATTCCCCCTCAAAATTCCTCCTATGGCAGCACCATGTAATACGTAAACAGGGTGTTCCACAATGTTCCACAATGCTGCAAAAGAAAACCATAAACAATTTTTCAAGCATTTATTTGTATTCCATCACAACTTAATGCGTTCATTCATGAACCGAACTCTCCTGGTGACGTCACGCACAAGCAGCGAGCTGAGAGAGACATGCGCGTGTCGTAATCTTATAGTTCTTTGATTCATGCATTCAAGGGAGATTATGAAAAATAGGTGACTTTTCAGGATTTGTTTGTGTCTCTCATTCGCTCTATAACCACTTTATCGAAAGTGGAAAAACTGCATTATCTGAAATGTAGTCTTTCTGGAGAAGCCGGAAATTTTTTTCAGCATGTGGCTGTATTCAAAACCAATTAGTATTCAGCGTGAAAATTGTAAATTGATCGCTACGACAACCCAAGTGTGTTGCTCAACGCGGAATTTAAGGCTTTATTTAACATAAAAGGTGCTTTAGAATCAGCTTCAGAGTTGAAATCACTATTGAACTGTACAGTAGAATGTGTATAATCTCTAGAAACTATGAAGTTAGGAAACTTAGGAGAGGCGATGATCGTTTACTTGACAGCTCAAACATCGCCGCAAGAAACACGACAATTGTGGGAGCAAGGGCAGGCGTTAAGGAAAAATCTGCCAGCCTTTGAAGAATTAAAAACATTCTTGCATCAACGTTTTCGGGCGCTCGAAGCGTCAGGGGTTTGGAAGGCAAAGTTTGTGAAGAACAGTGCACAAATTCGAACTGTTCATTCGTTGGAAACTCAAACACCCATCCTTTGTTTTCAGTGCAAGTCACCACTTAAATTGGCAACTTGCGATCAATTTCGGCAGGCGTCACACGCGAGTAAATTGGAATTATTAAAAAAATGGACTTTGTTTGAATTGTTTAATATCGGAATACTTTGTCCGCAATTGCACGTTGTGGAAAGGCCCATAATACCATCTTGCATAGATATCGGTCGGAAAACGGAAATAACTTGAGTCAGCAACCAAATTATAAGCCGTTCACACTACACTCTAAATCCAGTAGATTTAGAAGCTGTCAAAGTTAATCAGGTAAGCGTTCACACTACCCGAAGTGATTTAGAATGAGGAGATTTAGAGAGAGAAATGTCATTCGAATTTATGTGTACAATCTTTTTTGCGTGAAAGTTGTTGAAAATGGTGCAGGAACATGCAAGAACATTTTCTTTTTACTTTGTACAACTCACATTTTCCTTTTTTATTCAATTTTTGCTATTTAAGGACGAAATTCGAATGACATTTCATTCAAATCTACTCTCGGCATATTATTCACAAATTCGGGATGTGCATGTCTCGTCTGTCATCGACCGGCGTCGAGAAGTGTTACTAGCCACTGCTATGGTCACGTTGATTTCGCAGAGTGGTCCTATTCAATTTCGTGCGCTGTTAGACCAAGGATCACAAGTTAGCTTGATTACTGAGGCAGTAGCTCAGCAGTTGGGAATAAAAAGAAAGTCAGCAAACGTCATAGTGTCGGGTATATGACATTCAAGTGACCATAAAGTCAAGGGTGAAATACAGCTTCAAATGAGGATTTCAGGAAATAAGATCTTAGAATTCAATTCAATAATTGTGGATAGGTTGACAAATATGATTCCACCTCGTGCAATGTACACGGAGGATTGGAATGAATTAAAACAGCTTAATTTGGCTGACCCATTTTTGGATCGCGCTAGTCGGGTCGATATCCTGTAAGGTGCAGATTTAGTGTCTAAAATTGTGGTTGGACGGTTCAAACAATTAGCGGCTGGACCAATAGCTCAAGATACTCAGTTAAGTTGGGTTATATTTGGGTAAGTGGATGAAGGGTACACGAGCAACACTGTACAAAGCTTCAAGGTTGATATTAGCGAAGATTTGGAAACAACGCACAGTTGCGGAAACTCTGCGAACTAGAGGAAGTTATACCAAAGGTGGTCCAACCTCAAGATGACGAATTGTGTGAATAGCTTTATACAAAAAATGTTCGACGAGATGAGTCAGAAAGATATACAGTGCGGTTATCATTTAAGAGTAAAGAATCGAAAAATTCATTTGGTAGCTCGAAAGCAGTGAGGTAGTAGAAATGTAGTGGACATGCCCATAAACTTTACGTTGAAGGGAATGGTACAGTTTTTTGTCTGCTCATTGTCAAATCAGGTCAAATCCAAGTAGTTCCCCTCCAATTTGACAATAAGAGCGAAATGGCGTAAAGGCAGCTTTAACATGCTTTGTGCGCAAGAGGATTGAAGGGGCTAATGGTGGAAAGTTATACCGTCCGGGTCCAGGGGCTGCTCGAAAGCCATTGCTCTTTCAAGCTTTCTATCATTAGAAAAATGCCTTGAAAGGGACAAGCGATTCAAGGCAAAATACAGTCAATGCATGAAAAAATATTTGAATCTCGGATACATCAATGCCTCCTAGAAGTACGGGCCGTAATGCAGAATGATGACGTCAGAGCATCGGGACAAATGTCGCGAAAACACACGTAGTCTTATGGGACGTCCGCGGGAAAATGTTAATTGCACGGGTTGTGTTAAAATGAGTGAAATGAAAACAAAGTGGTATATGAGGAAACAGTGCTAGTGAACAGCTAAAACACAAATTAATGCGGTGCGTGCGGTATAATGTGGAAAATTCGCTACGAAATGTTTATGGGTTGGTGTTAGGTTATCTGATGTTTCGTGTCGATACACTGTCGCGATACAATTAATTGGTACAAAATGTACGTTATGACTAAATATTATTATTATAACGCATCCACGCACGTTTTATTCATATTTTAATCAAAAAACCGCAAGTGAAATCACCGTGTACATCGGCACTGCCTCGTGGAAATGTCAAAATTTCCTAAACTCATTACGTCACAGCAACAACGATTACGTAGCCTGACGGCCCGTACTTCTAGAAGGCATTGGACACATGCACCCTATCGACATTATGCAAGAGCATATTATAGGGAATGGTGAAATTGAGTGTTTAGCTCACTATCTGCCACATCATCCAGTCTTTAAGGAGAGCAGCACAACCAGTTGCAGAATAGTGTTTGATGCGTCAAGAAAAACAAACTTACGAGTTTCACTTATGATGTACTGCTAACAGGACCGGCCATACAAAATGACTTGTTAGCAGTTTTAATGAATGGGCGACGCTATCGGTTTGTTTTCATGGCTGACATTGCGAAGATGTATCGGCAAATAAAGATACACCATGAAGACGCTCAGTATCAGAGAATCTTATGGAAATTGAATAAAGAGGATGACACTCAAGAGTACATGCTTACTACAGTTACTTTTGGAGTGACCTGTGCGCCCTTTCTAGCGATTCGAACCTTAAAACCTCAGAGTACTGGTCTAGTAGAGGCGACATGCCCCATAAACCTCTTAATAAATTGGGTGAAGCCTCACCAATACACCCTCTCATCAGTCGTACGTATACGTTTGTCTCTGACGTCATTCAAAATATCCCTTACTTTTCGAATCAATGTTCGAAAATAAGCACAGGGTGACAATACGTCAAATGGCATTAAAGAATATGTCCTATTAACATAATTTTTTTCAAGAAAACATTGTGGAACACCCTGTTTAAGTATTACATGGTGCTGCCATAGGAGGAATTTTGAGGGGGAATTTTGTTGCGATAATGTTCCAAGTGAACTTATTAATTTCCTAGACAAATCGATAGCATTCATACACATATAAGGTCTGTTCGCGTACTTTCAGTCACTGAATTTTACTGGATATTCCTGAATCGTGTGGTCGGGGAAAATGCATGAATAGTACGAAAACGCTCTCATTGTATTTTCTGAAAATTGGCAACCAAAAGTGTCAGTTGTCGGTTTTTGGGAGAACAGTAGTGATTATAAAGTCATCCTAAGCGGTGATAAATTATCGTCACAAAAATATTCGACCTTCATAGCAACATTTACGCAAACATAAGAGGCTTGCCGCGCACATTTTAAAATATTTGAAAAACGGCTTCATTGCAATTAATCGTAGTAAGCGAACATATCTACACACTCGTATATGTACAGAATGAAAAAACCCTCAGGCAAGCTCGATTTGCGAGAGATTTGACATTTTGTTGCATTCCGCGAAAAAACTAATATTAGCCCTATACATTTATTCATTTAAATATTCCCATAATATATATATATATATATATATATATATATATATATATATATATATATATATATATATATATATATATATATATATATATATATATATATATATGTATATATATATATATATATATATATATATATATATATATATATAATATGTGAATACGAACATATATATATATATATATATATATATATATATATATATATATATATATATATATATATATATATGTATGGGAATATTTAAATGAATAAATGTATAGGGCTAATATTAGTTTTTTCGCGGAATGCAACAAAATGTCAAATCTCTCGCAAATCGAGCTTGCCTGAGGTTTTTTTCATTCTGTACATATACGAGTGTGTAGATATGTTCGCTTACTACGATTAATTGCAATGAAGCCGTTTATCAAATATTTTAAAATGTGCGCGGCAAGCCTCTTATGTTTGCGTAAATGTTGCTATGAAGGTCGAATATTTTTGTGACGATAATTTATCACCGCTTAGGATGACTTTATAATCACTACTGTTCTCCCAAAAACCGACAACTGACACTTTTGGTTGCCAATTTTCAGAAAATACAATGAGAGCGTTTTCGTACTATTCATGCATTTTCCCCGACCACACGATTCAGGAATATCCAGTAAAATTCAGTGACTGAAAGTACGCGAACAGACCTTATATGTGTATGAATGCTATCGATTTGTCTAGGAAATTAATAAGTTCACTTGGAACATTATCGCAACAAAATTCCCCCTCAAAATTCCTCCTATGGCAGCACCATGTAATACTTAAACAGGGTGTTCCACAATGTTTTCTTGAAAAAATTTATGTTAATAGGACATATTCTTTAATGCCATTTGACGTATTGTCACCCTGTGCTTATTTTCGAACATTGATTCGAAAAGTAAGGGATATTTTGAATGACGTCAGAGACAAACGTATACGTACGACTGATGAGAGGGTGTATTGGTGAGGCTTCACCCAATTTATTAAGAGGTTTATGGGGCATGTCGCCTCTACTAGACCAGTACTCTGAGGTTTTAAGGTTCGAATCGCTAGAAAGGGCGCACAGGTCACTCCAAAAGTAACTGTAGTAAGCATGTACTCTTGAGTGTCATCCTCTTTATTCAATTTCCATAAGATTCTCTGATACTGAGCGTCTTCATGGTGTATCTTTATTTGCCGATACATCTTCGCAATGTCAGCCATGAAAACAAACCGATAGCGTCGCCCATTCATTAAAACTGCTAACAAGTCATTTTGTATGGCCGGTCCTGTTAGCAGTACATCATAAGTGAAACTCGTAAGTTTGTTTTTCTTGACGCATCAAACACTATTCTGCAACTGGTTGTGCTGCTCTCCTTAAAGACTGGATGATGTGGCAGATAGTGAGCTAAACACTCAATTTCACCATTCCCTATAATATGCTCTTGCATAATGTCGATAGGGTGCATGTGTCCAATGCCTTCTAGAAGTACGGGCCGTCAGGCTACGTAATCGTTGTTGCTGTGACGTAATGAGTTTAGGAAATTTTGACATTTCCACGAGGCAGTGCCGATGTACACGGTGATTTCACTTGCGGTTTTTTGATTAAAATATGAATAAAACGTGCGTGGATGCGTTATAATAATAATATTTAGTCATAACGTACATTTTGTACCAATTAATTGTATCGCGACAGTGTATCGACACGAAACATCAGATAACCTAACACCAACCCATAAACATTTCGTAGCGAATTTTCCACATTATACCGCACGCACCGCATTAATTTGTGTTTTAGCTGTTCACTAGCACTGTTTCCTCATATACCACTTTGTTTTCATTTCACTCACTTTAACACAACCCGTGCAATTAACATTTTCCCGCGGACGTCCCATAAGACTACGTGTGTTTTCGCGACATTTGTCCCGATGCTCTGACGTCATCATTCTGCATTACGGCCCGTACTTCTAGGAGGCATTGATGTATCCGAGATTCAAATATTTTTTCATGCATTGACTGTATTTTGCCTTGAATCGCTTGTCCCTTTCAAGGCATTTTTCTAATGATAGAAAGCTTGAAAGAGCAATGGCTTTCGAGCAGCCCCTGGACCCGGACGGTATAACTTTCCACCATTAGCCCCTTCAATCCTCTTGCGCACAAAGCAGGTTAAAGCTGCCTTTACGCCATTTCGCTCTTATTGTCAAATTGGAGGGGAACTACTTGGATTTGACCTGATTTGACAATGAGCAGACAAAAAACTGTACCATTCCCTTCAACGTAAAGTTTATGGGCATGTCCACTACATTTCTACTACCTCACTGCTTTCGAGCTACCAAATGAATTTTTCGATTCTTTACTCTTAAATGATAACCGCACTGTATATCTTTCTGACTCATCTCGTCGAACATTTTTTGTATAAAGCTATTCACACAATTCGTCATCTTGAGGTTGGACCACCTTTGGTATAACTTCCTCTAGTTCGCAGAGTTTCCGCAACTGTGCGTTGTTTCCAAATCTTCGCTAATATCAACCTTGAAGCTTTGTACAGTGTTGCTCGTGTACCCTTCATCCACTTGCCCAAATATAACCCAACTTAACTGAGTATCTTGAGCTATTGGTCCAGCCGCTAATTATTTGAACCGTCCAACCACAATTTTAGACACTAAATCTGCACCTTACAGGATATCGACCCGACTAGCGCGATCCAAAAATGGGTCAGCCAAATTAAGCTGTTTTAATTCATTCCAATCCTCCGTGTACATTGCACGAGGTGGAATCATATTTGTCAACCTATCCACAATTATTGAATTGAATTCTAAGATCTTATTTCCTGAAATCCTCATTTGAAGCTGTATTTCACCCTTGACTTTATGGTCACTTGAATGTCATATACCCGACACTATGACGTTTGCTGACTTTCTTTTTATTCCCAACTGCTGAGCTACTGCCTCAGTAATCAAGCTAACTTGTGATCCTTGGTCTAACAGCGCACGAAATTGAATAGGACCACTCTGCGAAATCAACGTGACCATAGCAGTGGCTAGTAACACTTCTCGACGCCGGTCGATGACAGACGAGACATGCACATCCCGAATTTGTGAATAATATGCCGAGAGTAGATTTGAATGAAATGTCATTCGAATTTCGTCCTTAAATAGCAAAAATTGAATAAAAAAGGAAAATGTGAGTTGTACAAAGTAAAAAGAAAATGTTCTTGCATGTTCCTGCACCATTTTCAACAACTTTCACGCAAAAAAGATTGTACACATAAATTCGAATGACATTTCTCTCTCTAAATCTCCTCATTCTAAATCACTTCGGGTAGTGTGAACGCTTACCTGATTAACTTTGACAGCTTCTAAATCTACTGGATTTAGAGTGTAGTGTGAACGGCTTATAATTTGGTTGCTGACTCAAGTTATTTCCGTTTTCCGACCGATATCTATGCAAGATGGTATTATGGGCCTTTCCACAACGTGCAATTGCGGACAAAGTATTCCGATATTAAACAATTCAAACAAAGTCCATTTTTTTAATAATTCCAATTTACTCGCGTGTGACGCCTGCCGAAATTGATCGCAAGTTGCCAATTTAAGTGGTGACTTGCACTGAAAACAAAGGATGGGTGTTTGAGTTTCCAACGAATGAACAGTTCGAATTTGTGCACTGTTCTTCACAAACTTTGCCTTCCAAACCCCTGACGCTTCGAGCGCCCGAAAACGTTGATGCAAGAATGTTTTTAATTCTTCAAAGGTTGGAAGATTTTTCCTTAACGCCTGCCCTTGCTCCCACAATTGTCGTGTTTCTTGCGGCGATGTTTGAGCTGTCAAGTAAACGATCATCGCCTCTCCTAAGTTTCCTAACTTCATAGTTTCTAGAGATTATACACATTCTACTGTACAGTTCAATAGTGATTTCAACTCTGAAGCTGATTCTAAAGCACCTTTTATGTTAAATAAAGCCTTAAATTCCGCGTTGAGCAACACACTTGGGTTGTCGTAGCGATCAATTTACAATTTTCACGCTGAATACTAATTGGTTTTGAATACAGCCACATGCTGAAAAAAATTTCCGGCTTCTCCAGAAAGACTACATTTCAGATAATGCAGTTTTTCCACTTTCGATAAAGTGGTTATAGAGCGAATGAGAGACACAAACAAATCCTGAAAAGTCACCTATTTTTCATAATCTCCCTTGAATGCATGAATCAAAGAACTATAAGATTACGACACGCGCATGTCTCTCTCAGCTCGCTGCTTGTGCGTGACGTCACCAGGAGAGTTCGGTTCATGAAGGAACGCATTAAATTGTGATGGAATACAAATAAATGCTTGAAAAATTGTTTATGGTTTTCTTTTGCAGCATTGTTTTAACATTATAAACCATCAATGAGCTTATTTAGATCATAGTAGATTTTTTTTATGGAAGTATATGTGTGAAAAATGAAAAAATGTAATTTAGTTTCTGTGTGTTATTGCTGTACTGAAAGTCAGAAGAAGAATACTGTGGCGGAAGAAAAAACTATTTTCTATGTATCCAATAGATGCAAATTTTAACTCTACTCAGGATAGATTTGAAGGAAAGGTTAGTTTCAATGGTGATCCTGAGTGTAAATTTCAGTCTGAAAGTTCAAAGAAGAAAAATGCAACTCCCATTTTTCACTTAAAATTAGAAAAGACAACTCTATTGTAAAATGGAAACAAATCAGCTAGCGTAAATTAAGTCTATGAACTGAAAGATTATGTGCTAACAGCTTTTCCAAATTCTTCAATAACAGTTCTTCAATATGGTTCTAGAAAGTCCAAATACAATCAGAGTTTCTTATTACGGTGACAAAAATTATGTGGAGGCTGGAACTCATCTGCATTGTGAATGTATCTGTTTTCTCATTCAATGAGATGGAAATTGGCTCGATCAGAAAATTATGTGATTCAAAGCTTTTCGAAAACTGCAAGCGACCAAAATATTATGCCTTTCAAGGTAGAATCACAAAATAAGGGACTGCTAATTTAACAAATGTTGTAAATTCATTTCATTTCATGACAATCCGTAAAAAGTTAGAAGTGTCCCAGTTTTCAAACTTAAAATTTAGGCACTTCAAGAAAACCCCAGAGATATAAAAATGCATTGCTTTTTATAGAGCGACCAACATTTTTTGAACTATGTTAGTCACGTAAAGTACTCCAGTGATAGGTTGGGCTATTTAATCCGTCATATTGGAAGTCCTCAATTTCTCAGCCTATATATTTCATATATATTTAAAAAAGTATTTCGCTGATATCTCCCCAGAGGAGTCTCAAACTAGCAATAGAGTTTTAGTTTTAAAAATAAAATTAATTAAAATGAATAAAACCAATTTTTTTGCAGTTGAAATCATCAAAAGCATTATTAAATTGTCTTATTTGCATTAATATTGCTGTTTACTTACATTCCGAAGAGTGAATTTTGACAGTCTCAAATTTACAAACAATATACCTACGTTTTGTTCCAAATCTACATCATATATTTAGTTATGTCGTCGTATAACTACTATTGAAATATACTTTCATCATATTTTGCATAAATTGTACATACATTTTACATGTACTACGAAGCACATAATTTAATTGTACATATTATGATTCCTTAATTGACGATTTTATGTACAAGAATGTATGCAAACATGTTTTAATCACGGATTGTTTAAATGAGCTACGCCAGCGCCCATACATTTTACACCAATGCTTGTGAACATGCCACGCGACGAACTCTCCGGGTGACGGCATACGCAGAGAGAGAATAAAATGGTCACTCTAGTGTCGCTATCTCTAGTGTTTCTTGTATCATGCCTTGAATGTTGGAAGAGTGTAGAGACAGTATAAGCTCTGGTTCGTCAACCTTGACTTTAGACTTGCCATCAAGCTCTTGAAGACTCGACCCAAGTGCTCCCTGTAACAAATCTTCTAATTCTGATTTGAAATTTAAGTGAGTCGTAATAAATTGATCGTAATTTTGCCCAAAATATGGTGAATTTAACTCCTTTTCATCACTTAATTGATGGGTAATTTTCTCGTGATTAGAAATGAATTTACTGTATAGTGTCAGCAAACTTGATACCAAGTTTTGCAGATACGATACAGTTTTTCTTGACTTGGAGTCTTTACGAAAGTTGGCGTTCATTTTACCCAACTGATTCCGAAGCAACCTTTACTGCAAAATCAAATTTGAATTTACAAGAGCCATTTGACGAGATGAAATCGCCCTGTTGCTCAACGTTGACCTTGACCGAATTCAAATGAATTTTTGATAGTGAATGAATTCTCTGTCCACGGGATATTTATAGATATGTGCGATATGAATTCTATAGATATAGATATGTGCGATATGAACACCCTTTTGACAAACAGTCAACCAACTGTCCTACTACCTATAACGCGAACGATATTAAATAACGGTTTCAATCATAATGCATGACGCGAATTTATAAATTTGTCGACACTTTGAATTCACTTCTCTTAATTTTAGTGTTATTTCGCTTAATTTATATTCATTTGAAATATGATTGAAAAAATTTAAATGAACACAATTGACAAACATAAATAACATGCAAATAAGGAAATTAACATGTGGACTTGCCCAACTTCCAAGAATGATGAACTATGGTAATCTAGCCAATGACAATGTTCAAATCGAAATTTGATGTTCATCTAGCTCTACCAATGTATCCGCCAATAAATCCGCTTCAGCTTCACCAATATATCCGAGAATGAGAATTTGATATCAATTCAGCTTCATTAATATATCCGCCAATAAGTCCGAAAATAAGAATTTGATGTCCATTCAGCTCCATCAATATATCCGCCAATAAATCCGAAGATTCACTTGGTGTTAATTTAAAAAAAAACTTTAGCGCACCTGAACCGCTAGAAAACTACTTTTCGAAGAAATTGTCTATGAGTGACAAAAAAGTGTGGGAAGACGTAATACACTGTTTTGTAGAATCATATCAACCATTCCTTATCCAAAGCAACAAAACTCAACTATAACACAAATGATGAAAATGTTCAGTGCTGGTAACACTTTCCGAACGAAGCAGCAATAAGTTTACCATAACAAGCTCATACTTAAATCAACTTATCCTTTGAAATTCATTCTCATCGCAGGATTTCATCGAAAGTTTCAGCGGTTAAACGTTGTTTGAGGCTGCCATCCGAAAAATGTTTAAAACTCGGAAAATTTAAAAATTGATTCCTTATTTTTATTGCAAATGCTTTGCATATGAGAACGTAGTTTGAAGCATCTGTTGGTGCAATATTAACGGAAATGGCACATTGCTGGTTAGCCTGTGTCAGCAGTAAAGCAAAATACATACCAAATCTGCTTCACGTTAAGTTAAACCCAACCAGTGAATTTCGTTTCGATTGAATCACTGTGCTGGAAGGTATACGGGTGAAAACAATTTTAGGGTTACCACCCTCAAAACTTTTCAAATTTTTAAAACGTTAATATTTTTTGTTAATTTTCATTGCAGGATCATTCTCAATTGGAAATCTAATGACATAATCGCTCAGTAAAGAAATTCCACAAAATTACAAAAATGGTCATAGCTGGCAGTCCTTTCATGATTTTTGTACGAAATTCCTACGACATTTACTTCACACTAAGGTCCATTTACTGCATGAACTTCGTTTTGATTTCTGCACTGGACCAAAAGCTATAGGGAAAAAGCTTTATTTTGCTGAGCATATTTGCAAGATTTATGAGACAAAAATCACCACAACTGCCAGCCCTATACTAATTTTTCAACCAAATGTTACATAAAGTAACATCCATGTGTTGTGTAAATTTCGTTTACGTTTGATGACTGAATCGGAAGTTATAGTCCAAAAAGATGTTTTTTTTCTCAGTAGTTTTTCAAGATGGTACCACTGCCACAGGGTTGCTCGCATTTCAAAATCACTTCTATCAGACCTGGTCCTAGTTAATACCAACATGTCCTGGAAATTTCATTATGATCGGATTATCCGGTCGTCAGTTCTCGTGAACAGAACTTTCGAGTGCTGAAAATAGAGGTAATTTGGTGATGGGTTGCCGTTCTTGTGCAAATCGGAACTTTGACAATTTTATCTTGAGATGAAGGACAAAGGATAAAATTTATCAAAGATTTGAAATTTTTGTCAAAAATCAAAAATTTTTCAGGAAGGTCAATGATTTGAAGGATTTTTTTTCAGCAGCCTGCCACAGCTATAGGGTAACCTGCTCTATGCTGAAAATTTATATGTGCCAAACTTTAGTTAACATCAATACGCTCTGTAATTTTCACGATGATCCATTGTTTTTCTTACAAGTAATGACAAATCAAAATTTGAAAAAAATTCCTTGCCTACTTTTAGGCACCCTGCACCCACACACGGCTCAAAATTTCCAATTCTTTATCATAAACGAGCGTAAAACATAATTAGTTTTCATTCCCAATACTTTTCTTTAACAAAAATTTACACTGCTTGGAAATATAGGAGTTCCTCAAAATTCACTAAAGCACTCGTCGCCGCCAAAAGGTTTAGGATTTCTGAATTTGAGGAAGTCATGGACCTATCTACTATATATATCTACGTTCTCCAAAAATTTCACTTCAATCGAATCAGCCACTCCAGAGATTATCTCCCTTAATCATTTTGCTGATATATATATATATATATATATATATATATATATATATATATATATATATATATATATATATATATATATATATATATATATATATATATATATATATATATATACATATATATATATATATATATATATATATATATATATATATATATATATATATATATATATATACACTGCGTTTCATATTTATAACCCACCTAAAAATTTTCAATTATTTTCATGTAAAATAGTTGTTCAACACAAATTTAATACTGATAAGAATGAGAAACTGTGTGCAATGATTTTTCTGAGAATGGCTTCTCATTGGCGTTATTTTTTACTGCATTTCTTGGAAATTTGTCATTTTTGTGCGTTTCATATTTATAACCCACTTGGTAATTAGCAGAATTACTAGTCGAGTTATTCAATACTTTCAACAGTTGTTCACAAGTGTGTGTGGTAATAGGTTTATCATTTAAAATGCCTCAAGGTACGTCCTTAAATGAAGTTGAAAAGGGCGAAATCTTGGCGTACAAAGAAGTTGGTTTGAACATCAGTGAAATTTCAAGAAAAGTTGTACGCAGTCGACGTGTAATCAACAACTTTCTAAAAAAAACCTTAATGAAATGGGAAAACAAAGCGAACGGGAAGAGAAAGAAAACTTTCTCCGCGGGAGGATAAGAAAATTATACGTTCAGCCAGTAATTCAACAATAAGCTGCAATAAAATGGCAACTCTTGTACAAACAAAGGTGTCAAAAACAACGATTTGGAGAACGATACAACGTGATAATAAGATCAGAAGAGCTAAAATGAAGAGTGCGCCACGACTATTAGATCGCCATAAGAAAGCTCGATTAAAATTCGCAGAAAAAAAATATGGCTACAAATTGGCCATCTGTAAGAAATACTGGTTTTTTTATTCCCCCTTTATTTAATTCCAAAAAATGTATTTCCAGATTATTTTTTCGGATGAAAAAAAATGGAATTTAGATGGGCCTGATGGATTAAATTCTTACTGGCTCGATTTGAGAAAGGAACCCTGGTATTTCTCGAAGCGGAATTTTGGTGGCGGTTCCCTTGATGTTGTGGGATGCTTTTTCTGCATCTGGATGCTTGGACGTAAAATTTACTTTATCGCGTATGAGGAGTAGAGACTACATACAAGTACTTGAGGGCAGTTTACTGTCATTCCTGGCAGCACATCCTGAAAAAAACTGGACTTTCCAGCAGGATAATGCCAAGATTCATACCAGTCGTGAAACAATGAGATGGATGGAAACAAATTCCATTAAGTTAATGGATTGGCCAGCGTGTTAGCCTGACCTGAACCCCATTGAAAACATTTGGGGGATTCTTGTCAGACGGATTTATGCTGAAAATCGGCAATATGAATCACTGGCGGAATTGAAAGCAGCGATTCTTGATGAATGGCGGAAAATCGAACCTGCATTATTAGAAAAATTAATCAATTCCATGAAAAAACGGATTTTTGATTTGATAAAATCAAAAGGAGATTCTATTAATTACTAAGCTTTTGTTAATTTTGAAATTAATTTTAATAAACATTTTATTATGTTGGAAACTTTATCTGGGTTATAAATATGAAACACCAAAAAATACCGAATTTTCCAGGACTGCAGTAAAAAATAGCCCTAACGGGAAATGACTCTCAAAAATCTAGTTCAAAACAGATTCTCAATCAGTCAACCATAAAGATTGTGGTGAACAATTATTTCTGTCCAAAATAATTGAAAATTGTCAGGTGGGTTATATATATGAAACGGAGTGTATATATATATATATATATATATATATATATATATATATATATATATATATATATATATATATATATATATATATATATATATATATATATATATATATATATATATATATATATATATATATATATATATATATATTATATATATATATATATATATATATATATATATATATATATATATATATATATATATATATATATATATATATATGTAAAGAAATATGAATTTTCGGCGAAACGAGTTTAATACTATTATATTATATATTGTTCTTCGAACATTAGTAAAAGCTTGATTTAAATCCAACTCCATCAATAGATCCGTCCATAGATCCGAAATTCAGAAATTTGATATTAATCAGCTCCATCAATAGATCCGCCATTATAGGAGAAAATCAGAAATTTGTTGTTAATCCAGCTCCACCAATACACTCATCAAGATATCCGGCAACATATCCGCAAATCAAAAATTCAATGTTAATTAACTCCATTAAGATATCCGACAATAGATCCGGCTCGAAGGACCATGTTTTTGGCTTCAGCTTTTCAAAACTCGTATTTGATCTGGAAAATTCTTATTTTATTTCTCAAATTACTAACAAACTAAAAACTCATCTGGTTTCGACGACAATTTTGGACAAAAGAGAGCGAGAATCCGTTCTATTTATACAATGTTTCCAATAATTTACAGTTTTGAGCAACATTTTCTCAATTACGATCCAAAATTTAATATCTTAGGCCTGAAGTACAGTCGACGCAGCGAGGCGCAGCCATCAGTGACCAAGCGCAGCCAACGAAAACGCCTGGTTACACTGCAACGCGATTAAGTGAGAGTGAAGTAGAAGAATTGTCAGTTATTGTTTGAATTCGAAGTGTGGGGTGTGAATTTTTAGTGCAATTGCGAGCAGTTATGGAAGAGTTTGCTATAATAGTAATGATGTTAGGATTGGTATTGTGCTGCCATTATATAAATGCAATGAAAGAGTGTGTGCTATACAAAGCGTGCTATACAAAGTGAAGGTGCTATACAAAGACAGAATAGAATAAAATTATCTTTATTTTGTTAGAATAAGTTTATTTATGGAATTAGTGTTTAATGTAGGCTTATTAATAATATAAAATAATTGACATTACTTTTAATTAATTGATTATTACTAATATTTCCTTGAAGTGTATTAAACAGCGTATTCTGAAAAATAAATAAGAAAATGTTTGTTTATTTCTGTACAATAATTGCTTTATACGAAATTTAGTCCTACCGAAACACATTTGGTACATACAACAAATAACTCACCTTCTATTAGCGCTTCATCTATCTCTGCCTGCTGAAGCTCTGTCAGCATTTGTAAGATGTTCCGTCGACCCCTAAGCCTATTATGGGGCTTCAGAGTGGACATAATCGCGTATAAATTGCTCATTGCCCAAAAGTGTCAGTTTTCGGTTTTCGGAAGAACAATAGTGATTATAAAGTCATCCTAAGCAGGGATAAACTATCGCCACAAAAATATTAGACCTTCATAGCAAAATTACGCAAAAAATATGTTGCATGCCGCGCACATTTGAAAATATTTACTCTCGCCAAACCGTTTGACACTTTTCAGTAGCTCAGACCCTACTGAAATTTCATCGTTCTTACAGCCTAGACAGGCAACGCAGCCTAAATGATCATTTGCCGTAAATCATCATTTAAGTGCCGTGTGTCACATGGTAATTTGGACTACTCACCACTAAATGGCCAAATTATCAATCATTAAGCAAATCGCTAATGATCATCAAACTTTCGTAGTTTATTCTTAATGAAGTAGAGTTGCCCAATATAATACAAATGTCCCTTGTAAAAAGTCGCTTTTCCCATTGAAAAATAATTCGTTTTATTAAATACGTCCATACCACATTGGAACAATCGGTTCTCGTCAGATCACCGGAGTTAAGCAGTGTTTTGCGCGGTTAGTACTTAGATGGGGGACCGCTTGTCCTTTTTGCTGTCGAATACCAACAAACTAGTTGTCGAGGAAGCACTATACAAAAAAGTTCAAAATATTTACACAATTTTAATGTAGTACTTGCCTCGTTTGTATTCCAATTTTATTAATTAGCACAAAAGAGAGGCACCATACATTTAAAACACCTTCAATTTCTGCATTTTTCAAAAATTAGTTTCTTTGAGTGACAGACAGTCAGTGACAGTATTCATCATTAACGCAAGGGTTGTGTGTCAGCCAATTTTAAATTACTGATTTAGGTATAAATGATCATTAGTAAATTAATAATTTAAGTGCCTGTCTGTCTAGGCTCTTACTGAAAGAGAGGAAATTTTCAGTTTTCAGTAAAATGGAGTACGGGAATGGCTTCATTGCAATTAATCGCGATTAATCACAATTAATCGTAGTACGGGAACAGACCTAATACTACAAACTACTCTACAATTGCTGATTAGCAAGAGTGAAAGAGATAACAAGAGTTGCCAAGAGCATCAGGCGAATTGACAATCTGACAAGTCTCCATTGTTTACAATGGGTGACAGCGACGGCGACAGCAGGTAAGTCAATTTGTTTATTTAAATTTATTTCACTAAAAAATTTCCTTTTAGGGTTTTAATTGGAACAAATATATAGCATTGTTTCAAAATGCAGTCAATTAAAAATGCAGTGTTGGATGACGAGGTGTCAATAGAGACGCTGATGGCCCAAGTGAAGGAGCGTCCGATTATTCATGAGAAGGCTACAGGCGGATACAGAGATGTCGCTGTGGAATTCAAACATCAACTGAAATTTCTTTTACTTCACTGACACTTAGATGCGTTGCAGTGTAACCAGGCGATTTCCTTCACTGCGCTTGGTCACCGATGGCTGCGCTTTTGTGCATCGACTGTAATTCAGGCATAACAGAACCTGTAATTTGAATATTTTCCCGCGGACGTCCCATAAGACTGCGTGTGTTTTTCGCGACAACTTATTCTGTTACTGTGACGTCATCATTGTGCATGACGGCCCGTACTTCTAGAAGGCATTGTTAAAATGGACTTGGTTCAACTCCAGCTCTATTGTACTAAGAAATAGCAATTTGATTGGTTGATCGGCTTTTAAGCTCTTATTAGGGCTGTTCGCGTGCTACGATTAATTGCAATTAATTGCAATGAATCCGTTTTTGTACTCAATTTTACTGAAAACTGAAAATTTCCCCTCTTTCAGTAAATGTCAGTAGGGTCTGAGCAATGCCTTCTAGAAGTACGGGCCGTCAGGCTACGTAATCGTTCTCGCCGTGACGTCATGAGTTTAGGAAATTTGACATTTCCACGAGGCAGTGCCGATGTACATGGAGATTTCACTTGCGGTTTTTTGGTTAAAATATGAATAAAACGTTAGTTTTTTGTGCGTGGACGCGTTATAATAATAAAGTTTAGTCATAACGTACACGTTCTACCAATTAATTGTATCGCGACAGTAAATCGACACGAACCATCACATAACCTAACACCAACCGATAAACATTTCGTAGCGAATTTTCCACATTATATCGCACGCACCGCATTAATTTGTGTTTTATCTGTTCACTAGCACTGTTCTGCATAAACCACTTTAGTTTTCATTTCACTCACTTTAACACAACCCGTACAATTAACATTTTCCCGCGGACGTCCCATAAGACTACGTGTGTTTTTCGCGACATTTGTCCCGATGCTCTGACGTCATCATTCTGCATTACGGCCCGTACATCTAGAAGGCATTGGTCTGAGCTACTAGATCTGTTCGTTTACTTTCAGTCACTGAATTTTACTGAATTTCCGTGAATCATGTGGTGGGCGAAAATTTTCAAATTTTATTTGATAAATTTTTGACTGAAAGTCAATGTTTTCAGTCCCCGACACAAATCAAACTGACATTGGCATTTCTTTTCGCGTTGCTCGTTGCACATTTTTACACCGATCTGGTGTTCCCAGCATTAAGACACAGCATTAAGGCTTTTTGGCTGTGTGTGCGGTAGAAAGGGGTGCATTGAGCGGAATTTTTGTAAGAGAGCCATGCCTTCTATTTTAGCTATGACGTCAATTCATAGGGGCATTTTGACATTTCTACCAGGTGGTGTCGGTATGCACAGAGATTTCACGTGTGGATTTTTAGCGAAAATATGAATAAAACTTTAGTTTTTGTGCGCGGACGCGTTATAATAATAAAATTTAGTCATAACTTGTATTTTGTGTCAATCAATTCTATCGAAAGTGAATCGACACATAACATCACATAACCTAACAACAACTGATAAACATTTCCCAGCGAATTTTTCCAATTATAGCGCGCGCACCGCATTAATTTATGATTTAGCTGTTCACTAGCACTGTTCCGTAGATTTCACTTTATTTTTATTTCACTCACTTTAACCATGACCGTCATATAGAAGGCCGGTCGCAAAAGCAATTAACGTACCAAGATGGCGTGCTTAATGCACCTTTTTTCGACCAGTCGACGTACATTTCCCGACCAGTTCGACCAATAAAAGTACATTAGTACCTGTCAGATTGCAAGTCGCGACCGGCCTTCTATATGCTTTAACACAACCTGTACAATTAACATTTTTCCGCGGACGTCCCATAAAGCTAGAGTTACAATCAATGCAACCAACATTTGTTGCACTTCAAAATGAGTTTGAACACATGAGAACGTATGAGAGCAGTTACAATGATGCAACACAACTTTGCTTGGCAGCAGAGTTTGCTCATATCTCAAACTTGGCATGGCAGCAACATTTTTGAAAATATCCAATTCCACCTGTTCCTATGAGAGTCCGGGAAATCGGAACTGTCATATGTAAATGACAATCAGAAATTGTATTTTGTTGTCTCATTTTTGCTTTGCATTATACTCCGCAGCTTTTAGAGGATAAAATATTCACTGATATATCTTTCCGAGGCTTTAAAGGATCCGAATTATCGAACAGCAACTTCTTTAATATAGCCAGTGACAGATGACAGTAAATGTTGTGTTGCATTGATTGTAACTCGTTCCACCAACAAAACTGGGCAGCAAATGTTGGTTGCAGTGATTGTAACTCAAGCATAAGACTACGTGTGTTTTTCGCGACGTCATCATTACGGCCCGTACTTCTAGATGGCATTGGAGAGAGCAATGTTGTGCGTGTATTAAAAAAGGCACACTCACGTATAGGTACACGGGGGTGTGTTCAATGTGCATGCTATAGCTGCTCCAAAAGCATAGCATAGCATCACTTTAACAAGTGTCAAAATTCGCAGTAGCTAGATGAAGCAGGTATGGATGTTGGACAGCCAAGAGCTGCTACGTAGCAGCTCTTGGCTGCTTCGTAGGGCCGGTTTTTACACAGCACAACTCAATAAAAAATTTGTTCAGTTTTTTTAACTTTAATCTTTGTGTTTACTTGGATCAGCTAAACACTTGCAGTGCATTTTGGAAATTGTATGAAATTTGCGCATTTTCAGCATACAGCAGAAAAAACATTAAAATTTCCCAAACATATTCAAACCGTTTCACTTATTCCTGGCTTTTGAAACCATATCTGTGGAAAAGAGCGAAAAAGAAGCGTTGAAAATATGGTACAGGATTAAGCGCACCCAGCCTGTTGTGTTTCACACCCGCCTTCTCAAAACTCAAGATAAATTGCACTGTGTAAAAGCATACTTAAAACTCGAGTTGAGTTGAAGTGTTCGAAAGCCCGTATTTAGCTTACGATAGCATTTTTCAAGTTTATTGTTCATTTTCTTTGCTACCAAAGCGCGAAAACCGCTTTTTATTTCCATTTCTAATCAAAAGTGACGTTTGAACAGTATGTCAGCTTTTTACGCACGTCCATTTTGCCTTAGCTACTTTCTTGCTATCCTCCAGATTGCGAGCAGCAAATAGCTGCTACTTTAGCAGCTATTCCGGAATCTTGTCAAATAGCAAGCATAAGAAAGTAGCTATTCCGTGACATTGTACAGCCAGAGCTGCTAAAATAGCAGCTAATAGCTGCTATAGCAAGAATATTGAACACACTACGGGGGTGTGTTCAATGTGCATGCTATAGCTGCTTCAAAAGCATAGCATAGCATCACTTTAGCAAGTGTCAAAATTTGCAGTAGCTAGGTGAAGCAGCTATGAATATTGGACAGCCAAGAGCTGCTACGAAGGTCAGCCTTTACACAGGAAATTCAAAAATCATTTGGTTTCAATTTTTTTATTGTAATTTTTGCATTTTCGTGGATCAACATACAACTGCACAATCCATTAAAATTTTCCTAACATATTTAAAACGTTTCACTTATTTCCGGCTTTTGAAGAAAAAAAGCAAAAAATAATCGTTGAAAATTTGATAATACAAGAATCAGCGCACCTGGCCTTTTACGCTTCATGCTTAGGGATACAATGAAAGTACTGATATTAGTACGGTATCGATACTTTCGTTTGATACCAAGTAAAATTTTACTTGAATCGAAACTGTTCGATATTTTACTCATATCAATACTTTGATGGTGGTATCGTATCGACATGTGACTGAAAAAATTTCACATGGAAACCAACCCATCGTTCCAAACTGTGGTACGACTACGCGACAGCTATATAATAGGCGTGTTTTTTTGCTCCTCTATCCAGCAGAGAATAGAGTATACGCATTGGAAACAACAACACTCCTGTACCAGTGAATTCACTAGTACAGAAATTCTATTCCTCATATGCAGCTCATGTGCTGAACTATAGAATGTGCTGATAGATAAAAGAAAAGCTCATGAGAAGTTGTCTTTTTTGCTGTGAGGTGGCTTTGGTTTTTTTAAGGTTATGTTGAATGTTTTGGTAGCTAGGAAATTAGAAAAAGCTCTCAAAATGGGTAGAAAGTTAAGAGAGGCAATTTTCTGTTAGTTCTTTTTCTATTTTCTATCGATTGTGGGAGTTTATTCTCGTTATTTTCTCCCTTTATTTTCAGCTATTTTGTGCTAGCACAGCGAATACAGCAACCTATGTTAGTCTTAGCGAATGCACTGCTGTTTTATACTAGAACGTAGTTTTCGCAGTATAGTTGTATTCTCTTCTGTATCGGAGCAAAAAAACACGCCTAATACTCCTGTACCAGTGAATTCACTAGTACACAAATTCTTTTCCTCATTGGTAGTTCACGTGCTGAACTATAGAATGTGCTAATAGATAAAAGAAAAGCTCGTCAGAAGTTGTCTTTTTTGCTGTGAGGTGGCTTTGGGCTGTTCATGGTTATGTTGAATGTTTTGGTAGTTAGAAAATTAGAAAAAGCCCTCATAATGTGTAGAAAGTGAAAAGAAGTAATATTCTGTTAGTTCTTTTTCTATTTGCTATCGATTGTGGTGGTGTACATTCGGTATTTTCTCCGTTTATTTTCAGCTGTTGTGTGCTACCACAGCAAATACAACAACCTATGTCAGTCTAAGCGAATGCGCTGCTGTTTTATACTAGACGTTTTTTGCTCCTCTATCCAGTAGAGAATAGAGTATATGCATTGAAAACAACAGCACTCCAGTGAATTCACTAGTACAGAAATTCTATTCCTCATTTCTAGTTCACGTGTGTCTTGGAAAGTAAGAAAGTGCCATCATCGATTGGTGTTGCCCAGTGTACCTTTTTGCTGCTCGCTGAGGGTGCGATCGGATTCTGCTTATTAATGTCCAACGAGTACCGATTATTGCCCATATCATTAGGCGATTGTATTCCACGTTTACAACTCGGCCGACCTGACAACCGATGGACCTCGATCGGGAGAGCATCGGAAGTGGCTTCTGTTTCAGCAACGGCGGTATGCAAATTAAACTCGTCCAGGTACTCCGCGTCCCATTCTTCCTCGTCCAACCATTCCTCGTTGGTATATTCCATCTCATTAGAGCCCGAATCACTTGGTATTATATTTTCCGATTCACTGGTTATTAAAGCGTCTTGTTCAGTGTTCAAAGGATCTTGACTGACTACAGGAATAGCTTGCCATCTCCTCAATCTACCTGCCTCAACAATTCCATTATATAGAAGCTGGGATTGTTGACAATCCGGGATGTCTCTAACGACATATCTATCATTGCCTAAATTTTTATGAATAACATAGGGTCCGCGGAACTTGGGAATAAACTTCTTATTCTGACCTGGGGTAGTGTCAACATTTCTCATAACCACATATTCCCCCAATTTGAACTGCCTAGCCGGCTTATGACGTCGATTGAAGTATTCAGCGTTATAACTTTGAGACTTCTGAATATTCTTAGCAGCGGATTCTCTAACTCGGTCGATCTCAACACTTCTAACATCAAATTTGTTTCCCAGATATTCACTTAGTTCATCAATTTCATTACCTCGTTGATCTACTCCAAAAAGTAGGCGACTCGGAGTATGTCTGGTAGTGGTGTGAACGGTATTATTGATAGCATATTCGACAGCGGCCAGTTTTGAAGACCAATCTGCATGGTTTATCTCTTCAGTCAGTTTTCCTAACATATTTTTGAGAGTCCGATTGACTCTTTTGACCTGTCCATTTGCCTGCGGAGATGCAATAGCTACTTGCACATGTTTTATGTTGTTACGTCCCAAAAATTCAGCAAAGTCCAATGAGGTGTCTGAGATGATTCGGTTAGGTCGACTATAATAGTTGAAATATTTACTAAGGGCTGCGGTAACTTCTTTGGTGCTTGTACTATTTGTCGGGTACAATTTCACATATTTGGTAAAGGCGTCAACTACTACCAGTATATGTTTTCTTTTGGACCTCAAAGAGGGCAACGGCCCAAAGTGATCGATGTGCAAGGAATCAAATGGCATTGACTTCTTGGGTATGTTATACAAATTCCGTTCTGTAGAACTCGCCGGAGGAGAATACATTATGCATGGTATGCAGTTCCTAATGAAGTTCTCAGTCTTGACTCTACTTTTCCGGAACCAGTATCTAGTGCAAATTTTTGAATGATTCTTATCCACCCCTTGATGGCCAATGAGTTCGTGAATCCTTCTAATAATATTCTCTTCCATTGCAGCGGGTACATATAATAAGTGACCTCCATCATCTTTCTTGCGGAATATTACACCATTTAGCAGTTCATAATTATCAATATTCTCAACTTGGAGTTTTTCTTTAAGATGCTGAACCACCACATCTTGTGCTTGAGCGACTTGTAATCTGTAATCGACATCCTCATCGGTAACAGCGGCTATTATGGGGTTCCGACTTAGCGCATCCACGTGGGGCATTCCCGTTCCTTTTCGGTGTTGAATGACATAGTCGAAATTTTCAAACTCCAAAGCCCACCGGGCAATTCTTGGATTCACTTGTTTGCGGTTTAATGTTAGCGTCAACGAATTGTTATTATGTTATTATGGTGAACTTAATTCCTTCTAGATAAACTCGGAACCGCTCTAGAGCATAAATGATGGCCAATGTTTCCAACTCAAAGCTGTGATACTTTGATTCGGCCGCTGAAGCAGTTTTTGAATAGTATGCTATCGGATGAAGTCGTTTATCTGCCTGCCTTTGCAGTAATACCACACCAAAGCCCAATGAACTTGCGTCGTTATGTAGCTCTGTTTCATTTCGCGGGTTATATTTTGCCAACACAGGTGCTTCTGTCAATAATTTTTGGAGTTGCTTAAAGGCACAACTACAAGCCTCGGTAAAGTCATAACGAGCATCTTTACGCAATAGATCCTGTAAAGGTTTAGCTATTCTTGAAAAATTCGGCACAAATCTTCGGAAGTAGGAAAATAGACCTAAGGTTGATTGAACTTCTCGAGCGTTTTTCGGCATTTGTAAATTTCGAATAGCTGTAAGATGGGATTGACTAGGAGCAATACCACTTTTAGTTACTTGATACCCAGGAAGTCCACCTCAGAAAATCCTATCTTGCACTTAGCCATATTTAACTTCAGACCGCGGAGATTTATTCGATATAAGACTTCCCTCAAAAGGTTACAATGTTCCTCAAAGTTAACTGATGCTAACATGATGTCATCCATATATATGACAATTCGCCTTTTCTCGATTAGGTCCCGGAAAATGGTATTAATGAATCGTTGGAACACTGCTGGTGCGTTTTTAAGCCCAAATGGCATTCGCGTATATTCATATTGCCCACTCGGAGTTACGAAGGCGGTATATTGAATGGAAGACTCAGCGACTCGGACCTGATGGAACCCGCTCTTGAGATCTAACACTGAAAATATTTGTTTTCCCTCCAAGTAATCTAGACAGTCTTCTATCAGAGGCAGCGGATAGTTATCTCTCACCGTCAACTTGTTTAGACCGCGATAGTCGACACACGTCCTCATGGTTCCATTTCTTTTCTTGACCAAAACAATAGCAGAAGCATACGAGGAACAGCTTGGCCTTATTATTCCTTCATTGAGTAGCTCGTCAGTAATTTCCTTGACTTTCTGCTTTTCCATCACCGATAACCTTCGAGGTGAGCAATGGAAGGGTACATCGGAGGTCAGATGAATTTTCATTTCAAAGTCCAAAGGTTCCGGAATTATTTCTCTTTTCTTGTTATTCATTATTGTTAATAACTCTTTGTAACAATCAGGCGGCAATTTAAAATCTATATCTGGGGATACTTCAACTTCATCAATCTCTATGTTAAAAATTTCATTTATTAATTCAGATTCGGAGGTGGTAGACTGAGGTGGCAGCGTTAGTTCATTTTTTCCTTTCTTTACTAAGTCAAGATTCTCTAATTTCCTTAAAACACTATTTCGAGCACGGAAACACAAACATTTCTTCATTTCAATATTCTCTTTTATTTGTAACAACGTGTTTTTATCGTAATGGTAACATCGGACTTTAACTAGATGAATATTACTGTGATTTAGGTAATCTCTCCCTAAAATCAGCGGGATCAGCGTTTTTCTTTCATTAATAACATAAAACTTAACCGGTATATCTTCGACTTCGGCTTCGACACTTCCGCATAAATCGATTAGATTCCCACTTAAGCCTCGGTACATTCGACTCTGCGGCTGAATATTTATCTCGGGCGGTACTAGGGTTGAACTAATCAAACTGATTGGACTACCCGTATCAAAAAGGGAAATACATTTGATTGTTATTCCGTTTCCGTGCTCAACATTTTGAAACAAGACACTTACCATATTTGTGATGTTGAGACGACTCATCTGTTCTTCGGTTTCATCGATTGCTGCAGCGGCTACTGGAATATTCGGGGTGGACATCCTAGCTCAGCTAGCGTTAGTAACAGTAGGTGGAATTCTTCGGCTGTTGGGACATTCGTAGTGATCATGTCCCAGCTTCCAACAATTAAAACAACTGCCCAGCGGTCTCTTCGGATGGGGACACCGATTCTGAAAGTGTCCCATCTGGCAGCAGCTGAAGCATCGGGTTTCCTCATTGTTTATTCTAGACTGCGGACTTCGGAAAATATTCGAACTTCGGGAGACAGTCGGACTTCTTGAAGCATTCGGTCTTCGGAAGATATTCGGGCTTCGAAAAACATTCGGACTCAAACGATTTCTCATTGGGCTTCGGTTTCTTGATACATCTGATCTCGAACCTTGTAATGATGGCACTCGGAATCTTTCTTCTACTGGTTCGCAGCTTACCTGCCTGTAATAACGTATAGCCCTGTACTTCAGCTCCTCCAATGTTCCTGATCCAATTAGTACCGAAGGGTCATAACCGCTACTTCTGACCAATCCTATAGTTATGTCAACTAAATCAGTCTCCGGTACATTTCCCAACTGAGCGATTCCATGCAGATTTAATATGAATCGGTGTAACGATTCATTTTCAGGATTCCATCTGGCTTGGCCGTATATTTCTTCCAAGCTGGTCGAGGCGGAAAACTCTCTTATGAGTAATTCTTTAAGTTCTTCATATGATCGAGCCTTTACTGTTCGCAAGAACACTTTGGCAGTACCAGTAAGGGACCTCCGCAAATAAATAAGCCTCCCCTCGCTTCGGACTCTGGCTAACCTCAGGACTTCCTCCAAATCCTCAAAGAATCGGATGATATGTTGGAAGGCATTGTCTCCTGTGTACTCGGGTAGAGCTGCCTGCAGCTCTAGAAAAGACATCTGACGTCTATCGGATACTAGTGGTTCTTGTTGTTCGAACTCTGGCGGATGAATTTCGGCATCACCTATCAATGCGGCTATAACATCGGCTGGCATCGGTAGTCCTTCTCTTCCCATCGGCATCTGTCTAACTTCTTCATGGTGCCTTTGTTCATTTCGACGAGCATCAACTGTCTTCGGTGACTTCCCTAGTTGCCTTCCTAACTGCGGCCTCCAATTCAAGCACTTCCAGTTGTAGTTTCAATTTTTTCTTGGCACTTTCCCGCTATCTATGGCATCATCTTCTGGTCCATAATAATCCTTTTTCCGCTCACCAGCTCCTTCCCATCTGTCATACGCATTTCCAACAGATGCGGCATATCTTCTGGTTATATCCCCCTCTCCAACAGTAGCTGCGGATCTCCTTATGTTTGTCATGCTTCCTACGGCGGCTATTCTTCGTTGACATCCTTGTATATCATCAGCAACATCAATACTTCTGCGTCGGCTCAGAATAACTTCGGTAGCAGCGGTTGACATTTTGTGCTCAGGCACTGCACCACTAACAGCGGCATCTACGCATCGGCTTGGCATGTCTTTCATGATGGCGGTTTCTTCTCCTCGGTTCATCTGCATTTCTACAGCAGCGGCTGCATCTTGATCATCCACCATATACTCAGTGACTGCGGCTTCGCTTCGATTCGCTTCAATTTCACTGGCAGCGGCTTCGTCTCGCGAGGCTGGTGCCCCCTCGGTGGCGGCGGCATCACCACGTCGTACTCGTGCCATTTCAATGGCGGCGTCGGTTTCGGGCATGCGGCTCGGCATTCTTACTTTTGGAACCGCACCCTTCTTCAAATTTGAGCGTTGACTCATTTTCAGCACTTTTGGGTTACGACCCCACACCTGAAGTTATAATAACTTTTATTTCCAACAATTTTGTGTACTTCACAATATATTTCTTGTTCACTATCTACGGCTTGGTTCTGCAATCTACGCTGGTTGTCTGACGACTGCCGCCATCATCGATTGGTGCTGCCCAGTGTACCTTTTTGCTGCTCGCTGAGGGTGCGATCGGATTCTGCTTATTAATGTCCAACGAGTACCGATTATTGCCCATATCATTAGGCGATTGTATTCCACGTTTACATGTATTTATGTTATTCTTAGTTATTCTTAGTCTAACTTAAAGTTCAATTAACAAAGAATATCACTATTTTTGCCTGCTGCTTCTTTTGGTGCAATTTTTTTATATTTTGCCGGCCCAACGTTTATTTATTATGCACTAATGGTATTACTTAGCCTGTACCGCAGCTACACCGATTTTCCGTGTATTTTATTTTCTTGCCCGATATTTACATTTCGAGGATAATCTGCTGTCTGCTTGATTGTCTATCGGTCTTTGAGAAATCTAGATATTCAGTGTTATTCCACATATTTTTTTGTTGGCGAATATAATACACGGTAAACAAAAAAAAACGGTTAGTGTGTTTGCAGGCATTCAGTCAAGTAAATTTATCATCATACTTGTGATTAAACTGATGAATAGCATTCCCTTTTTTTAGTTCAATCTAACTCTGGCGTCATTTGGCCTGCTGAGACAACTCAATATTTGTTTCCGAATGAGAGGATTAAGAGCCTAAATTCCATCAACTTTGATGCGCATACGCTTTCACACAAACGACACACTGATGTTGAAAACTCTGAGTTTTAGTACACTTCATTTATTTGTTGATTTAATTTTCTCAATGTATAATAACTTTTATTATATTATGACCGTTGTCACGCAGTGCAAATACGCTCTACTCCAGAACTAATGAAACAGCAATGTAACTCAAAACTTTAAAGGTATGGCTGTCATTTTAAAAAATTGGCAAACATTGCCCAAATTTTGGTACTTAAGCCCTGAAATGTATTCGACGCG
Organism: Nemotelus nigrinus; assembly: GCA_947369275.1. NCBI lineage: Eukaryota > Metazoa > Arthropoda > Insecta > Diptera > Stratiomyidae > Nemotelus > Nemotelus nigrinus. The sequence continues at coordinate 130,154,288 of OX376373.1, read as the reverse complement.
AAACGAAACGAAGTGTCAAATCCCATACAAAATCAGCCTGGCGCGGAATTTCGTTTCGTTTAGTTTTGCTCGTCAGTAATGTGTTCGAAGACGTATAACTGTCTTCGAACACAACGCAGTGACTCGCTCTAAGATGGCGCTGCACCATGTATAAGTTAAATTTCGCGGCCATTTAATGACCCAGGACCTTAAATTGGTGCGAAAAATGTGACAGCTCATAATTTCATTCGAGTTTGCGGATATTTTATAGAAAAATGGGTGAAAATGGATGGATGAACAGCGCATCCTTGCAACAGTAGTTTTTATTTTGCCAATATTATCATTTTTGATGCCGGTTAGTTAAATTTATATGCAATTTTTATGGTTAGTTAAATTTATATTTATATACTGCCCCCGGTGTGGGGGTGCGGAAGTTTGTTTCGCTCGATTCCGCACAGACGTTTTTGCTGTATTTCGTTCGTCGAATACATTACTAGGCTTTAAAGTAGAATTTTCCAATCGAAATTCTAAATCTCGAGAAAAAATGGGCGACTTTTTTATTTATAATCAAGGAAACTATAATTTTTAAAATTTCCTATCTGAGACTATGTACAAAAATAATACTAATACTTGACTAATATACAAAGCTAACACTTACATTTTATATCAAAAATAGATTTATATTATACAAGTATTTCTGCTGGCAGCTCCCTTGCATTATGAAAACTTTGCCTGTGCATTGTGGCTGTTCACTTGTCAGCACCGTCGTGCACTTGTGCCTTTGAGTGTAAAGATATTAAGAGTCGCAATAACGCAAGCAGATTGTCTTCATTTTACCAAGATTTCACCCATACTCTGAAAATTTACGAACATTCGGACAAATTGTTCGGGGCGTAGATGAATGGCTCATTTCGGGTGTAGGGGCTTGGCGCGGAAATTTGAAAATATATAAATGTTGTGCGTATGAATATTCAAGCTTCAATATTCTTTATACTAAATAAATAAAGAATTAACTAATATATGTATATATATATATATATATATATATATATATATATATATATATATATATATATATATATATATATATGACTATATGTATATATATAATTATATATACATATAAATAATTATATATATATACATATATATATATATATATATATATATATATATATATATATATATATATATATATATATATATATATATATATATATATATATATTTATATATATATGTATATATATATATATATATATATATATATATATATATATATATATATATATATATATATATATATATATATACATATATATATGTATATATGTAGCATTTTCAGTTTAAATGAAACCTTTTTCAATTTAAATGAAACCTTTTTCAATTTAAATGAAACCTTTTCCAATTGAAATGAAACTTTTTCCAATTGAAATGAAACCTTTTGCAATTGAAATGAAACCTTTTCCAATTGAAATGAAACTACTTTCATTTGAAATGAAACCTTTTTCAAATGAAATGAAACCTTTCTCCAAATGAATCAGACTTCGTTAAAAAATAGTTTCAAGATAATTTATATTTGATGTAAGTGTATGAAGGATAATAAAAACATGTGAAAAAAACCAAAATAATATAGAATATGATATTTTAGAGATATGAATTGTAATTACAAATTACAATTTAATGTAATAGTTGGCCTTCTGCAGCTTTTGGTATTTGCAAAACCATATCTAGGACATAGTTAGAGCAATCTTCTGAAGTGACTTGAAACACGCTTTCTTCAATAACATTGCTAATGCTATGGTCTGTACTTATGTCGCTCAATACGGAACGAGCGTGCAATTCTATTTTCGAAAATGCTTTTTCGATTGGGTTCTGCATCGGTGAGTAAGGAGGTAAAAATTTTAGTGCACATCCGCTACCTGCAACCAGCTCCTGAACTTCTCGCGTTTTGTGGATTCGAGCATTATCCAAAATCAGAACTGAATTATCCATGTTTGGCATGGAATCAATTTTATCTAGCAGCTCTCGTAAGAATAGTTTAAATCTATCAGCATTTACGGTCGCGTTTGATATTATTTTCGAATAAACAACACCACCGTTATTTATGGCTGCAATAAGCGTAACATTACGTCCTCTTACAGTAGGTACAACAATGTGGGCTCGTGTATCGACATTCGAACGGCCTTGGGATCTCCGAAGGTGCAAATTAAAGCCGCACTCATCTTAAAAAATTAATTTTCTTCTTTGTTGTAGCGCCCACTGCGAAAATTCTCTGGCGTTAGTTTGCCTCAATTGCAAAGTTCGCTGGCAATTCATACGTTCAACTTCAACCGAAGTAAGCTTCAGCGTAATTTTCAGCTCCCGCAGAGCATTAAAAATAGTGCTCATCGACACAGCTATGCCTTTTTATTCATACATTTTTTTTAAATGTTTTTAAGGGAAATTGTGGGATCACTTTCAACATAGCACTCAATGCTTCCCAAAATATCTGGTGGTAATTTTTCAATTCTGTTTCCTCCACGCTTACATTGGACTAAAACTTCCGAATGTTTTTTATAACGTGATAAAATTGTTTTCGCAGAGTTAACATTCATTGATTTTATTCGCGCTGCTTCGGAAACCGTTTTCCCTTCTTGGTGCAGTTTGATAAGCAGCAATTTCATATCTTCGGCTATTTTTTGGTAGCGCCCTATTCGTCTCCGTCCGCCATTGATGATAGCACTACCTCTGCTTTCTCCGCGATTTTCAATGTTTCGAGAAGTCACTCCACTAGAGGATTCCAACTCCCGACCAGGATGCCAACAATCATAGCTCCCTGAACTAAAATCTTCTGCACTGCTCATTTTTATTTTAAAGACGACTAAGAACTTAATACACCTCACAATTGGAATAACTTATATCGAATTATTAGAATTGATAACTTTATGCACTTCACGTTTACCATTTACTAGGTTAGCCACTAAATGCACTTCACGCGACTAGTTGCGGTCACAGCTCATCTAACGACATGTTATTAACGCAGTTAAAAATTTTGTGATAAAAACTACCTGGCATGAACTAAGCATACTGCAATATTTACTTCGAAACAAATTTTTCTAAAAATTGTTTTTTTTTTTATTAAAGTTTCATTTAATTTGAAAAAGGTTTCATTTCAAATAAAAGAAGTTTCATTTCAATTGGAAAAGGTTTCATTTCAATTGCAAAAAGTTTCATTTCCATTGGAAAAGGTTTCATTTCAATTGCAAAAGGTTTCATTTCAATTGGATAAAGTTTCATTTCGGTTGAAAAAGGTTTCATTTCATTTGAAAAAGGTTTCATTTAAGCTGAAAATGCTATATATATATATATATATATATATATATATATATATATATATATATATATATATATATATATATATATATATATATATATATATATATATATATAAATTATATACATTTATACTTGTATACACATATGTAAATATACATATAATATATATACATATATATATGTATATATATATATATATATATATATATATATATATATATATATATATATATATATATATATATATATATATATATATATATATATATATATATATATATATATATATGTGTGTGTGTGTGTGTGTGTGTTTGTTGTATAGTATTCATTTGACAGCAGTCCGATTTTTTTTTATCGGGCTATTCGGAGTTTTTTTTATCAGACTGCTCTTTATGAATTGCTTTCGAAGCGCGTATTTAAGTTATTTTGCAATATTTTTTGTGCAGTTAAAACATGTCCAAATAATACCTGCACATAAAGTAATTGTTTATATTATTATAATTCTTTACATTGCTAACTAGTGTTCTACCCATATCTAAATTGCCTATCGAAATATTCAAACAAATTTAATTTACAAATCATATGCCCCTATACATCATCTTCTTACTTACGCCATTGACCTTCGACAGTCCTCGCGCCATCTTGAAAAAGTAAAATCCAGCTGCTGTCAAAGTGTCGCGTTCAAAGACGCTAACTCGCGGAGTCAATTCGGGATATCGGCAATAATTTCTATTCAGCGTATTATTTGTAATTGGAGGTTGTCGGATTTCGTTCAGAACCTTATAAGCCGTTCACACTACACTCTAAATCAAGTAGATTTAGAAGCTGTCAAAGTTAATCAGGTAAGCGTTCACACTACCCGAAGTGATTTAGAATGAGGAGATTTAGAGAGCGAACTGTCATTCGAATTTGTGTGTACAATTTTTTTTGCATGAAAGTTGTTCAAAATGGTGCAGAAACATGCAAGAGCATTTTCATTTTGTACAACTCACATTTTCCTTTTTTGTCTAATTTTTGCTATATTTGAACGAAATTCGAATGACATTTCGTTGAAATCTACTCTCCCTCCCACGGATGGAATTAAGCACGCTCTGAGAACAATTCAGCCCGGAAAAATTCACAATAGTACCTGATTTGTACTTGATCTAAATCTACTTGATTAACTCGGTCGGAAACCGAAAAAATGTATGGGTAATCAGGTAGATTTAAGTTGATTTAGCTCTAAAGCGATCAGCTGATCGAAATCGCCTGATTTAGAGTCTAGTGTGAACGGGCTATAACAGCAAGTGCTATAGTGGAAAGTTTCTTGTGAATTAGCATTTCAAAAGTGAGATAGTGCTATTTGTTTGAGCGATGTTTCGCTGCTCACCTGTCTTTGCCTTTTTTTAATAATTTTAGTCTATGTCGCTTTTATTTCCAATTCTCTGGTGCTTTTGCATACTTTTCCCAGTCACGTATCATAGCTCGTTTTGTAAAAAGCCTCTTTTCATTAGTTGTTTCACATCGATTTCTATTGCGTGTCGGTAGATTGTTTACATTTGCTTTACGTGGCTAGCAAAATTTGACAGCAGCCGGATTTTGTGCTCCTATATAGTGATAGAGTGAAAGGCAAGGGGAAGGAAAAGATAAAAAGAAAAAGGCCTAAAATCGCGACACACACCTACAGGCGTTTACAGTGTTTCTGCTACTCTTAATATCTTTATACTCAAAGACTTGTGCTGCATAGCTGCAAATTACTTCTCCTTGCACAGCGAGCGTTGATGTCATGCAGCGATGGTATCATTTCTCCTGAAATTCATGAAGGCAGGCATGCCTTTGGCTCATATAAAATAGTACTACATCTTACACATACTGTTGTAGCTGAGAGCAGTTGGGCGTAGTGTATCGATACGAAATTCATGTGAAGGTGTGCGTAAGGTAAAGGCAGTGAGGCTGCATGCCTTCCGACGCTCATATTTGGGTATTTTTTGTTCTTGTTTTGCTGGACTATGCTTGCGAAATCGAAAATGAGGAAATTAGAGCATGAAATATAGGTAGTTGCCAGATACACGTAATTATTTCCAATTCATTTTTCAATTTTGAGCCAAAATTTTAGAATTGGATTGTAGATAGATATATTAGTAAAATAAATATATCGAAACAAAAAAGCAAAACAGCAGGATAGGCAGTGCTTTTGTGTCTATATGAAGTGCACGCCCCTGTATATATATATATATATATATATATATATATATATATATATATATATATATATATATATATATATATATATATAAATATATATATATATATATATATATGTATATATATATATATATATATATATATATATATATATATATATATATATATATATATATATATATATATATATATATATATATATATATGTATATATATATATATATATATATATATATATATATATATATATATATATATATATATATATATATATATATATATATATATATATATATAGATATATGTATATTATATTGATGAAGTAGAAAAGTTGCTAATGTTGTAATATATGTATATTTAAATGATTAGATATGAAAAGGCAAATACTAGGAGCAATTCTATTCTCTGCATTATTTAATTTGCATACTGTCCATATATATGTAAAAGCCAAAAAAATTAGGAATTCGTTTTTTAATAGAAACCTTTTACAGCAAAATAAATTAATTTCTGCAAATGTTCTTCGATTAATTTTCACATTTACATTGCTAATTGTGAGACTCTTCATCACTCATTTTAAATGATCCCTTAATAAGATATTTCACCCCATATTATAGTACTCCCTTTTCTAAAGTGGGGCCCGGCTGCTATTTTTAAAGACATTGAACCTCGCCGTCGTGGAAATTATCGCCAAATTCCGAACTTAGTCCCGCCCAATCAAATAAATTCTTCCAGGCTAAAGATCATCGTTATTATCTCCATCACCAAAATCTTGTGCAAATTAGGCTTTGCTCTATCATTGATAGTAAAATAAATATTAAATTTATCGTTTCTTCATACTTTACGGATTACTTACCTTACATTCTTCTCTTACTATACATATTCAAAAACTAGAAAATAATTTCTTAAAACAGAATGTATTCAGCAACATATTTGCACATTGTTTCCAAAAAACAAAATTACTACACTAGATCCCTCACTTTATATCATAATTTACAAAAACGAAAATCTCATAAACGAGAGCGCACGAGCCAGAATCAATTTTCTATAAAAACAGAAACAAAACAGAGATAAAACAACGAAACTAGAAAATTGAAACGTAACCAAAAGACTCTTTACACTAGTTCTTTATAAAAAAATCATTTGATCAACAAAATATATTAAATATCAAGTTCACTAATTCAAAAATATTACCCACATTACAGTACAAAATAGCACTGGTTCGTCTCTTTGTATAAAATTTCAACTAAAGCATAGTACTGAGTTTGATTTCACGTGAAATTTTCATACAAAATTTCACGTGAAATCTGTTTCGGCGAAAATTTAGCTTGAAAATAAGCAAGAGTGGCACTAAGTTCTTAAACCTGAATTACATTGGCATGCAGTGCAGTGCAGTGCAGTACATTGCAGCGCGATGCCGAAGCAGTGCACGCATTGCAAAGCACATTAAAAGCAGTGCAGTGTTCTGACAATGAAAGTCAAAGTAATTTGTGGAGGTTTGATGTTTAGATTTTCTCCATCTGTTTTTCGTCCATTTACAATTTAATGCCTGGAACCATGGCCGTCATATAGAAGGCCGGTCGCGACTTGCAATCTGACAGGTACTAATGTACTTTTATTGGTCGAACTGGTCGAGAAATGTACGTCGACTGGTCGAAAAAAGGTACATTAAGCACGACATCTTGGTACGTTAATTGCTTTTGCGACCGGCCTTCTGTATGACGGCCATGCTGGAACGGAATTTCCGCCTCCAGTTAAATGGTTTTTGCCCGGTCAACTACTCTCAAACGAATGTCAGCTGATGCAGTCTGCAGCGTTTTAGAAATTAGCCTAAACGATGCAGTGCAGTCCGCTGCACTGCACTGCACTGCAGTTAATGTGAATTGCCCCATGCAATTGCATGAGTTCTAAATTTCAGTGTACTGCACTGCAATCCAATGTAAAGCTTGAATTACATCGGAATGCAGTGCAGTGCAGCACAGCGCAGCGCAGTTTCGCAGCAGTGCACGCATTGCAAAGCACATTGAAAGCAGTGCAGTGCTCTGATAAATTATGTCAAATCAATTTGGGGAGGTTTGATATTTAGGTTTTCTGCATCTGTTTCTCATCCATTTACAATTTAATACCTGGAACGGAATTTCCGCCTCAATTTAAATAGTTTTTGCCCGGTCAACTACTCTCAAACGAATGTCAGCTGATGCAGTCTGCAGCGTTTTAGAAATTAGCCTAAACGATGCAGTGCAGTCCGCTGCACTGCACTGCACTGCAGTTAATGTGAATTGCCACATGCAATTACATGAGTTCTAAATTTCATTGTACTGCACTGCACTGCAATCCAATGTAATTCAGGCTTAATTCAAGCTTTAAGGCTGGTACTGAGTTCGAGTTCACGTGAAATTTTGACATGTCTCCATTTTCTGGTCATTCTTTCGAGCGAAAAATTTGACAATGTAGACTAGTGGAGACGAACGTGTGACAGTGACAGTTTAAATTGTCATCAGTTGGCACCCGTCAAGAATATGGCTTTTCAGAAATATTCGAACATGGAGCAGTCGTTGTTCACGAGATTAGTGCGATTGAGTGGGTGAGTGAGTACATCAAATCGGGAGATGAATATCAAAGTGCTAATAGTGGTTTCGTAAATGACTATCAGCTGATTAATGTACACGATTTCAATGGAGTTCGTGAGTCGGCTGAAGCCAAAGCAGCTAAAATAGCAGCTATAGCAAGAATATTCAACACACTCCCCCGCTTTAAACCCCACCATTCAAGCATCTGGAAGGATAAATTAAAAAAAAAAATCGTTAGCAGTGATTGAGTCGACCGATAAAGCAGGAGAAAAAAGTTTAGCGTTTCAATGTCTTCCTTTTCATTTTGTTCGCGAAAGAATTAAACATAGATTTTTAGTATTAACAATGTTGCAAAAATTCAATGCAAAACCGACCTTCTATTCAGTTATTTATGGGCTACTATTCAATCCGAAAATATTATTGGATTGTAATGTAAGAAAATCTATCAAGCTTTACGTACAGTAGTGCTACTGCGGATAGAAATTTTTCTCACGAATTCAGTTCATTAAAAATGAAACTTAATTTTAATTATGAATATTTTTTCTTTCAGAATTGGAAACTCCAGATTGTCTAATTTATATGACATATCCTGTCAATATCAATGAATTCATTTTTGAAGTAAGAGCTCCAAACAATGCTCACATAGGTTTTGCAAGTGATCGTATTTTTACAAAACGAAAAAAGGAGTTGATTATCGGAGGGTGGCGCAACAAAAAATCTGCATTAACGTTAAGCGGAAATGCACAAAATATTGTTGAAATCGATACAGCAGGAATATTGCATCCTGAAGAGTATAGAGGCTTTTGGATTCGGTGGCAAAATCAAGTACATATTTTTAACTTTTATTCCAGCACTAATTTCTAACCATTAATCAACTTTTTCCAGATTTTGTCAATTGGCCGAGAATGCGAAAATGCACCATTTATTTCATATGAAATGCGTTCACGTATTGTCATAAAAAGTTTTGGTGTATGCACAGGATGGGGTGCATCCGGTTCATGGATAATTGAAAGTATACAGTTTATTTTCTTCGATAACTAGATAGTGCTATGATTGTCGCTACCTAGCCAGCATATTTCGATCCTTCAAGAGGGAAAATAACAAATTTTTTATAGCTCCACCGTCAGCTGAATTTCCTCAAGAGCAAATGTATCCGTCGCCGCCGTGCAATGGTCCTGGAAGGTGGATTCAAGTGACAAAGGGAAGAAAACCTGCGGATGCCACACCATGCAGCGAAGATAGTGAACCACTATATATTGGCCGAGGGATTCATCAGCGTGCCTTAACTCCTGGAAAAGTTCGAAAACAATGTAATACAGTAATCAAAACAATAACTTATACTAAATTTATTTAGGTAGTCCCTTCAGAACGCGTTCTTCGCATTGCTTGGGGCGGAAGTGAACATTCTTTGAGGGTGTATGAACTTTTATGCGGAACTGGTTATCAATGGATGTCTGCGTCTGGAGGAAGTATATCTCCGCAAGCTATTATAGCTGGTCAAATTGAGAGTGGTGAAGCTCTTTTTGTTGGACGTGTCATACATAATGGAAAAACTATACCTGGAAAAGTTCACCCATCATATGGCTATATCGCATACGAAGGCCGAGACATTGGATACGATGATTATGAGATTTTGGTTTCAAATTGAGAGCTGTTTGTAACGAAACAGGTGTAAACGCCGTAATTTTTGCACTAAAATGTGAATAGTTCTAATTAAATAATGAAATATTATTTAAGATAATAATAATGCACATGGATCGTGCACGCTGATTGATGTATGGTCAGGCTGGAACGAAGGAGATAAACAATATTTATTTGGTATTTACTCAATATAGATAAAAAGTATTCTCCATTTTTCAATAATCTTGCGTACAAATCCTGCTTAAAAGTATGTTCAAATGTAGATTTAGAATCTAACCAAATAATATATGAAAATATTTATGAAAAATTCCTATCCAGTTTTGAAAATTATTTGTTTTTTTTATTATTTGGCTGAAATACATGATTGTTTTGCTGATATAACCTAGTTTCAGTTTATTTAATGTGAAAATTTAACAGAAGATACTATTTTGCAAGGGAAATATGTTTTTCAAGACATTAATCTCTCCAAACATTTTGTCATGGAAGCATTGAAATAAAATTACTTTTAATCAAACTTATTTGTAAACTTTTGTTTCCGATTTCACAAAAAAACAATATATAATTTCAGAAATGCCTTCTTCCTGCTGCGTTCCAAACTGTCGGTCTACTTATAAGACCAACAGTATTTTTAGCTTTCCTAGGGACACTAACGCCACAAAGAGGTGTCTAGCTAAAAGCCCTAGGAAAGACCTTAAAGTTGGGAAACATACAGTGATATGCGACGTGCATTTCCAAGACTGGCAAATCATCCGTGAAGATACGCTTCAAAAAGATGGTTTGCCAGTATTAAGAGGGAGATGTCAATTACGTAAAGATGATATCCCTAGACTTTTCCCGGGGCTGCCAACGTATCTTTGCTCATTTTTAATTCTTCGAAACGATCCGGCTATAAATCGAGCTTTGCTGCTTAATGAAGAAGCACATATAAAATGGCTTCAACAGGACAGCATTTTGTCAATCAATAATATTGCTTATAATTTAGATAAATTGTCCTTAAAAGATTGGCATACATCAGTGGAGGATTGTACAATTTACTTCTATAAAATAAATTTTAAAGAAAGAGTACCGCACATTGAAAAATCTTTCTCAATTAATGAAGTTTTTCAAGTGCGATTATTATTAAAAGACAAAGAAATTCGTTTACAACCTATTAAACACGTATTAGGTAGCAGTTTAAAATGTGACCTATTTTCAAAAATTAACAATATTTTAAATTTCGTGAATAATATTGATTTGAACACAATAAATGTTACAGACCGCGTAAATGATATTGTTGAACAAATAGATGATTTAGCTCAATATGAGTAAATATCCGAGGAAGATAAAATTACTTTTTGTTTCCTCTCCAGATAACTTAAATTAAATTTTGCATCGCGAAAACTGTACTCTTCAGATGATATCATATCTTTCAGTCTATTTTTTTCACTTTGTCTGCCGCGTATAAATATGTGCGGGAAATGAAATTATTGGTAATGCCCCATCATAATTATTTAAAAACATTTGCAACAGGAAATTTATATTCAGGCGTTGCCACAAAATATCTCACAGATGCTGGAAAAATGCTGGAAACCCACGAGAAATATGTCAATCTTTTACTCGATGAAATATATGTAAAGCCGGTTATTTGTTTTAAAGGGGGCAAAGTAGAAGGAATCGCTCATAACACGCAAAATGACATTGCAGATCTGCGCCCTGCTACAACTGTCCAGGCCTTCATGTTAACTTCACTTTTATCCCAAAATAAGGATGTAGTAGGCCTATATCCAGTTAAAGACATAAGTGCTTCTTCTCTCTTCGAAACTACTCAAACTATTTTGAAAATTTTGCACGAAATCGGCTATGAGGTAGTGTGTCTGCTAGCTGACAATAATCAAGTAAATAGAAAACTTTTTAAACAATTTTCTCCCCACAAAGAATTACAGCCTTTTATTAATTCTCCATTTATTCCTGGCAAAAAAATTTTCGCTTTCGATACCGTTCATATATTCAAATGTGTAAGAAACAATTGAATAAATGAAAAATCGCAAAGTCTTAAGTTTCCTTCAATCGAAGATGCCAATGAAATCGCTGACGCCGATTTCTCATGTTTAAAAAAACTTCATGACCAGGAAAAGTTTTCAACATTAAAATTAGCTCCTTCCTTATCATATAAGGCACTTAATCCTAATAGCTTTGAACGGCAAAATGTTTCCCTTGTTATGAGAAAACCATTGAGGCTGTTAAAACTTTTTTCCTCAAATCCACTGGGACAATTGAGTTTCTAGAGAATATATTTACTTGGTGGACAATTGTCAATGTTAAGACCCAAAAAAAATACATAATTCAAGGCAAAAATATGCGGAGCCCATTACAAGTTCTACTGGCGATAATTATGTTTCCTTGTTTCTTGCTTGCATTGGCTAATTTCATGGGACAATTTTAATGAGCGCAGCATAAGAGGTAAACTTTCTACCGAAACACGTGTGAATGAAACAAACGAGCCCAAACAATACTATATATATATATATGTATATATATATATATATATTTATGTACATATCTATGTATATATATATATATATATATATATATATATATATATATATATATATATATATATATATATATATATATATATATAATCAGATTTATTACGAACAATTTTGGGAATTACACAATATGTATATTTCTTATTGTCTTTCTACGATTCGCTTCCACAATCTACGCTGGTTGTCTCTCGACTGCCGCCATCATCAATCGGTGTTGCCCAGTGTACCTTTTTGCTGCTCGTTGAGGATGCGTTCGGATTCCGCTTATTAATATCCAACGAGTACCGATAATTGCTCATATCATTAGGCGAGTGTATTCCACGTTTACAACTCGGCCGACCTAACAACCGATCGACCTCGATCGGGAGAGCATCGGAAGTGGCTTTTGCTTCAGTAACAGCAGTATGCAAATCAAATTCGTCCAAGTACTCCGCGTCCCATTCTTCCTCGTCCAACCATTCCTCGTTGGTATATTCCATCTCATTAGAGCCCGAATCATTTGGTATCGTATTTTCTAATTCACTGGTTATCAAAGCGTCTTGTTCAGTGTTCAAAGGATCTTGACTGATTACAGGAATAGCTTGCCATCTCCTCAATCTACCTGCCTCAACAATTCCATCATACGGAAGCTGGGATTGCTGACAATCCGGGATGCCTCTAACGACATATCTATCATTGCCTAAACTTTTATGAATAACAAAGGGTCCGCGGAACTTAGGAATAAACTTCTTATTCTGACCTGGTGTAGTGTCAAAATTTCTCATAACCACATATTCCCCCACTTTGAACTGCCTAGCCGGCTTATGACGTCGGTTGAAGTATTCAGCGTTATAACTTTGAGACTTCTGAATATTTCTAACAGCGGATTCTCTAACTTGGTCAATCTCAACACTTCTAACGTCAAACTTGTTTCCCAGATATTCACTCAGTTCATCAATTTCACTACCTCGTTGATCTGTTCCAAAAAGTAGGCGACTCGGAGTATGTCCTGTAGTGGTGTGAACGGTATTATTGATAGCATATTCGACAGCGGCCAGTTTCGAAGACCAATCCGCATGATCTATCTCTTCAGTCAGTTTTCCTAATACATTTTTGAGAGTCCGATTGACTCTTTCGACCTGTCCATTGGCCTGCGGGGAGGCGGTAGCTACTTGCACATGCTTTATGTTATTACGTCCCAAAAATTCAGCAAACTCCAATGAGGTGAAACACGTACCGTGGTCTGAGATGATTCGGTTAGGTCGACTATAATAGTTGAAATATTTACTAAGGGCTGCGGTAACTTCTTTGGTGCTTGTACTATTTGTCGGGTACAATTTCACATACTTGGTAAAGGCGTCGATTACTACCAGTATGTGTTTTCTTTTGGACCTCAAAGAGGGCAACGGCCCAAAGTGATCGATATGCAAGGTATCAAAGGGCAATGACTTCTTGGGAATGTTGTGTAGATTCCGTTCTGTAGTGCTCGCCGGCGGAGAATACATGATGCATGGTATACAATTCCTAATGAAGTTCTCAGTCTTGATTCTACTTTTCGGGAACCAGTATCTAGTACAAATTTTTGAATGAGTCTTATCTACCCCTTGATGGCCAATGAGTTCGTGAATCCTTCTAATAATATTCTCTTCCATTGCAGCGGGTACATATAATAAGTGACTCCCATCATCTTTCCTGCGGAATATTACACCATTAAGCAGTTCATAATTGTCAATATTCTCAACTTGGTGTTTTTCTTTAAGATGCTGAACCACCACATCTTGTGCTTGAGCGACTTGTAGTCTGTAATCGACATCCTCATCGGTAACAGCGGCTATTATGGGATTTCGGCTTAATGCGTCCACATGGGGCATTCCCGTTCCTTTTCGGTGTTGAATTACATAGTCGAAATTTTCAAGCTCCAAGGCCCACCGGGCAATTCTTGGATTCACTTGTTTGCGGTTCAATGTTAACGTCAACGAATTGCAATCAGTTATTATGGTGAACTTAATTCCTTCTAAATAAACTCGGAACCGCTTTAAAGCATAAATGATGGCCAATGTTTCCAACTCAAAGCTGTGATACTTTGATTCGGCCGCTGACGCAGTTTTTGAATAATATGCTATCGGATGAAGTCGTTTATCTGCCTGCCTTTGTAGTAATACCGCACCAAAGCCCAATGAACTTGCATCGGTATGTAGCTCTGTTTCGTTCAGCGGGTTATATATTGCCAACACAGGTGCTTCTGTCAGTAATTTCTGGAGTTGCTTAAAAGCACAGATACATGCCTCGGTAAAATCATAACGAGCATCTTTACGCAATAGATCCTGTAACGGTTTGGCTATTCTTGAAAAATTCGGCACAAATCTTCGGAAGTAGGAAAATAGACCCAAGGTTGATTGAACTTCTCGAGCGTTTTCCGGCATTTGTAAATTTCGAATAGCTGTAAGATGGGATTGACTAGGAGCAATACCACTTTAAGTTACTTGATACCCTAAGAAGTCCACCTCAGAAAATCCTATCTTACACTTAGCCATATTTAACTTCAGACCGCGGAGATTGATTCGATATAAGACTTCCCTCAAAAGGTTACAATGTTCTTCAAAGTTAACCGATGCTAACATGATGTCGTCCATATATATGACAATTCGCCTTTTCTCAATTAGGTCCCGGAAAATGGTATTAATGAATCGCTGGAACACTGCTGGTGCATTTTTAAGCCCAAATGGCATTCGCGCATATTCATATTGCCCACTTGGAGTTACGAAGGCAGTATATTGAATGGAAGACTCAGCGACTCGGACCTGATGAAACCCGCTCCTGAGATCCAACACTGAAAATATTTGTTTTCCCTCCAAGTATTCTAAACAGTCTTCTATCAGAGGCAGCGGATAGTTATCTCTCACCGTCAACTTGTTTAGACCGCGATAGTCGACGCACATCCTCATAGTTTCATTTCTTTTCTTGACCAAGACAATGGCAGAGGCATAAGGGGAACAACTTGGCCTTATTATTCCTTCATTGAGTAGCTCGTCAGTAATCTCCTTGACTTTCTGCTTTTCGATCACCGATAACCTTCTGGGTGAGCAATGGAAGGGTACATCGGAGGTCAGATGAATTTTCATTTCAAAGTCCAAAGGTTCCGGAATTACTTCTCTTTTCTCGTTATTCATTATTGTTAATAACTCTTTGTAACAATCAGACGGCAATCTAAAATCTATATCTGGAGACACTTCATCTTCATCAATCTCTATGTTAAAAATTTCATTTATTAATTCAGGTTCGGAGGTGGCAGACTGAGGTGGCAGCGTTAGTTCATTTTTTCCTATCTTTACTAAGTCAAGATTCTTTAATTTCCTAAGAACACTATTTCGAGCACGGAAACACAAACATTTCTTCATTTCAATATTCTCTTTTATTTGTAACAACTTGTTTTTATCATAATTGTAACATCGGACTTTAACTAGATGAATATTACCATGATTGAGGTAATCTCTCCCTAGGATCAGCGGGAACAGCGTTTTTTTTTCATTAATAACGTACAACTTAACCGGTATCTTTTCTACTTTGGCTTCGACACTTCCGCATAAATCGATTAAATTTCCACTTAGAACTCGGTACCTCGGACTCTGCGGCTGAATGTTTATCTCGGGCGGTACTAGGGTTGAGCTAATCAAACTGATTGGACTACCCGTATCAAGAAGAGAAATACATTTGATTGTTATTCCGTTTCCGTGCTCAACATTTTGAAACAAGACACTTACCATATTTGTGATGTTGAGACGATGCATCTGTTCTTCGGTTTCATCGATTGCTGCAGCGGCTACTGGAATATTCGGGGTGGACATCCTAGCTCGGCTAGCGTTCGCAACAGTTGGCGGGATTCTTCGGCTGTTGGGACATTCGTAATGATCATGTCCCAGTTTCCAGCAGTTAAAGCAACTGCCCGGCGGTCTCTTCGGATGGGGACACCGATTCTGAAAGTGTCCCATCTGGCAGCAGTTGTAGCATCGGGTTTCCTCATTGTTCACTCTGAACTGCGGAAACTATTCAGACTTCGGGAAACGGTCGGACTTCTTGAAGCATTCGGCCTTCGGAAAGTATTCGGACTCAAGCGATTTCTCATCGGACTTCGGTTTCTTGATATCTCTGATCTCGAACCTTGTAAAGATGGTATTCGAAATCTTTCTTCTACTGGTTCGCAGCTTACCTGCCTGTAGTAACGTATAGCCCTGTACTTCAGCTCCTCCAATGTTCCTGACCCAATTAGTACTGAAGGATCATAACCGCTACTTCTGACCAATCCTATAGTTATGTCAACTAAATCAGTCTCCGGTACATTTCCCAACTGAGCAATTCCATGCAGATTTAATATGAAGCGGTGTAACGATTCATTTTCCGGATTCCATCTGGCTTGGCGTAATCTGCCATATATTTCTTCTAAACTGGTCGAGGCGGAGAACTCTCTTGTGAGTAATTCTTTGAGTTCCTAATATGATCGAGCCTTTACTGTTCGCAAGAACACTTTGGCAGTACCAGTAAGGGACCTCCGTAAATAGATAAGCCTCTCCTCGCTTCGGACTCTGGCTAACCTCAGGACTTCTTCCAAATCCTCAAAGAATCGGATGATATGTTGGAAGGCATTGTCACCTGTGTACTCGGGTAGAGCTGCCTGCAGCTCTAGAAAAGACATCTGACGTCCTTCAGATACTGTTGCTTCTTGTTGTTCGACCTCTGGCTGATGAATTTCGGCGTCACCTATCAATGCAGCTATAACGTCGGCTGGCATCGGTAATCCTCCTCTTCCCATCGGCATCTGTCTAACTTCTTCGTGGTGGCTTTGTTCATTTCTACGAGCATCAACTATGTCTTCGGTGACTTCCCTAGTTGCCTTCCTAACTGCGGCCTCCAATTCAAGCACTTCCAGTTGTAGTTTCAATTTCTTCTTGGCACTTTCCAATGTTGACAATTCACTACACATATTCCCGTTATCTATGGCATCATCTTCCGGTCCATAATAATTCACTTTCCGCTCGCAAGCTCCATCCCATCTGTCATTCGCATTTCCAACAGATGCGGCATATCTTCTGGTTATGTCCCCCTCTCCAACAGTAGCTGCGGTTCTCCTTAAGTTTGTCATACTTCCCACGGCGGCTATTCTTCGTTGGCATCCTTGTATATCATCAACAACATCAATACTTCTGCATCGGCTCAGAATAACTTCGGTAGCAGCGGTTGATACTTTGTGCTCAGGCATTGCACCACTTACAGCGGCATCTACGCATCGGCTTGGCATGTCTTTCATGATGGCGGTTTCTTCTCCTCGGTTCATCTGAATTTCTACAGCGGCAGCTCCATCTTGATCATCCACCATATCCTCAGTGGCAGCGGCGTCTTCACTTCGATTCACTTCAATTTCGCTGGCAGCGGCTTCGTTTCGCAAGGCTGGTGCCCCCTCGGTGGCGGCGGCGTCACCACGTCGCACTCGTGCCATTTCAATGGCGGCGTCGGTTTCAGGCATGCGGCTCGGCATCCTCACTTTTGGAACCGCACCCTTCTTCACATTTGAGCGTTGATTCATTTTCAGCACTTTTTGGGTTACGACCCCACACCTGAAGTTATAATCAGATTTATTACGAACAATTTTGGGAATTACACAATATGTATATTTCTTATTGTCTTTCTACGATTCGCTTCCACAATCTACGCTGGTTGTCTCTCGACTGCCGCCATCATCAATCGGTGCTGCCCAGTGTACCTTTTTGCTGCTCGTTGAGGATGAGTTCGGATTCCGCTTATTAATATCCAACGAGTACCGATAGTTGCTCATATCATTAGGCGAGTGTATTCCACGTTTACATATATATATATATATATATATATATATATATATATATATATATATATATATATATATATATATATATATATATATATATATATATATATATATATATATATATATATATATATATATATATATATATATATATATATATATATATATATATATATATATATATATATATATATATATATATATATATATATTTATGTACATATCTATGTATATATATATAAATATATATATATATATATATATATATATATATATATATATATATATATATATATATATATATATATATATATATATATATATATATATATATATATATCTTTATATTTATCTACATATATGTGTATATATATATGTGTATATATATGTGTATATCATTCACACAACGGCGTCATTACTTCATCTTTGCAATAATTTGCTAAATGATTTAAATTTCCGATACATTTTGCTAGGTAAATTCCAAACAGATTCCCTCGAAGAAAGATTTGGAAAATATCGAAGAATGAGCGGTTGCAACTATAATGTGTCTCTTCAGCAAATCTTTGAATCAGAAAAAAAATTACGCGTCATAAGCTTGTTAAAATTGCATTCACATAGCCGGGGTGATATAAAAATTAAAGACATTTTCGTCGACGATGACACGTTCAATATTAATTTAATTAACGCAACATTGATTAATGACATTCTGTCTTCGTGTGACATCGTTGAAATCGATGAAAATATACGGTTCATAATCGTTTTTATTGCCGGATACGTGGGCAGGAAAGTCAGTGAAGCAGTCAAATGCATCGATTGCACAAATTTTTTGTTATCTGATATAGACATATGTGTCACATTTTCCAGTAATACTGATTACCTTTGTAATCTTAATCGTGGTGGTTTAAAATTTCCAACACATGTTTCATTAAATATGGGCGCTGCTGCATGTCAGCTATTCGAAACTTTAATTTCAAAAGATTTCGAACATTTGTTTTTAAAGCAAAAGCACCATAAGCAGTTCGTGTTCTCGTTAATTTTTAAATATATCGAATGTACTTTAAATGAAATTAGATATTGTCCGTGCGGAGAGAATTCAATAAGCTTAGCAAAAAAAAGGCGTCAATCTGGGCAAACATTTGCTTAAATAACTATACTCAAAATTTGAATGATGGATTTTACTGCTTGACTGACCGAGCCCAGCGGCGCAAGTTGAAGACGGTCCGAGTACTACAATAAAAATGTATACCGCTTTCTTGCTTTAATGAAATAATTATTATTTATTACTTTAATTAGAATCGTTTCAATTCCATCGAAGAAGATCAATTGGCGGCAACAAAGGAAATCGATTTCCGCAGCTTTTTTTATAATAGTTTTATGTATATTTATATATTATTGATATTTGAAGTTGAAACAAATGAATTATGTAAAATTAATTTTAAGCAATGCTTTAGCCTGAAGTTATGTATGTAATTTTTTTTAATTTTTTCCTATCTTATTTTCTTTCGGGGGATGATGAATATTTAATAGCTTGTTTCTTCACTAAGCGGTCTACAACTGCTATGAAGAATAGACTCTGCAATGAAACTGACCCCATTTTTATTATTAAAAAACATAAGTATGCAATATAAAATTTAACAGAAGCTTTGCTTGAAATTATTTATTTATGATGTAGCAATATATTATCTATAAAATATATATGAATGTAGATATTCCTTTTAGATTCTTCATTTAATAAAAAAATATTTTTTTTGTAGCAGATGTATTAGTTATTTCCATTTTTATTTTACTTCCAATTTATATGATTTCGGATTGTTTTGCACAAAGTTATTTCGAAACTTTTGCAATCTGTTTACAATATTATTTCTAATCGCTAAAACTTATCTTCTATGAAGCATATGCATCACTAGATTTTCTGTCCCCGGACATTATTGCTCTGCTAATGTTTTCTGTTCTCTTGAGTGAGCTTTTAAAATCGCCTTGGCTCGTTCGTTAATATCACTAAGAATTTTCTTAATTTCTGCATCGACAACTTCAATCGTATTTGCTCCTAAATTTTCGCTTGGCATCAGGCTTTTTGCTCCTTCTATAGTCCGCAAGCCAGCACGTTTTGACATGCCCCAGTGTTTAACCATATGTGAAGCGATTGATGTTGCTTGTTTTATGTCACTGCTTGCACCTGGTGATCAAATCAAATAACTATTTTACGTGATAAATAAATCAACATACCCGATGTAATTTTTACAGTTCCGAAAATAAGTTCTTCTGCTGCACGTCCACCCATCACTGTATCCATCATAGCCACAAGCTGTGGCTTTGCCACATGATATCGTTCCTTTTCAGGAATATATGCAGTATGACCGAGAGACATGCCTCTTGGCATGATTGTCACTTTGTGCAGTGAATGTGCCTCTTTCGTAAAATATGACACGATAGCATGTCCACCTTCATTGCTTCTTCATCCTGTAAACGAGACTTTCTTTCAGGTCTAATCAGTAGTTTATCTCTTGCTGCTTCTAAATGCTTCATTGTGACATTGTCCGTTCCATCGATTGCAGTTCTTTACATATATTTAATGTTTAAATATACGTATATTAAATGTATGTATTTAAAAAAATGTATTACATTACCTAAGAGCGGCCTGATTGACCATGTTTTGCAAGTCAGCTCCTGTGAAGCCAGTAGTTCCCCTCGCCAACATATCAATGTCAATGTCGTCGTGTAATACTTTTGCTAAATATAAATATAATATTTCCTTACGTCCGGAAAAGACTGGTGTCGGGACAACCACCTAGAAAACAAAACATCCTTGACAAACTGCACTGAAAACCGACTTTCGCGATTTACCTGAACGTCGAAGCGACCGGGTCTTAACAGGGCTTGGTCTAAATCAACTTGTCGCTTTGTTGCTCCTAAAACAATGACTCCATCGTTTTGATGGAAACCATCCATTTCGGATAGTATCAGATTGATTTTCTATAAAAACATCACATAAAACATCACATAACCTAACACGAACTGATAAACATTTCGCATTTTTCCGATTTGTAGGGGATTTTTGACATCGAATGTCACTTTTACGCCCGAAAAGAATGAACTGCACATTCTAAATAGGCGTGAAATGATTGGAGACATGTGTCAATGCCATCTATATTTTCAAAGCGAAAGCAAATCGAAGTAACTTTTCGTGCTAAGAACACAGTACCAAACTTGCTTATTTTCAAGCGAAATTTTCGCCGAAACAGATTTCGCGCGATATTTTGTATGAAAATTTCGCGTGAAATCGAACTCAGTACTATGCTTTAGCATGAAAAGTTGCTTTGAAGTTGCTTTCGCGTTGAAAACGTAGATGGCACTGAAACATGTCTCCAATCATTTCACGCCAATTTAGTTTGTGCAGTTCATTCTTTCGAGCGAAAAAGTGACATTTGGTGTTTCAATTTGAAAATGGAGCAGTGCAAATGTCTTTTCAATAAGAAAATCGATCGAAAAGTGAAAAAAAAATCGAAAAAATGACCAGATAATGGAGACATGTCAAAATTTCACGTGAACTTGAACTCAGTACTATGCTTTTTTTTAATATATTTTAGAATAGCTTTTTATTCCATTAATTATAAATCAAATCTTGACGATGTTGAAAAGAAAAATAAAGAAAAGACGTCTGGTCGTCGTTATTATGTTTCGTCGACTACTCATTTAACGAGATGTCCTATTTAGTTTAACGTTGTCACGACATTGCCATGTTAATATCATTGCCTTACAGTTAAGCATAGTACTGAGTTCGATTTCACGTGAAATTTTCATACAAAATTTCACGTGAAATCTGTTTCAGCGAAAATTTAGCTTGAAAATAAGCAAGAGTGGTACTGTGTTCTTAGCGTGAAAAGTTGCTTTGAAGTTGCTTTCGCGTTGAAAACGTAGATGGCACTGAAACATGTCTCCAATCATTTCACGCCAATTTAGTTTGTGCAGTTCATTCTTTTGAGCGAAAAAGTGACATTTGGTGTTTCAATTTGAAAATGGAGCAGTGCAAATGTCTTTCCAATAAGAAAATCGATCGAAAAGTGAAATTCTTGAGATTTTATCCGTCAGAAATGAGCATTGTCTCTGCTTTTCTCCATTGCCAAAATTTTCGCTCGAAAGAATGGCCAGATAATGGAGACAAGTCAAAATTTCACGTGAAATCGAGCTCAGTACTATGCTTAAGTTGCTTTTATTACACATATTTGATCTTTTAAGCAATGCCTTCTAGAAGTACGGGCCGTCAGGCTACGTAATCGTTCTCGCTGTGACGTAATGAGTTTAGGAGATTCCTATCAATGCTACCTAGCGGACGGCATATAAACTAGGTATCATCTGGTTTATGACAATCAGATTTCGCGCCATAATCCATGACATTTAAAAACGTTAAAGCAAGTTCAAGTGAGTTTATGTGTAATTAATCAATAATGGAAAAGTGACAATAACAAGAAGATTCTGAAAACGGGTAAGTTTAGATGTTGTACATTAATAGAATGTAGTAATTGAGAAATTTCTATGATGCATGCAATGCCTTCTAGAAGTACGGGCCGTCAGGCTACGTAATCGTTCTCGCTGTGACGTAATGAGTTTAGGAGATTGCTATTAATGCTACCTAGTGGACGGCATATAAACTAGGTATCATCTGGTTTATGACAATCAGATTTCGCGCCATAATCCATGACATTTAAATACGTTAAAGCAAGGTCAAGTGAGTTTATGTGTAATTAATCAATAATGGAAAAGTGAAAATAACAAGAAGATTCTGAAAACGAGTAAGTTTAGATGTTGTACATTAATAAAATGTAGTAATTGAGAAATTTCTATGGTACATGCAATTATAAATGACTGGTTATGCAGTTTCATTGTTGGCAGGGTGAAAATTGTGTTCGCCTCATTTTTGAATGTGATTTTCTCAAATTTTAAATGTGGAATACGTAAAGAACTTTTGTGAGAAAAGATCGCCATAAAATAAACATCGATATAATATAAAATTTCTGTTTCAGACAGAAAATCATTTATGATAAAACGGAGCCTCCAGCGTTTGTATACAGTGTAAAGCAGTTTAAAATGGGTAAGACAATTATGAAAATAAAAGCACAGGTAGTAATTTTTATACTCTTTAGATAATCAATCAACGAAAGGAATACGTGAGACCAAGGGACACCATTTCGAACGGCATTTTCAACTGTACCGGTGTCTGATAAATAAGATAAATACTCCACGGTATTCGAATTTTTCCAACAGAATAGGCAATTTCATTTCGGAGGTTTCATATGTTGGGGCTAGTTATTCATACCTCCATAGTGAATCTAGGCTACTGATGATATATGTTTGTACCTTCAGAAGCTAGTTGCAGAATACTTTCTCAATTTGAAAAGCTAATCGTACGGGACTTAAACATTGAAGAAATATTCTACGATTTGCATTTGCAAGGGCAATAAAAAAACATAGGGATCCTATAAGATTCACTACAGAGGCACGAAACTTCTTGCCTTTACTCATTTAAATTGGCAAATAGTTTGGTATTTGAAAGAATACAATACTTAAATTGTTTAAAATACTTCTATATTTTTCGCTGGGGAAACCTCATTTATTCGTGGCTCTGTGCGTTTCCTCAGATAAAATAGTTTGTTTATTGCCAATAAACACACTTTAAATGAATTGGTTTTGTGGGATGATTAAAATGGAAAAATATTTAATTAAGTAGTTTCGAAAGTATGCAATGACAATTAATGATTTGCCTCGGCAAGTGGTCACATCAGTCAGGTATGCACTATGAGCTGATGTTTGATGAGAATCAGTGCATACTTTCGAAACCACTTAGTTAAAAAAAATCCATTTTAATCAACCCACAGAAACAATTCAATTTGATTCTGCTTTCGGAGGCTTATCCCGCAAAATGATCCAGTTTCCCGCATCAAATATTCTCTGCTTTGATAAGCATTAGAGTCGATATTTGTTGTCTGTGCTAATTTATAGACAAGAAGGGAACCGTGATCACAAATTAAAAAACTTTACACTTTGATTGAAAACGAAAATCGATGAATGTAAATCACTATACACCATTGATTTAACTCGTGTAAAAAATACAACGGTCGCACTTGTATCACAAAATATCGCTTCAAATTACTTCGCCATGTAATTTACTCGATTCGCATTTCGAAATGACTGACTATCATGTGTGATGGCTACCAGGAGTTACTTATGAACACTTCTAATTGGAATTCTTTGTGGAGATTCCCGTTGTATTATTTGGCTGAAATACATTATTGTTTTTTTTCACAATAGTTCAAGTTTCAGTTCAGTTTCAGTTCAAAGCGAAAAAGTGACATTTGGTGTTTCAATTTGAAAATGGAGCAGTGCAAATGTCTTTCCAATAAGAAAATCGATCGAAAAGTGAAATTCTTGAGATTTTATCCGTCAGAAATGAGCATTGTCTCTGCTTTTCTCCATTGCCAAAATTTTCGCTCGAAAGAATGGCCAGATAATGGAGACAAGTCAAAATTTCACGTGAAATCGAGCTCAGTACTATGCTTAAGTTGCTTTTATTACACATATTTGATCTTTTAAGCAATGCCTTCTAGAAGTACGGGCCGTCAGGCTACGTAATCGTTCTCGCTGTGACGTAATGAGTTTAGGAGATTCCTATCAATGCTACCTAGCGGACGGCATATAAACTAGGTATCATCTGGTTTATGACAATCAGATTTCGCGCCATAATCCATGACATTTAAAAACGTTAAAGCAAGTTCAAGTGAGTTTATGTGTAATTAATCAATAATGGAAAAGTGACAATAACAAGAAGATTCTGAAAACGGGTAAGTTTAGATGTTGTACATTAATAGAATGTAGTAATTGAGAAATTTCTATGATACATGCAATGCCTTCTAGAAGTACGGGCCGTCAGGCTACGTAATCGTTCTCGCTGTGACGTAATGAGTTTAGGAGATTGCTATTAATGCTACCTAGCGGACGGCATATAAACTAGGTATCATCTGGTTTATGAAAATCAGATTTCGCGCCATAATCCATGACATTTAAATACGTTAAAGCAAGTTCAAGTGAGTTTATGTGTAATTAATCAATAATGGAAAAGTGAAAATAACAAGTAGATTCTGAAAACGAGTAAGTTTAGATGTTGTACATTAATAGAATGTAGTAATTGAGAAATTTCTATGATACATGCAACTATAAATGACTGGTTATGCAGTTTCATTGTTGGCAGGGTGAAAATTGTGTTCGCCTCATTTTTGAATGTGATTTTCTCAAATTTTAAATGTGGAATACGTAAAGAACTTTTGTGAGAAAAGATCGCCATAAAATAAACATCGATATAATATAAAATTTCTGTTTCAGACAGAAAATCATTTATGATAAAACGGAGCCTCCAGCGTTTGTATACAGTGTAAAGCAGTTTAAAATGGGTAAGACAATTATGAAAATAAAAGCACAGGTAGTAATTTTTATACTCTTTAGATAATCAATCAACGAAAGGAATACGTGAGACCAAGGGACACCATTTCGAACGGCATTTTCAACTGTACCGGTGTCTGATAAATAAGATAAATACTCCACGGTATTCGAATTTTTCCAACAGAATAGGCAATTTCATTTCGGAGGTTTCATATGTTGGGGCTAGTTATTCATACCTCCATAGTGAATCTAGGCTACTGATGATATATGTTTGTACCTTCAGAAGCTAGTTGCAGAATACTTTCTCAATTTGAAAAGCTAATCGTACGGGACTTAAACATTGAGGAAATATTCTTCGATTTGCATTTGCAAGGGCAATCAAAAAACATAGGGATCCTATAAGATTCACTACAGAGGCACGAAACTTCTTGCCTTTACTCATTTAAATTGGCAAATAGTTTGGTATTTGAAAGAATACAATACTTAAATTGTTTAAAATACTTCTATATTTTTCGCTGGGGAAACCTCATTTATTCGTGGCTCTGTGCGTTTCCTCAGATAAAATAGTTTGTTTATTGCCAATAAACACACTTTAATTGAATTGGTTTTGTGGGATGATTAAAATGGAAAAATATTTAATTAAGTAGTTTCGAAAGTATGCAATGACAATTAATGATTTGCCTCGGCAAGTGGTCACATCAGTCAGGTATGCACTATGAGCTGATGTTTGATGAGAATCAGTGCATACTTTCGAAACCACTTAGTTAAAAAAAATCCATTTTAATCAACCCACAGAAACAATTCAATTTGATTCTGCTTTCGGAGGCTTATCCCGCAAAATGATCCAGTTTCCCGCATCAAATATTCTCTGCTTTGATAAGCATTAGAGTCGATATTTGTTGTCTGTGCTAATTTATAGACAAAAAGGGAACCGTGATCACAAATTAAAAAACTTTACACTTTGATTGAAAACGAAAATCGATGAATGTAAATCACTATACACCATTGATTTAACTCGTGTAAAAAATACAACGGTCGCACTTGTATCACAAAATATCGCTTCAAATTACTTCGCCATGTAATTTACTCGATTCGCATTTCGAAATGACTGACTATCATGTGTGATGGCTACCAGGAGTTACTTATGAACACTTCTAATTGGAATTCTTTGTGGAGATTCCCGTTGTATTATTTGGCTGAAATACATTATTGTTTTTTTTCACAATAGTTCAAGTTTCAGTTCAGTTTCAGTTCAAAGCGAAAAAGTGACATTTGGTGTTTCAATTTGAAAATGGAGCAGTGCAAATGTCTTTCCAATAAGAAAATCGATCGAAAAGTGAAATTCTTGAGATTTTATCCGTCAGAAATGAGCATTGTCTCTGCTTTTCTCCATTGCCAAAATTTTCGCTCGAAAGAATGGCCAGATAATGGAGACAAGTCAAAATTTCACGTGAAATCGAGCTCAGTACTATGCTTAAGTTGCTTTTATTACACATATTTGATCTTTTAAGCAATGCCTTCTAGAAGTACGGGCCGTCAGGCTACGTAATCGTTCTCGCTGTGACGTAATGAGTTTAGGAGATTCCTATCAATGCTACCTAGCGGACGGCATATAAACTAGGTATCATCTGGTTTATGACAATCAGATTTCGCGCCATAATCCATGACATTTAAAAACGTTAAAGCAAGTTCAAGTGAGTTTATGTGTAATTAATCAATAATGGAAAAGTGACAATAACAAGAAGATTCTGAAAACGGGTAAGTTTAGATGTTGTACATTAATAGAATGTAGTAATTGAGAAATTTCTATGATACATGCAATGCCTTCTAGAAGTACGGGCCGTCAGGCTACGTAATCGTTCTCGCTGTGACGTAATGAGTTTAGGAGATTGCTATTAATGCTACCTAGCGGACGGCATATAAACTAGGTATCATCTGGTTTATGACAATCAGATTTCGCGCCATAATCCATGACATTTAAATACGTTAAAGCAAGTTCAAGTGAGTTTATGTGTAATTAATCAATAATGGAAAAGTGAAAATAACAAGAAGATTCTGAAAACGAGTAAGTTTAGATGTTGTACATTAATAGAATGTAGTAATTGAGAAATTTCTATGATACATGCAATTATAAATGACTGGTTATGCAGTTTCATTGTTGGCAGGGTGAAAATTGTGTTCGCCTCATTTTTGAATGTGATTTTCTCAAATTTTAAATGTGGAATACGTAAAGAACTTTTGTGAGAAAAGATCGCCATAAAATAAACATCGATATAATATAAAATTTCTGTTTCAGACAGAAAATCATTTATGATAAAACGGAGCCTCCAGCGTTTGTATACAGTGTAAAGCAGTTTAAAATGGGTAAGACAATTATGAAAATAAAAGCACAGGTAGTAATTTTTATACTCTTTAGATAATCAATCAACGAAAGGAATACGTGAGACCAAGGGACACCATTTCGAACGGCATTTTCAACTGTACCGGTGTCTGATAAATAAGATAAATACTCCACGGTATTCGAATTTTTCCAACAGAATAGGCAATTTCATTTCGGAGGTTTCATATGTTGGGGCTAGTTATTCATACCTCCATAGTGAATCTAGGCTACTGATGATATATGTTTGTACCTTCAGAAGCTAGTTGCAGAATACTTTCTCAATTTGAAAAGCTAATCGTACGGGACTTAAACATTGAGGAAATATTCTTCGATTTGCATTTGCAAGGGCAATCAAAAAACATAGGGATCCTATAAGATTCACTACAGAGGCACGAAACTTCTTGCCTTTACTCATTTAAATTGGCAAATAGTTTGGTATTTGAAAGAATACAATACTTAAATTGTTTAAAATACTTCTATATTTTTCGCTGGGGAAACCTCATTTATTCGTGGCTCTGTGCGTTTCCTCAGATAAAATAGTTTGTTTATTGCCAATAAACACACTTTAATTGAATTGGTTTTGTGGGATGATTAAAATGGAAAAATATTTAATTAAGTAGTTTCGAAAGTATGCAATGACAATTAATGATTTGCCTCGGCAAGTGGTCACATCAGTCAGGTATGCACTATGAGCTGATGTTTGATGAGAATCAGTGCATACTTTCGAAACCACTTAGTTAAAAAAAATCCATTTTAATCAACCCACAGAAACAATTCAATTTGATTCTGCTTTCGGAGGCTTATCCCGCAAAATGATCCAGTTTCCCGCATCAAATATTCTCTGCTTTGATAAGCATTAGAGTCGATATTTGTTGTCTGTGCTAATTTATAGACAAGAAGGGAACCGTGATCACAAATTAAAAAACTTTACACTTTGATTGAAAACGAAAATCGATGAATGTAAATCACTATACACCATTGATTTAACTCGTGTAAAAAATACAACGGTCGCACTTGTATCACAAAATATCGCTTCAAATTACTTCGCCATGTAATTTACTCGATTCGCATTTCGAAATGACTGACTATCATGTGTGATGGCTACCAGGAGTTACTTATGAACACTTCTAATTGGAATTCTTTGTGGAGATTCCCGTTGTATTATTTGGCTGAAATACATTATTGTTTTTTTTCACAATAGTTCAAGTTTCAGTTCAGTTTCAGTTCAAAGCGAAAAAGTGACATTTGGTGTTTCAATTTGAAAATGGAGCAGTGCAAATGTCTTTCCAATAAGAAAATCGATCGAAAAGTGAAATTCTTGAGATTTTATCCGTCAGAAATGAGCATTGTCTCTGCTTTTCTCCATTGCCAAAATTTTCGCTCGAAAGAATGGCCAGATAATGGAGACAAGTCAAAATTTCACGTGAAATCGAGCTCAGTACTATGCTTAAGTTGCTTTTATTACACATATTTGATCTTTTAAGCAATGCCTTCTAGAAGTACGGGCCGTCAGGCTACGTAATCGTTCTCGCTGTGACGTAATGAGTTTAGGAGATTCCTATCAATGCTACCTAGCGGACGGCATATAAACTAGGTATCATCTGGTTTATGACAATCAGATTTCGCGCCATAATCCATGACATTTAAAAACGTTAAAGCAAGTTCAAGTGAGTTTATGTGTAATTAATCAATAATGGAAAAGTGACAATAACAAGAAGATTCTGAAAACGGGTAAGTTTAGATGTTGTACATTAATAGAATGTAGTAATTGAGAAATTTCTATGATACATGCAATGCCTTCTAGAAGTACGGGCCGTCAGGCTACGTAATCGTTCTCGCTGTGACGTAATGAGTTTAGGAGATTGCTATTAATGCTACCTAGCGGACGGCATATAAACTAGGTATCATCTGGTTTATGACAATCAGATTTCGCGCCATAATCCATGACATTTAAATACGTTAAAGCAAGTTCAAGTGAGTTTATGTGTAATTAATCAATAATGGAAAAGTGAAAATAACAAGAAGATTCTGAAAACGAGTAAGTTTAGATGTTGTACATTAATAGAATGTAGTAATTGAGAAATTTCTATGATACATGCAATTATAAATGACTGGTTATGCAGTTTCATTGTTGGCAGGGTGAAAATTGTGTTCGCCTCATTTTTGAATGTGATTTTCTCAAATTTTAAATGTGGAATACGTAAAGAACTTTTGTGAGAAAAGATCGCCATAAAATAAACATCGATATAATATAAAATTTCTGTTTCAGACAGAAAATCATTTATGATAAAACGGAGCCTCCAGCGTTTGTATACAGTGTAAAGCAGTTTAAAATGGGTAAGACAATTATGAAAATAAAAGCACAGGTAGTAATTTTTATACTCTTTAGATAATCAATCAACGAAAGGAATACGTGAGACCAAGGGACACCATTTCGAACGGCATTTTCAACTGTACCGGTGTCTGATAAATAAGATAAATACTCCACGGTATTCGAATTTTTCCAACAGAATAGGCAATTTCATTTCGGAGGTTTCATATGTTGGGGCTAGTTATTCATACCTCCATAGTGAATCTAGGCTACTGATGATATATGTTTGTACCTTCAGAAGCTAGTTGCAGAATACTTTCTCAATTTGAAAAGCTAATCGTACGGGACTTAAACATTGAGGAAATATTCTTCGATTTGCATTTGCAAGGGCAATCAAAAAACATAGGGATCCTATAAGATTCACTACAGAGGCACGAAACTTCTTGCCTTTACTCTTTTAAATTGGCAAATAGTTTGGTATTTGAAAGAATACAATACTTAAATTGTTTAAAATACTTCTATATTTTTCGCTGGGGAAACCTCATTTATTCGTGGCTCTGTGCGTTTCCTCAGATAAAATAGTTTGTTTATTGCCAATAAACACACTTTAATTGAATTGGTTTTGTGGGATGATTAAAATGGAAAAATATTTAATTAAGTAGTTTCGAAAGTATGCAATGACAATTAATGATTTGCCTCGGCAAGTGGTCACATCAGTCAGGTATGCACTATGAGCTGATGTTTGATGAGAATCAGTGCATACTTTCGAAACCACTTAGTTAAAAAAAATCCATTTTAATCAACCCACAGAAACAATTCAATTTGATTCTGCTTTCGGAGGCTTATCCCGCAAAACGATCCAGTTTCCCGCATCAAATATTCTCTGCTTTGATAAGCATTAGAGTCGATATTTGTTGTCTGTGCTAATTTATAGACAAGAAGGGAACCGTGATCACAAATTAAAAAACTTTACACTTTGATTGAAAACGAAAATCGATGAATGTAAATCACTATACACAATTGATTTAACTCGTGTAAAAAATACAACGGTCGCACTTGTATCACAAAATATCGCTTCAAATTACTTCGCCATGTAATTTACTCGATTCGCATTTCGAAATGACTGACTATCATGTGTGATGGCTACCAGGAGTTACTTATGAACACTTCTAATTGGAATTCTTTGTGGAGATTCCCGTTGTATTATTTGGCTGAAATACATTATTGTTTTTTTTTCACAATAGTTCAAGTTTCAGTTCAGTTTCAGTTCAAAGCGAAAAAGTGACATTTGGTGTTTCAATTTGAAAATGGAGCAGTGCAAATGTCTTTCCAATAAGAAAATCGATCGAAAAGTGAAATTCTTGAGATTTTATCCGTCAGAAATGAGCATTGTCTCTGCTTTTCTCCATTGCCAAAATTTTCGCTCGAAAGAATGGCCAGATAATGGAGACAAGTCAAAATTTCACGTGAAATCGAGCTCAGTACTATGCTTAAGTTGCTTTTATTATACATATTTGATCTTTTAAGCAATGCCTTCTAGAAGTACGGGCCGTCAGGCTACGTAATCGTTCTCGCTGTGACGTAATGAGTTTAGGAGATTGCTATTAATGCTACCTAGCGGACGGCATATAAACTAGGTATCATCTGGTTTATGACAATCAGATTTCGCGCCATAATCCATGACATTTAAATACGTTAAAGCAAGTTCAAGTGAGTTTATGTGTAATTAATCAATAATGGAAAAGTGAAAATAACAAGAAGATTCTGAAAACGAGTAAGTTTAGATGTTGTACATTAATAGAATGTAGTAATTGAGAAATTTCTATGATACATGCAATTATAAATGACTGGTTATGCAGTTTCATTGTTGGCAGGGTGAAAATTGTGTTCGCCTCATTTTTGAATGTGATTTTCTCAAATTTTAAATGTGGAATACGTAAAGAACTTTTGTGAGAAACGATCGCCATAAAATAAACATCGATATAATATAAAATTTCTGTTTCAGACAGAAAATCATTTATGATAAAACGCAGCCTCCAGCGTTTGTATA
The DNA here is from genome assembly GCA_947369275.1 of Nemotelus nigrinus. Classification (NCBI taxonomy): domain Eukaryota; kingdom Metazoa; phylum Arthropoda; class Insecta; order Diptera; family Stratiomyidae; genus Nemotelus; species Nemotelus nigrinus. The sequence continues at coordinate 130,122,084 of OX376373.1, read as the reverse complement.
CAGTGTAAAGCAGTTTAAAATGGGTAAGACAATTATGAAAATAAAAGCACAGGTGGTAATTTTAATACTCTTTAGATAATCAATCAACGAAAGGAATACGTGAGACCAAGGGACACCATTTCGAACGGCATTTTCAACTGTACCGGTGTCTGATAAATAAGATAAATACTCCACGGTATTCGAATTTTTCCAACAGAATAGGCAATTTCATTTCGGAGGTTTCATATGTTGGGGCTAGTTATTCATACCTCCTTAGTGAATCTAGGCTACTGATGATATATGTTTGTACCTTCAGAAGCTAGTTGCAGAATACTTTCTCAATTTGAAAAGCTAATCGTATGGGACTTAAACATTGAGGAAATATTCTTCGATTTGCATTTGCAAGGGCAATCAAAAAACATAGGGATCCTATAAGATTCACTACAGAGGCACGAAACTTCTTGCCTTTACTCATTTAAATTGGCAAATAGTTTGGTATTTGAAAGAATACAATACTTAAATTGTTTAAAATACTTCTATATTTTTCGCTGGGGAAACCTCATTTATTCGTGGCTTTGTGCGTTTCCTCAGATAAAATAGTTTGTTTATTGCCAATAAACACACTTTAATTGAATTGGTTTTGTGGGATGATTAAAATGGAAAAATATTTAATTAAGTAGTTTCGAAAGTATGCAATGACAATTAATGATTTGCCTCGGCAAGTGGTCACATCAGTCAGGTATGCACTATGAGCTGATGTTTGATGAGAATCAGTGCATACTTTCGAAACCACTTAGTTAAAAAAAATCCATTTTAATCAACCCACAGAAACAATTCAATTTGATTCTGCTTTCGGAGGCTTATCCCGCAAAACGATCCAGTTTCCCGCATCAAATATTCTCTGCTTTGATAAGCATTAGAGTCGATATTTGTTGTCTGTGCTAATTTATAGACAAGAAGGGAACCGTGATCACAAATTAAAAAAACTCTAGCGCACCTGAACCGCTAGAAAACTAATTTTCGAAGAAATTGTCTTTGAGTGACAAAAAAATGTGGAAAGACGTAATACACTTTTTTGTAGAATCATAGCAACCATTCCTTGTTCAAAGCAACAGAACTCAACTATAACACAAATGATGAAAATGTTCAGTGCTGGCAACATTTTCCCAACGAAGCAGCAATAAGTTAACCTTCACAAGCTCATACTTAAATCAACTTATCCTTTGAATTTCGTTCTCATCGGAGAATTTCGTCGAAAGCTTTAGCGGTTAACGTTGTTTGAAGCTGCCATCCAAAAAATGTTCAAAACTCGGAAAATTTAAAAATTGGTTTCTTAGCTTTATTGCAAATGTTTTGCATATGAGTAGGTAATTTGAAGCATCTGTTGATGCGATAGTTACGAAAATGGCTAAAACTCGTTACCCTGTGTCAGCAGCAAAGCAAAATATCTACCAAATCTGCTTCACGTTAAACTAAACCCAACCAATAAATTTCGTTTCGATTGAATCACTGCGCTAGAAGTTATACGGGTGAAAAAATTTTTAGGGTTACCACACTCAAAACTTTTCAAATTTTTAAAGCGTTAATATTTGTTGCTAATTTTTATTGAAGGATCGTTCCCATTTGCAAATCTAATGACATAATCGCCCAGTAAAGAAATTCCAAAAAATTACAAAGATGGTCATAGCTGGCAGCCCTTTTACGATTTTTGTACGAAATTCCTATGACATTTGGCTCACATTAAAATGTATTTACTGCATAAACTTCATTTTGATATCATGACTGCACCGGAAGTTATAGGGAAAAAAGCTTTATTTTGCTGAGCAAATTTGCAAGATTTAGGAGACAAAAATCACCATAGCTGGCAACCCTAATCTAATTTTTCGGCCAAAATTTCACCAAATGTTATCTTAAGTAAGATCCAAATATTGTGTGAATTTTGTTTAAATCTGATGGCGGAATCGGAAGTTATAGGCCAAAAAGCTGTTTTTTTTCTCAGTGATTTTTCAAGATGGCACCACTGCCACAGGGTTGCCCGTATTTCAAAATCACTTCTATCAGACCTGGTCCTAGTTGATACTAACATGTCCTGTGAATTTCATTACGATCGGATAATCCGGTCGTAAGTTCTCGTGAACAGAACTTTCGAGTGCTGAAAATAGAGGTAATTTAGTGATGGGTTGCCGTTCTTGTGCAAATCGGAATTTTAAAAATTTCAAATTGACATGATGCACAAACGTTAAAATTTATCAATGATTTGAATTTTTTGTCCAAAATCAAAAATCTTTCAGGAGGTTCAATGATTTGAAGGATTTTTTTTCAAGAGCATGTCGCAGCTACAGGGTTACCCGCACGACCTTGGAAATCCATGTGTATTAAACTTTAGTCAACATCAATACGCTCTGCAAATTTCACGATGATCTAATGTTTTTGCCAGAAGTAATGACAAATCAAAATTTGAAAAAAAATCCTTGCCTACTTTTAGGCACGCTGCACCCACATACGGCACAAAATTTCCAATTCTTAACCATCGGCAAGCTTAGAACATAATAAGTTTTCATTCCCAATACTTTTTTTGAACAAAAATTTTCGCTGCTTGGAAATATAGGAGTACCTGAAAATTCACTAAAACGCTCGCCGCCGCCAAAAGGTTTAGGATATCTGGATTTGAGAAAGTTGTGGACCTACCTACTAAATACATCTACGTTCTCCGAAAGTTTCATATCAATCGGATTGGCCACTCCAGAGATTATCTCCCTTAATCATTTTGATGATATATATATATATATATATATATAAAGAAATATGAATTTTCGGCGAAACGAGTTTAATACTACTTTTCTTTAAAAATTAGTAAAAACTTTAAACTTTGATTGAAAACGAAAATCGATGAATGTAAATCACTATACACAATTGATTTAACTCGTGTAAAAAATACAACGGTCGCACTTGTATCGCAAAATATCGCTTCAAATTACTTTGCCATGTAATTTACTCGATTCGCATTTCGAAATGACTGACTATCATGTATGATGGCTACTAGGAGTTACTTATGAACACTTCTAATTGGAATTCTTTGTGGAGATTCCCGTTGTATTATTTGGCTGAAACACATTATTGTTTTTTTTCACAATAGTTCAAGTTTCAGTTCAGTTTCAGTTCAAAGCGAAAAAGTGACATTTGGTGTTTCAATTTGAAAATGGAGCAGTGCAAATGTCTTTCCAATAAGAAAATCGATCGAAAAGTGAAATTCTTGAGATTTTATCCGTCAGAAATGAGCATTGTCTCTGCTTTTCTCCATTGCCAAAATTTTCGCTCGAAAGAATGGCCAGATAATGGAGACAAGTCAAAATTTCACGTGAAATCGAGCTCAGTACTATGCTTAAGTTGCTTTTATTACACATATTTGATCTTTTAAGCAATGCCTTCTAGAAGTACGGGCCGTCAGGCTACGTAATCGTTCTCGCTGTGACGTAATGAGTTTAGGAGATTCCTATCAATGCTACCTAGCGGACGGCATATAAACTAGGTATCATCTGGTTTATGACAATCAGATTTCGCGCCATAATCCATGACATTTAAAAACGTTAAAGCAAGTTCAAGTGAGTTTATGTGTAATTAATCAATAATGGAAAAGTGACAATAACAAGAAGATTCTGAAAACGGGTAAGTTTAGATGTTGTACATTAATAGAATGTAGTAATTGAGAAATTTCTATGATACATGCAATGCCTTCTAGAAGTACGGGCCGTCAGGCTACGTAATCGTTCTCGCTGTGACGTAATGAGTTTAGGAGATTGCTATTAATGCTACCTAGCGGACGGCATATAAACTAGGTATCATCTGGTTTATGACAATCAGATTTCGCGCCATAATCCATGACATTTAAATACGTTAAAGCAAGTTCAAGTGAGTTTATGTGTAATTAATCAATAATGGAAAAGTGAAAATAACAAGAAGATTCTGAAAACGAGTAAGTTTAGATGTTGTACATTAATAGAATGTAGTAATTGAGAAATTTCTATGATACATGCAATTATAAATGACTGGTTATGCAGTTTCATTGTTGGCAGGGTGAAAATTGTGTTCGCCTCATTTTTGAATGTGATTTTCTCAAATTTTAAATGTGGAATACGTAAAGAACTTTTGTGAGAAAAGATCGCCATAAAATAAACATCGATATAATATAAAATTTCTGTTTCAGACAGAAAATCATTTATGATGAAACGGAGCCTCCAGCGTTTGTATACAGTGTAAAGCAGTTTAAAATGGGTAAGACAATTATGAAAATAAAAGCACAGGTAGTAATTTTTATACTCTTTAGATAATCAATCAACGAAAGGAATACGTGAGACCAAGGGACACCATTTCGAACGGCATTTTCAACTGTACCGGTGTCTGATAAATAAGATAAATACTCCACGGTATTCGAATTTTTCCAACAGAATAGGCAATTTCATTTCGGAGGTTTCATATGTTGGGGCTAGTTATTCATACCTCCATAGTGAATCTAGGCTACTGATGATATATGTTTGTACCTTCAGAAGCTAGTTGCAGAATACTTTCTCAATTTGAAAAGCTAATCGTACGGGACTTAAACATTGAGGAAATATTCTTCGATTTGCATTTGCAAGGGCAATCAAAAAACATAGGAATCCTATAAGATTCACTACAGAGGCACGAAACTTCTTGCCTTTACTCATTTAAATTGGCAAATAGTTTGGTATTTGAAAGAATACAATACTTAAATTGTTTAAAATACTTCTATATTTTTCGCTGGGGAAACCTCATTTATTCGTGGCTCTGTGCGTTTCCTCAGATAAAATAGTTTGTTTATTGCCAATAAACACACTTTAATTGAATTGGTTTTGTGGGATGATTAAAATGGAAAAATATTTAATTAAGTAGTTTCGAAAGTATGCAATGACAATTAATGATTTGCCTCGGCAAGTGGTCACATCAGTCAGGTATGCACTATGAGCTGATGTTTGATGAGAATCAGTGCATACTTTCGAAACCACTTAGTTAAAAAAAATCCATTTTAATCAACCCACAGAAACAATTCAATTTGATTCTGCTTTCGGAGGCTTATCCCGCAAAACGATCCAGTTTCCCGCATCAAATATTCTCTGCTTTGATAAGCATTAAGGCCAAGATTCAATCAACGCGAATGCGAAATGCGAATCGCATTTTTTGACAGGAGCACGCAAACGAATCGCATTTGAAGAACCAATCGGTGCGATTCGCATTCGCGTCAAAGCTGCCAACTGGAAAATATGTAGAGTGAGTGAGGTATTTGAATTCGTTAATGGTTGTAGGATACAGTGCCATTTCCGAATATTGTGCAATTAATTGAACTTACTTTGTTTCAAACCTGAAAATACTCTGTTTGTTGCGAATTAAAAATACATTACATCCAAGAAAAATACATGACCAAAATGTTGACTGGCGTATTGTTGCTATAAGCAGATGCAACACTACCGAACTCTGAGGGAAGCTCTCCAAATTACTTATTAATAAATCAAAAAGTAATTGAATAGTATTCGGTAAACAAAGTCACAAAATATTAAAGTTATTACATAACGTAAAATTATTCAAACTCCCTGATCTGTAAAGCAGACTGCGAAAACCATATGTACTGTAATGTTTCCATGTTGATTGACGTGGGTATGAACTATCAGACAACAAACTAATTTTTTTCTCTTCCTTAATGAATGTGTCACGAAAATTTCAAAACCAAAAATTTGAGATTATAAACATATTTTAATAAATATATTTTGACAACTACCTAACACAAAAATAGTCATCAACCATTTTTCCCACCCACTACTTTTTACGAACAAAATGAAACCATCTCCTGCCAGTTGAAACAGTTTTTTATTCAAATCTTTCTGTGAAATTAAATGGCATTTCTTAACTAAGTTACTGCGCTACAAAACCTATTGCGAACAATATCCAATCGTGAAATCTACTTATTTTCACATGAAAACCAATAATCCCTATTTTCTTTCAAACCAACCGCCACCATAAATTTTTTTACCCAAGACCCAACTTACTATTATATGACATACATGATGTCAAAGATGTACATTTTCTTTTCGTGCAATTGGCCATTCTGACAATTCGTGCGACTATTTTGCTCTTTGCTCAAACTAGTCGCAGTCGCAAGTTCGTGCGAATTCGCATTCGTCGTGAATGGTTCTATTCGCTGCGTCTTGCATATGTTTTCCTTATGCTCAAACCGTTCGCATTCGCATTCGCGTTGATTGAATCTTGGCCTTTAGAGTCGATATTTGTTGTCTGTGCTAATTTATAGACAAGAAGGGAACCGTGATCACAAATTAAAAAACTTTACACTTTGATTGAAAACGAAAATCGATGAATGTAAATCACTATACACAATTGATTTAACTCGTGTAAAAAATACAACGGTCGCACTTGTATCACAAAATATCGCTTCAAATTACTTCGCCATGTAATTTACTCGATTCGCATTTCGAAATGACTGACTATCATGTGTGATGGCTACCAGGAGTTACTTATGAACACTTCTAATTGGAATTCTTTGTGGAGATTCCCGTTGTATTATTTGGCTGAAATACATTATTGTTTTTTTTCACAATAGTTCAAGTTTCAGTTCAGTTTCAGTTCAAAGCGAAAAAGTGACATTTGGTGTTTCAATTTGAAAATGGAGCAGTGCAAATGTCTTTCCAATAAGAAAATCGATCGAAAAGTGAAATTCTTGAGATTTTATCCGTCAGAAATGAGCATTGTCTCTGCTTTTCTCCATTGCCAAAATTTTCGCTCGAAAGAATGGCCAGATAATGGAGACAAGTCAAAATTTCACGTGAAATCGAGCTCAGTACTATGCTTAAGTTGCTTTTATTACATATATTTGATCTTTTAAGCAATGCCTTCTAGAAGTACGGGCCGTCAGGCTACGTAATCGTTCTCGCTGTGACGTAATGAGTTTAGGAGATTCCTATCAATGCTACCTAGCGGACGGCATATAAACTAGGTATCATCTGGTTTATGACAATCAGATTTCGCGCCATAATCCATGACATTTAAAAACGTTAAAGCAAGTTCAAGTGAGTTTATGTGTAATTAATCAATAATGGAAAAGTGACAATAACAAGAAGATTCTGAAAACGGGTAAGTTTAAATGTTGTACATTAATAGAATGTAGTAATTGAGAAATTTCTATGATACATGCAATGCCTTCTAGAAGTACGGGCCGTCAGGCTACGTAATCGTTCTCGCTGTGACGTAATGAGTTTAGGAGATTGCTATTAATGCTACCTAGCGGACGGCATATAAACTAGGTATCATCTGGTTTATGACAATCAGATTTCGCGCCATAATCCATGACATTTAAATACGTTAAAGCAAGTTCAAGTGAGTTTATGTGTAATTAATCAATAATGGAAAAGTGAAAATAACAAGAAGATTCTGAAAACGAGTAAGTTTAGATGTTGTACATTAATAGAATGTAGTAATTGAGAAATTTCTATGATACATGCAATTATAAGTGACTGGTTATGCAGTTTCATTGTTGGCAGGGTGAAAATTGTGTTCGCCTCATTTTTGAATGTGATTTTCTCAAATTTTAAATGTGGAATACGTAAAGAACTTTTGTGAGAAAAGATCGCCATAAAATAAACATCGATATAATATAAAATTTCTGTTTCAGACAGAAAATCATTTATGATGAAACGGAGCCTCCAGCGTTTGTATACAGTGTAAAGCAGTTTAAAATGGGTAAGACAATTATGAAAATAAAAGCACAGGTAGTAATTTTTATACTCTTTAGATAATCAATCAACGAAAGGAATACGTGAGACCAAGGGACACCATTTCGAACGGCATTTTCAACTGTACCGGTGTCTGATAAATAAGATAAATACTCCACGGTATTCGAATTTTTCCAACAGAATAGGCAATTTCATTTCGGAGGTTTCATATGTTGGGGCTAGTTATTCATACCTCCATAGTGAATCTAGGCTACTGATGATATATGTTTGTACCTTCAGAAGCTAGTTGCAGAATACTTTCTCAATTTGAAAAGCTAATCGTACGGGACTTAAACATTTAGGAAATATTCTTCGATTTGCATTTGCAAGGGCAATCAAAAAACATAGGAATCCTATAAGATTCACTACAGAGGCACGAAACTTCTTGCCTTTACTCATTTAAATTGGCAAATAGTTTGGTATTTGAAAGAATACAATACTTAAATTGTTTAAAATACTTCTATATTTTTCGCTGGGGAAACCTCATTTATTCGTGGCTCTGTGCGTTTCCTCAGATAAAATAGTTTGTTTATTGCCAATAAACACACTTTAATTGAATTGGTTTTGTGGGATGATTAAAATGGAAAAATATTTAATTAAGTAGTTTCGAAAGTATGCAATGACAATTAATGATTTGCCTCGGCAAGTGGTCACATCAGTCAGGTATGCACTATGAGCTGATGTTTGATGAGAATCAGTTCATACTTTCGAAACCACTTAGTTAAAAAAAATCCATTTTAATCAACCCACAGAAACAATTCAATTTGATTCTGCTTTCGGAGGCTTATCCCGCAAAACGATCCAGTTTCCCGCATCAAATATTCTCTGCTTTGATAAGCATTAGAGTCGATATTTGTTGTCTGTGCTAATTTATAGACAAGAAGGAAACCGTGGTCACAAATTAAAAAACTTTACACTTTGATTGAAAACGAAAATCGATGAATGTAAATTACTATACACCATTGATTTAACTCGTGTAAAAAATACAACGGTCGCACTTGTATCACAAAATATCGCTTCAAATTACTTCGCCATGTAATTTACTCGATTCGCATTTCGAAATGACTGACTATCATGTGTGATGGCTACCAGGAGTTACTTATGAACACTTCTAATTGGAATTCTTTGTGGAGATTCCCGTTGTATTATTTGGCTGAAATACATTATTGTTTTTTTTCACAATAGTTCAAGTTTCAGTTCAGTTTCAGTTCAAAGCGAAAAAGTGACATTTGGTGTTTCAATTTGAAAATGGAGCAGTGCAAATGTCTTTCCAATAAGAAAATCGATCGAAAAGTGAAATTCTTGAGATTTTATCCGTCAGAAATGAGCATTGTCTCTGCTTTTCTCCATTGCCAAAATTTTCGCTCGAAAGAATGGCCAGATAATGGAGACAAGTCAAAATTTCACGTGAAATCGAGCTCAGTACTATGCTTAAGTTGCTTTTATTACACATATTTGATCTTTTAAGCAATGCCTTCTAGAAGTACGGGCCGTCAGGCTACGTAATCGTTCTCGCTGTGACGTAATGAGTTTAGGAGATTCCTATCAATGCTACCTAGCGGACGGCATATAAACTAGGTATCATCTGGTTTATGACAATCAGATTTCGCGCCATAATCCATGACATTTAAAAACGTTAAAGCAAGTTCAAGTGAGTTTATGTGTAATTAATCAATAATGGAAAAGTGACAATAACAAGAAGATTCTGAAAACGGGTAAGTTTAGATGTTGTACATTAATAGAATGTAGTAATTGAGAAATTTCTATGATACATGCAATGCCTTCTAGAAGTACGGGCCGTCAGGCTACGTAATCGTTCTCGCTGTGACGTAATGAGTTTAGGAGATTGCTATTAATGCTACCTAGCGGACGGCATATAAACTAGGTATCATCTGGTTTATGACAATCAGATTTCGCGCCATAATCCATGACATTTAAATACGTTAAAGCAAGTTCAAGTGAGTTTATGTGTAATTAATCAATAATGGAAAAGTGAAAATAACAAGAAGATTCTGAAAACGAGTAAGTTTAGATGTTGTACATTAATAGAATGTAGTAATTGAGAAATTTCTATGATACATGCATTTATAAATGACTGGTTATGCAGTTTCATTGTTGGCAGGGTGAAAATTGTGTTCGCCTCATTTTTGAATGTGATTTTCTCAAATTTTAAATGTGGAATACGTAAAGAACTTTTGTGAGAAAAGATCGCCATAAAATAAACATCGATATAATATAAAATTTCTGTTTCAGACAGAAAATCATTTATGATAAAACGGAACCTCCAGCGTTTGTATACAGTGTAAAGCAGTTTCAAATGGGTAAGACAATTATGAAAATAAAAGCACAGGTAGTAATTTTTATACTCTTTAGATAATCAATCAACGAAAGGAATACGTGAGACCAAGGGACACCATTTCGAACGGCATTTTCAACTGTACCGGTGTCTGATAAATAAGATAAATACTCCACGGTATTCGAATTTTTCCAACAGAATAGGCAATTTCATTTCGGAGGTTTCATATGTTGGGGCTAGTTATTCATACCTCCATAGTGAATCTAGGCTACTGATGATATATGTTTGTACCTTCAGAAGCTAGTTGCAGAATACTTTCTCAATTTGAAAAGCTAATCGTACGGGACTTAAACATTGAGGAAATATTCTTCGATTTGCATTTGCAAGGGCAATCAAAAAACATAGGGATCCTATAAGATTCACTACAAAGGCACGAAACTTCTTGCCTTTACTCATTTAAATTGGCAAATAGTTTGGTATTTGAAAGAATACAATACTTAAATTGTTTAAAATACTTCTATATTTTTCGCTGGGGAAACCTCATTTATTCGTGGCTCTGTGCGTTTCCTCAGATAAAATAGTTTGTTTATTGCCAATAAACACACTTTAATTGAATTGGTTTTGTGGGATGATTAAAATGGAAAAATATTTAATTAAGTAGTTTCGAAAGTATGCAATGACAATTACTGATTTGCCTCGGCAAGTGGTCACATCAGTCAGGTATGCACTATGAGCTGATGTTTGATGAGAATCAGTGCATACTTTCGAAACCACTTAGTTAAAAAAATCCATTTTAATCAACCCACAGAAACAATTCAATTTGATTCTGCTTTCGGAGGCTTATCCCGCAAAACGATCCAGTTTCCCGCATCAAATATTCTCTGCTTTGATAAGCATTAGAGTCGCTATTTGTTGTCTGTGCTAATTTATAGACAAGAAGGGAACCGTGATCTTAAATTAAAAAACTTTACACTTTGATTGAAAACGAAAATCGATGAATGTAAATCACTATACACAATTGATTTAACTCGTGTAAAAAATACAACGGTCGCACTTGTATCACAAAATATCGCTTCAAATTACTTCGCCATGTAATTTACTCGATTCGCATTTCGAAATGACTGACTATCATGTGTGATGGCTACCAGGAGTTACTTATGAACACTTCTAATTGGAATTCTTTTTGGAGATTCCTGTTGTATTATTTGGCTGAAATACATTATTGTTTTTTTCACAATAGTTCAAGTTTATGTTTATCGACATTTCTTGGGTTAATGAGGCAAAATGCAATTTATGTTGATTTTCATGCAAAAGTGCAACATTCAATAATAAATGCTATATAACCTAGTTTCAGTTCATTTATTGTAGGTCTGTTTTTAAGCGATAGCTGAAGCATGACAAATTAACAGAAGATACTATTTCATCTTCGTTCATGCTTGGAAAATATATTTTTCTGTAAGACATTAATTTCCCCACACATTTTGTCATGGCTAGCATTGAAATAAAATTACTATTAATCTAACTTATTTATAAACTTTTGTTTTCGATTTCACAAAAAAACAATGTATAATTTCAGAAATGCCTGCTCAGTGCTGCGTTCGAAACTGTCGGTCTACTTATAAGACCATCAGTTTTTTTAGGTTTCCTAGGGAGACTAACGCCGCAAGGAGGTGGCTAGCCAAAATCCCTAGGAGAAACATTAAAGTTGGGAAATATACGGTGATATGCGACGTGCATTTCGAAGACGGGCAAATCATCCGTGAAGATATTCTTCACAAAGATGGTTGGCCAGTATTGAGAGGAAGGTGTGAATTGCGCGAAGATGCTATCCCTACACTTTTCCCGGGACTACCAACGTATCTTTCCTCACGTTCAACTCCTCGAAACGATCCGGCTATAAATCGAGCTACTTTGTTTAATGACGCAGCACATAGAAAATGGTTACAACAGGATAGCATTTTGTCAATCAATAATATTCTTCATAATTTAGATAAATTGTCCTTAAAAGATTGGCATACATCAGTGGAGGATTGTACAATTTTCTTCTATAAAATAAATTTTAAAGAAAGAGTACCGCACATTGAAAAGTCTTTCTCAGTTAATGAAGTTTTTCAAGTGCGATTATTTTTAAAAGACAAAGAAATTAGTTTACAACCTATTAAACACATATTAGGTAGCAGTTTAAAATGCGAACTATATTCCAAAATTAACAATATTTTAAATTTCGTGAATAATATTGATTTGAACACAATAAATGTTACAGACCGCGTAACTGATATTGTTGAACAAATAGATGATTTAGCTCAATATGAGCAAATATCCGAGGAAGATAAAAACTTTGTCTTTCCTCTCCAGACAACTTAAATTAAATTTTGCATCGCGCGAACTGTACTCTTCAGATTATATCATATCTTTCAGTCTATTGTTTTTCACCTTCCCTGCCGCGTATAAATATGTGCGGGAAATGAAATTATTGGTAATGCCCCATCATAATTATTTAAAAACATTTGCAACAGGAAATTTATATTCACAGATGCTGGAAAAATGCTGGAAACCCACGAGAAATATGTCAATCTTTTACTCGATGAAATATATGTAAAGCCGGTTATTTGTTTTAAAGGGGGCAAAGTAGAAGGAATCGCTCATAACACGCAAAATGACATTGCAGATCTGCGCCCTGCTACAACTGTCCAGGCATATATGTTAACTTCACTTTTATCCAAAAATAAGGATGTAGTAGGCCTATATCCAGTTAGAGACATAAGTGCTTCTTTTCTCTTCGAAACTACTCAAACTATTTTGAGAATTTTACACGAAATCGGCTATAAGGTAGTGTGTGTGCTAGCTGACAATAATCAAGTAAATGGAAAACTTTTTAAACAATTTTCTCCCCACAAAGAATTACAGCCTTTTATTAATTCTCCATTTATTCCTGGCAAAAAAATTTTCGCTTTCGATACCGTTCATATATTCAAATGTTTAAGAAACAATTGGATAAATGAAAAATCGCAGTGTCTGAAGTTTCCTTCGATCGAAAACGCCAATGAAATAGCTGACGCCGATTTCTCATGTTTAAAAAAAATTCATGACCAGGAAAAGTTTTCAACATTAAAATTAGCTCCTTCCTTATCATATAAGGCACTGAATCCTAATAGCTTTGAATGGCAAAATGTTTCCCTTGTTATGAGAATTTTCAATGCAAATCCACTGGGACAATTGAGTTTCTAGAGAATATATTTACTTGGTGGACAATTGTCAATGTTAAGACCCCAAAAAAAGGACATAATTTAAGGCAAAAATATGCGGAGCCCATTACCAGTTCTACTGGCGATAATTATGTTTTCCTTGTTTCTTGCTTGCATTGGCTAATTTCATGGGACAATTTCAATGAGCGCAGCATAAGAGGTAAACTTTCTACCGAAACACATTCAGCAATCATTCACACAACGGCGTCATTACTTCATCTTTGCAATTATTTGCTAAATGATTTAAATTTCCGATACGTTTTGCTAGGTAAATTCCAAACAGATTCCCTCGAAGAAAGATTTGGAAAATATCGAAGAATGAGCGGTTGCAACTATAATGTGTCTTTCCAGCAAATCCTTGAATCAGAAAAAAAATTACGCGTCATAAGTTTGTTAAAATTGCATTCACATAGCCGGGGTGAAATTAAAATTAAATATATTTTCTTCGACGATGTTACGTTCAATATTAATTTAATTGACGCAAATTTAATTGATGACATTCTGTCCTCGTGTGACATCGTTGAAATCGACGAAAATATACATTCCGTAATCGTGTTTATTGCCGGTGTTCTCGTTAATTTTTAAATATATCGAAAGTACTTTAAATGAAATTAGATATTGTCCGTGTGGAGAAAGTTCAATAAGCTTAGCAAAAAAAAATAGCGTCAATTTGGGCAAACATTTGTTTGAATAACTATACGAAAAATTTGAATGATGGGTTTTACTGCTTGACTGACCGAGCGCAACGGCGAAAGTTGAAGACGGTACGAGGACTACAATAAAAAGGTATATATATATATATATTTCTTGCTTTCATGAAATAATTTTTATTTATTTCTTTGATTATAGTTGTTTCAATTACATGGAAGAACATAAACTGGCTCCAACAAGGGAAACCAATTACCGCAGCTTTTTTTTATAATATTTTCATATGTAATTTTTTTTTTTGTTGATATATTTTTATGCTTAACGTTTCTATGTATTTATATTTTATTTTATTGATATTTAAAGTGTATGTGACGTATACATACATGTTTAAGCAAAGATTTAGATTCAAATGTTTATGTAGATTTGTTAATGTTTGAAATATTATGTGATATATGCATCCATATTAAAGTACTGAATAAGTTTACGTTAGTTATACAATACAACAAATGAATTATGTAAAATTATGTACAAACAAATGAATTATGTAAAATTAATTTTAAGCAATGCTTTAGTCTGAAGTAGTCATATATGTACATTTTTTGACATATGAAATATTTTGTGATCTGTTCCTATGAACGTACCGTATAAGTGTACACTAAACATATATAGCATATATAACATATATACCAAAGAAATGAATTATGGGAAACTAATTTTAAGTAAAGCTTTACTTTGAAATAGTTATGTACATTTTTTGATATTTTAAGTTTATGATGTCTACACATACTTCTTAAGTGTAGACTGCTTGCGATAACATTAGCGAAATGCGTTGAATGTGGTTCAAGATTTTTCCCTATCGTATTTTCTTTCGGGGGATGATGATTATTCAATAGCCTGTTTCTTGACTAAGCGGTTTACAACTGCTAGGGAGAAGAGGCTCTGCAATGAAACTGACCCCATTGTTATAATTACAAAACAGAAGTACGCACTATAAAATTGAAGAGAAGCTTTTATATAATATTTATTTATGGTGTAGCAATAAATTATATATAAAATATATATGAATGTAAATATTCCACATTTTTAGATTCTTTATTTAATAAAAAATATATTTTTGTTGGAAAATAGTGTTTTTCTTATTATTATATTTACCTTGTTTTGCACAAAGTTGTTTCGAAACTTTTACAAAATGTTTACACTATCATTTCTAATCGCTAAAACTTATCTTCTGTGAAGTATATGCATCACTAGATTTTTTGTCCCCGGACATTATTGCTTTAATGTCTTCAGCGTCTTATTTTTCGTACTTAAGTAATGCCTTTTGAGTGAGCTTTTAAAATCGCCTTGTCTCGTTCGTAACTATCACTAAGAATTTTCTTACTTTCTGCATCGACAACTTCAATCGTATTTGGTCCTAAATTATCGCTTGGCATCAGGCCTTTTGTTCCTTCTATAGTCCGCAAGCCAGCACGTTCCGACATGCCCCAGTCTTTAACCATATGTGAAGCGATTGATGTTGCTTGTTTTAAGTCACTGCTTGCACCTGGTGATCAAATCAAAGGTAAACATAATAATTATTTTACGTGATAAATAAATCAACATACCCGATGTAATTGTTTCAATTCCGAAAATAAGTTCTTTTGCTGCATGTCCACCCATCATTGTATCAATTATAGCCAGAAGCTGTGCCTTTGTCACATGATATCGTTCCTTTTCAGTAATATATGCAGCATGACCGAGAGACGGGCCTCTCGGCATGATTGTCACTTTGTGCAGTGGATGTGCCTCTTTCGTAAAATATACCACGATAGCATGTCCACCTTCATGATACGCGGTGATTTTGTTTGCTTCTTCGTCCGGTAAACGAAACTTTCTTTCAGGTCCCATCAGTACTTTGTCTCTTGCTGCTTTTAAATGCTTCATTGTGACATTGTCCGCTCTATCGATTGCAGCCCTTTACATATATTTAATGTTTGTTACATTCCTTAAGAGTGGCCTGATTAACCATGTTTTCCAAGTCAGCTTCTGTGAAGCCAGTAGTTCCCCTCGCCAACATATCAATGTCAATGTCATCATGTAAAGGCTGGTACTGAGTTCGAGTTCATGTGAAATTTTGACATGTTTCCATTATCTGGTCATTCTTTCGAGCGAAAATTTTGACAATTGAGAAAAACAGAGACAATGCTCATATCTGATGGATAAAATGTCATGAATTTCACTTTTCGATTGATTTTCTTATTGGAAAGACATTTGCACTGCTCCATTTTCAAATTGAAACACCAAATGTCACTTTTTCGCTCGAAAGAATGAACTGCACAAACTAAATTGGCGTGAAATGATTCGAGACATGTTTCAGTGCCATCTACGTTTTCAACGCGAAAGCAACTTCAAAGCAACTTTTCATGCTAAGAACACAGTACCAAACTTGCTTATTTTCAAGCTAAATTTTCGCCGAAACCAATTTCACGTGAAATTTTGTATGAAAATTTCACGTGAAATCGAACTCAGTACTATGCTTAAGACTTTGGCTAAATACAAATGTAATGTTTCCTTACGTCCGGAAAAGTCTGGCGTCGGGACAACCACCTAGAAAATAAAACATCCTTGACAAACTGCACTGAAAACCGACTTTTGCGATTTACCTCAACGTCGAAGCGATCGGGTCTTAACAGGGCTTGGTCTAAATTATCTCGTCGGTTTGTTGCTTCTAATATAATAACTCCTTCGTTTTGATGGAAACCATCCATTTCGGATAATAGCTGATTGATTGTTTGATTTGCATATGGATGCAGCACAGAATTAGTTCGTCTCGCCCCCACTGAATCGATTTCATCAATAAAGATCACACATGGTGCTTTTTCCTTGGCCGCTTCTGCAATACGATTAAAAGATGAACAATTGTACAGCCATAAATTAAAAGGCCTAGCAGCGCACTGAAAAGATCTCGAACCCTTCCGACACCTTGCCCGACTAGAATTTCATCGAATTGCGGCCCAGCTGCATGGAAAAAGAGAGCACCGGTTTCTCCAGCCACAGCGCGAGCCAGTAGAGTTTTGCCTGTTCCAGGAGGTCCAAAGAGAAGAACACCCTTTGGTAGTTTGCTCACAAGATTTGAAAACTTGTCTGGATTTTTCCGAAATTCAACTACTTTCAATTCTTGTGTGGCTTCGTCGCAGCCTTTGATGTCCTCAAATGTCTCACTAATTTCTTCCGGATCTCTGTCGACTTGGTATTTGACTAGGAAATTGCCGCATTAATGTTAATTGGCCTAATTTAATACAAACAACCAATTTAACACATGCGGCAAAATCCCAATCAATTTTCTTTCGCACAATCACATAACCTAACATCACAAAACCTAACATCACATAACCTAACAACAACTGATAAACTTTTCGTAGCAAATTTTCACATGAAGGCTAGTACTGAGTTCGAGTTCACGTGAAATTTTGACATGTTTCCATTAAGCATAGTACTGAGTTCGATTTCACGTGAAATTTTCATACAAAATTTCACGTGAAATCTGTTTCGGCGAAAATTTCGCTTGAAAATAAGTTGATACTGTGTTCTTAGCATGAAAAGTTACGGTAAAACTTGGATACTTGTGCCCATGGTTGCGAAATCCCACCACCAGAGGGAGAATTGGCGGTAGATTGAGTAAATTCAGTGGCTCTCAAACGGCTATTTATGCTGTCAATTTCGGCTATTTTGGCTCGATGACAATTGCATTGACAAATAATAAAGTGAATGGTGCTGTTCGGTGGGCTCGGTTCTATGCGTTTGACTTAATTGCGAAGTAAAGTACGTGTTTATCCAATAGTTAATAATGTCTTTTGACACAATTCCTAAAGACCTACGAGGGTTGCGGGCATGTTTGGTCTGTTCGATAGTCAAGGTAAAATGCTCTACTCTGCATTCAAAGTTATGTAGGTCTGTAATTTTAGTTTGCTTTGGTAGACTTTTCAACAGTTCGAATATGACAGCTGCGATAATTGCGGAGTTTCTCTGAATGAAAAATAATGAAGATCAAGTGTACGACTGCACCAGCAATAAGTTCGATGGGTTAGTTGCGGTCACGAGCCCAGAAGATAGTTGGGTCACCAAATGGCAACGGATAAGTGAGCGACGGCGCATCTCATTTCCAACGATGATACTAATGAGAATTTTACTTCTAGATCGATTTTGCCGGGGTATTAATGCGATTTCAGTGTCTGGACGGCTACCGAACGCTACGATTCGGGATATGAAAAGTCGAGGAATACCTAAACTGACCATTTTTTTTTTAACTCAAAACGGGACATGGGTTTATATACCTCAGTTAGCAGGTTAACATTGAAAATAAACACCACTTTTTAATATTCTTTATTTAAAACAAGTGTAACTTAATACAATTAATGTTCACTATAATTATATTTAGATTCATTATAATTATTTTTATGATAACAAATTGTGAATAATCAAATCAATCACTGGCTCACCAGCTTAGTAAAAATAATAAAGCAAAGTTCTTTTGACAGTGATTATTAAATTATATGCAACATATTTTTTAAAATTATATATATATTTCTCAGAGGAACAAATTTGTTTTAATAAAGTTGGAGATGATTTTAAATAAGATTTTAATTTATTCATTAGGGAAAAAACTCTTTCTACTGGAGCATTTGTACCAGGTAGACATAAAATATAGTCCATTAGAACACAAAAATTTTCATGTTGAAGATTATTGGTGTGAAAGTGTTTGAATACTTCAACCCAACGAGTTTCTGTGGAAACTTTAAAATTATCGCATTCGGTTATTTTTTGAGAAGTGACGTAGCTTAAAATTAATGTAAATTCGTCAAATACTTCTGTATCTTTATTACAGTCAATATATCCCTTTTCAGTCAATACATCCAGTGCTTTTTGAATGTCTTTCCATGCAGGTACAATCAAATATCTCCATTTCTTTAGTAAGAAAGCTAGTTCACTCTTCCGGTTATTCACGGCTTGTTTTATAAAATTCAGTACCCATACGTTTCACAAACTCTTCATCAATATTAGTGTCATCTTTTAGTTTCACAATTAAACTACGAGCAGTAAATGGAAGAAACTAATTCATCTGTTTTTGAGCCAAATTGTCTTTGAGATGATTAATTTTTTTTTGCAGCTTCTATTGCCGACAAAGTCTGACCTTCAACCTGCAATACAGCTTGGTGAAAACTTGCTGATTGAGCGTGGAAAAATTGAAACCATAATGTAGGATCTTCAAAAAAAATTTTTTTTTATAATTTGGGACATTTTGCAATGCTCAAAAAATAATCTTTCAACAGCTGGTACATTTTTAAAACTTTCTCCAAGGCAGGCATAAGTACAAGCCATCTGGTTTTATTATAGCCGAGCATTTGGTGTTGTTTTATTTCAGCTTCAGCGCCAAACTCCTTTAGAGCTTCAACTCGAACCGTATAAATATAAAAAAATGAATATATTTTTACAATAACGCTTTCGTAATCTGAAGGTAGGCCATCTGCAGCACTTGTTATTACTTTGTGAATTATATGGGCTCCACATCCAATACCTATCAACGGTTTTTTCAGAGATAATTCTAATTTTGCGAACACATTATTAATTCCTCGCCTAGCTACACCCCCAAAATTGACATTGGCATTGTCGCCACAAAATGCCACAAATCTTTTGTCAAATTATTATCTGTATAACACTTGGTGTCAATAATCAACAATGATATCAGAAGTTGCACCTGGTTGGTCTTGGAGGTCTAACATTTATTTTGCACACCTTCGTAAGATTGAAAAAAGCGCACTACAAAAGGAGATATTTTCTTCTTAAGCATAGTACTGAGTTCGATTTCACGTGAAATTTTCATACAACATTTCACGTGAAATTGGTTTCGGCGAAAATTTAGCTTGAAAATAAGCAAGTTTGGTACTGTGTTCTTAGCATGAAAAGTTGCTTTGAAGTTGCTTTCGCTTTGGAAACATAGATGGCACTGAAACATGTTGTCAATCATTTCACGCCAATTTAGTTTGTGCAGTTCATTCTTTCGAGCGAAAAAGTGACATTTCGTGTTTCAATTTGAAAATTGAGCAGTGAAAATGACTTTCCAATAAGAAAATCGATCGAAAAGTGAAATTCTTGACATTTTATCCGTCAAGAATGAGCAGTGTCTCTGCTTTTCTCCGTTGTCAAAATTTTCGCTCGAAAGAATGACCAGAAAATGGAAACATGTCAAAATTTCACGTGAACTCGAACTCAGTACCAGCCTTTACCGTGGTTTGAAGCGTCGTTTAAAATTGTAATACAATTGGATTTATTGAGATCATCTTTTAATTTGTCGATCGCTGTACGTGCTAAAACATTTACTACAATAGCTTCTGTTTTCGTACGCGTGCATGTGAATTTCGGATCGAAACATGTTTGGATAAATTTCGACGCGCAACCGTTGGAGCGAAAACTGTAGTTTTCTTGTATAGTGTCATACTTTGAAATTTTCGCGCGGTTTCGGAAAACGGGACTATTTTGCGTCCCGGAGCTTTGTCTGGGGACAACGGGACATGTGACCGAGAAAAGGGACAGTCCCGTTCAAAACGGGACGTATGTTCACTTTAGGAATACCATATAGATCGAGAGACACAAGTCAACGTTAGAGTAATACTGCTAAAAGTAGGTTTTTAAATAAGTCATTTAAAGCAGAAATGAAGATCAATTTGATTCAATCAAACGAAATTTCGTCTGAGCATATGGAAACATTTATCTAATCACTCTACAGGAAGAATAAAGTTTATAAATTCTTATAAATATTATATTATAAATACTTTCGGGTCGCAGCTGATTTTTCATTTGAAACTTGAGGACCCATCATTTGCAAGTAAATTTAAACGTTTAAAACTCGATTAACATTTTAGAAAACTATGCTTATTTTTTCCAGTTGTCTATTTTTCTATGTAACAATTACAAAACAAGAAAATTTTGAAACTTAGCATATCAGACATAATGTACATGCACCGTTTGACAAAACGGAGCATTCGTAGAATCAGTGTGTACTACATTTTTCCAAGATATATCACAGGTATACTTGTGAAGAACTCCTGACAACAAACATCTTCAATATTCACGAAACGCCTTCGAACTGTGGAACTTCAACTGGATTTGGAGAAAATTGAAATTGGTATTTTTCACGAAGCCCCGCTCGAGAATGATCGTTTATCTACGCTCCTAGTAAGAAAAGGTTATCCCGAACACTGACACAAACATTAAGCTACGCCAAAAAACTCATAATGAATATGTAACATACAATAGCGGATTTGAAATAAATTCGGTCAAGTTTATTTATTCGTTGCAATCTACATTTTTTTATGTTATTTTCCCGCTCAGTGTAATTGATATGACATATGATTTTCATCATATCTCCTGTAGGTGGTTCTCGTGCATCTCTTTAATACCAGAGAAAAACATCACTGTGCGGACTGGTTGAGAAAAGTAGCTTAGGTCCGCCATCTTGTACGTTAATTGCTTTTGCGATAGACCTTTTATATGAAGGCCATGATAAACTTAAAAAAATGCCTGGTATGAATATGTTACTTCTATAGTATTAAACATTACTATAGAAAAAAAAACGTCGTGCGTTGCGTAATGAGAACATATTTCGGAAATCTCATACGATGCCCACAGCTTGAAATGCATATGCTGGTGGTATTGGTGGGTGATGAAAAGTTTAGTTCAGATATTTACCTTGCAAAATCAATAGCTGTGGGCACATCTATCCAAAATCTCTCTTCATATGAAATGCAACCAATATAATTTTGACAATGTCTTTCATTTAAATGTAGGTTATATATTTAATTATTGCGTACAATCAACAATTGAAATGTGTATATCATGTGCAGTACTTTGGATTCGGTGTTAAGTTCGCTTTTTACGGTAATTAACACGAACATTTGCATGCAATTAGAAATGGAAAAGTAATTAGATCACAAATATTGATATTGTGATGTTGTTCAATGCTCGCTCTGTCCCAATATCTTTTATATTTTTATTGATATATGAAGAAAGACATTGTCAACTGTCAAACGATCTATCAGACGTGCGTGAAGTAGTCCCCGTCGGAATTAAATTAAATTTCCGTATATTTTTAAATCATAATCCATTACATTGTTTATTTATCTGTGTGTTTACTCTGTGCCGACGCGCTGATTTTATGTGCCGTGCTAACGTGGGTGCCTTTTTTCTTCGCAATACAATTTTTACCCTTCTTCTTTTCCCTGTGAGGAACCAGTTATAAAACAAGGTCGCGTAACGTCGCGTCGTCCTATAAATCGCGTCAACAGTAAAACTCTGAGGGGTCGACCCGGTTTTCTGTTGTATATATACCTTGGACAATTTAGTAAAGGTCATTTAGTTTATTTCTATTAGCATATTTCCCTTTTTTCATGTTCCTCATAAGTGAAAGTGTATAAATCGAATCAGCTTTAACGGAAAGTGCGAACAAAGAAGTTAATTTCACATATGTTAACAGAACATTTGATTTAGTAATTAATCCTACTTCTAAATTTGGTTTTTATGTTATTTTATCAACAATAAAATCCAACCGGCCATAGCTCAGTGACATTGTTGCAAGCTCTGGACCCCTAGAGAGCGAGTTCCATTCCGCGTCAGTACTTCAGCTTTTTGTAAGTTAACATATTGGGAAAAATAAATCGCTTTGATTTTAAGAAAAAACAATTTAAATGATAAAATAGCACTTTCAATTTCAAACAATTTGAAACAATTATAAATCAAATACATATGCAATATAATAAACACACATAACATTTTTAAATTAACTTCACTGGCCGAGCTATTGAAAAGTTAAATTGACATTATAATCCCATAACTTATCAGTTTTGGTAGCAACATTACATTAGCAACCGCTTTCCGATCTGACGGGCAAATCCACACGACGATTGAATCCACACGGCACCGAATTTTCGCCCGCATTTTTGATAAAATATATACATATATTTCACTTACCTACCAACCAATTGGTTTTTGTCTAAGATACCAAGTCAAAATAATTGCATACTTTCGGGCACTTATCATATTGGATTCTTCTGAGCATCGAATCGACAAATTCATTAATTAATAATGAGCTTCAAGTGCAGCCTCGAAAATTGCTTTGCATTCGACAACACGATGAAATTCGTGATATGCAAAGCTTTCTGCAATAGGAAGTTGCACGGTGCCTGCATGGGTGCTCCCAGAGATTGGTTCCACCCGTATCTCGTGAGTCATTTTATCTGTACAGACTGCCAAAATATTGAAAGACTCTTAAAAATTATGTACGACAACTTAATTAACTATATTGGGACACTTAATTCGGAAAAAGACAATATCATATCCAAGCAACTTGCACAAGCGCGAGCAAATGAAGAATTCCTGTCGGAAATATCAAGTCATTTCGATGGTCTGGCGTCTACCTTTTCTAAATCGAACAGTATTAGCCATGGAAAGTCTTTTGACACGCTTGGGAAGAAAATGGATACTCTAATTGATAAAATGGGTTCCATTGCATCGAATTTGTCCACTCTCAATAACGCTAATGATACTTGCCAAACAAACAACAAAGGTACGCTTGTAAATTTTGAACAATTTTCACGAACGTTAAAAATGCAAACTGGCAGACTCACAGATGCTTTTTCTGAGCAACAACTAAAATTAGCTGATATCAGCAGAAAGTTGGAGGATTTAGACCGTCATTGCAAAACCTCAAGAAATGATGCAGACGAAGATTTATTAGCGAACGAGATAACACTCCATCAGGAGCTCCTTAACACAACGTTGGAAATAAATAATAACACAACGGCTATGAATACGAGGACGCAGGACAAAGCAACATCGCCTATAAGGAATCTAGCTGAGGGTACAACTCCATCTATTCAGCAAAAATTTTCGAACCTCAGCGGTGAAACACCAATTTATAAGTTCGGTACTTTTTGGTCCCAAAACGATTGGCAGAATCGTATACAAAAAATAAAAAAAACGAACGATATTCTTCACAATAAGAGCACGTCTTCCAATTTAACGACTTCAGTAAACAAAAGTGCATTCTTTGTGAAAGGGATTCCTTATTCTGCTGACGACGAATGGTTGGGAAAGATTCTCGAAGCGGATTTTCATATAAACGACTACGAAGTGAAATTTTTATCCCAGCGTAAACATATATCCTCAAGACGGTGTAAGGTCTTCATCCCATCAAAATATGCCTGGCTTTTTACTTGCTTGAGTGGAAACAACAGCTCCATCAATTGGAAAGGAGTGACATTCAGCCCCTGGAGAAACATCACCGACAAAACTAGCTATAAGAAAAAACAAAAAATTGTA
This sequence comes from Nemotelus nigrinus, assembly GCA_947369275.1. Taxonomy (NCBI): domain Eukaryota; kingdom Metazoa; phylum Arthropoda; class Insecta; order Diptera; family Stratiomyidae; genus Nemotelus; species Nemotelus nigrinus. Next base: position 130,097,770 of record OX376373.1, on the reverse strand, counting down.
AGAAAAAATTGTATCCCTAGTCACACCTTTACCCAATTTCCTTCCACCCATAAAACTCGCTCATCACGTACTCAGTCTCAATTTTCAATGACAACAGATAATTCTTCCTTATCTGACTGTTCCAATGCTTTTACTCATAATAGTAGAAATGCACTGATACCCCCAGTAGTTAACACGGCATCTTCTCCCTCAAGCAGGTGTACCAACGCTGCTAATAAACACTCCTCCAAGGTTTCCAGTCAGGCCGCCGCAAACTTAGCTCCTTCTACGAGCAATATAAATTATTCTTCTAATGGTAGTAATATGACATCTGAATCTCTTCGAAGATCAGGCAACCCTTTTAGGCATTTTTCCTAACCGATCTCAGAAAAGCCTCAAACTTTTTTACCACAATTGTGGTGGTATGAGAGGCAAACTAAGTAAATTATACCTTGACACCAAATCGTGCCATTTTAATTTACTCGCCATCACCGAAACTTGGCTTAATGCCTCTCATAAGAATGAGGAGATTCTTGATAGTAGTTGGACTATTTACAGAAGCGACCGTGATTATTGTTCTACGGGTCAGTCGCGAGGAGGTGGTGTCTTACTTGCTGTTAGCAACACACTTTCAAGTGAGCTTGTAGATACCACTCCAAATGTTTTCTTCCAATGTATAATTGTTCGGATCTCCACTAATAACAACTCAATTTACATCGCTGTTGTCTACATCCCCCCTAGATCTGACGAGTCCATCTACAGCAATTTTTGTGACACAATATCTTCATTAGCAACATCACTTAGCGAAAAAGATAAAATAATAGTTTTGGGTGACTTCAATCGTCCGAATCTTTGCTTTGTTCCGGATGAAAATGACTCTTACCTTCTCCCCGTAAACCTTGTAGACACCAACGATTTCAATCTTGCGAGTGCCTTTTATGGTAATGATTTGCAGCAGGTTTCCCAAACTCCTAACCAAAATGGTAATTGGTTAGATCTTGTTTTCACAAATGCTTATGACGAAGTAGTGGTTAGTCCAACTAGTGACGCAGAGCATCTTTTTTGCAATAGTTTACACCATACAGCACTGTCAGTCGAACTTTCCACTCCAGATTCCACTTGCTTGAAAACTTACAATAACTCAATTGTATTTGGCTTCCGTAATGCTGATTATGAAAGCATTAAACATGTTCTTGATACTACTGATTGGTCGACTACTCTTTCAGCACAAGATCTCGAGACAGCCATTTCCTCTTTTTACAACAAAATATTTGACGCCGTTGAAAGATATGTTCCAAAGATACAAAAAAAAGAATAAATTGTCTGAGCCATGGCTTGATAGGGACCTTAGGCATATGCGAAATCGTAGGAACAAACTTTATAAGCTTATTAAAGAAAATACCGATGTTATTCCTGCTATTCAGGAAGAATATAATGAAGTTGCTAAGCAATTTTTAGCAAAGTCTCATGAGGCTTATGACACTTACATTAGAACAACCGGCGAAAATATAGTCCGCGACCCAAAAAAATTCTTTGATTTTGTTAATGTGAAGCGAAAAACTACTGGCTATCCATCGTACATGTTTCTTAATAATATAACGTCTTCCTCTCCTAAAGAGATATGTGACCTATTTGCTGATAGTTTCCAAGAAATTTTCAATGCACCAGACCCATCAAACTCACACCTTTCTTCCGCTGATTCAGCTTCAACAGCTTTTGTGAACCATTTAGAAATTTCCCGTGATGAAATACGTAAAGCTATTTTGGATCTCGACTGCAACAAAGGCCCTGGGCCTGATTTTCTTCCTCCGATCTTCTTGCGCAAGTGTGTAGAGCAGCTTATAGATCCCTTGCATATTTTCTTTAACAGATCACTTTCGTCGGGAATTTTCCCATTCTGTTGGAAGCTTTCGTATGTCACACCCATATTCAAAAATGGTGATCGACGCTGTATCCGAAATTATAGGGGCATTGCCATTTTGTCTTCGATTCCGAAACTTTTCGAAAAGGTGGTATACGATAAACTTTCTCCGCTTGTTGATTCCCGTTTGAACGAGCAACAACATGGCTTTAGAAAAGGTCGCTCAACTACCACGAATTTGACAATTCTAATCTCTGACGTTCTATGCAAAATGGAAAAAGGATACCAAATTGACGCAGTCTACACTGACTTCAGTAAGGCGTTTGACAGAGTTGACCATTCTACCTTGATTCTAAAGCTTCAGAAATTTGGTATTGCCGGGTCTTTACTCAGCTGGCTGACCTCCTACCTTCGCGATCGCACACAATGTGTAAAATTTCAAGGATTTTTATCGAAAAACGTTAGTGCTACCTCTGGTGTACCCCAAGGTAGCTATCTTGGCCCACTTCTTTTTAATATATTTATTTCTGACTTATCTGACGTCCTAGCAGGCATACCTCATTTACTCTATGCAGACGATCTCAAACTTTATCAGACTATTGAATCGAAATCGGATGCCCCCTTTCTCCAATCGAAGCTTAATTCACTTGATCAGTGGTGCAATATAAACAAGCTCTCTCTCAATATCAGCAAATGCCAAGTTATTAGTTTTTCCAGGAAATGCACGGTCACACACAATACGTACTTTCTCGGCAATAATATGCTGACCCGAGTTGATAACATTGCTGACCTTGGTGTTATCTTAGATGAGAAACTCCGCTTCACCTTACACTTTGATAAAATGCTTTCTCGTGCGAACAAACAGCTAGGTTTCATCAAAAGACGTGCCAAAGAATTCCGAAGTCTGTGGGTCACAAAATCCTTATACACTTCACTTGTACGTCCTATTCTCGAATACGCTTGCATTAGCTGGAATCCCGCTTTTGAAACCTACAGTGACAGACTCGAGTCAATACAAAAACAATTTCTACTTTTCGCCTTGAGAGAACTGTACAACCCTTATGATTTTAATAGCTTACCCCCTTATGAGTTTCGACTGGGTCATTTAAACCTATCGACACTAGCCTCCAGAAGAATAATGATATCGGCCTGCTTCATATTCGACGTCATTAGAGGCACGATTAATGTAGAATTCCTGAATAGTAAAATTTCGATAAATATCCCTGTGAGGAACACCAGGTCCAATCGTTTCCTAAAAGAATATTCACATTCGACGACATATGCAGCAAATGAGCCTATAAATAGATGCTGCAGAATATTCAACAGCATAAGTCACTTATATTCCCCTACGATTTCCAAATCATCCTTCAAATCCTCTCTTTTGCATGCTATCCATACCCCTAAACCTTAAGCCAAAGCTTATATGTCAATGTTTTTATTTATTGATTGTTATTTATTAATCTTTTTGTTACTTTTTTCATTTGTTTGTTACTTATTTAACTTGTTTGTTTTTACTTTTTACTTCACTTTACTTTTCCATTTTATTTTTATTTTGTTATTTTATATAAGATTTTGTACCTTGTTTGGTGAATTAATAAAATAAAATAAAAATAAAAATATGTTGGTACGCACGGATGGGTGAATAGAAACTGAGTAAATTTAGAGTGAGAATGTAATGCTGTAAGGTATGAATTTTATATGTAAAGGTCTGGCGAATCACATAAATTGATGAAAATAAGTATTTGAATATCGTAACGCAATTTCGAATTAAAAATGGTGCCAGACTAAATTTAAAAATAATTAAGAGTAAAACTGGTGTCACATGAAATAATTCAACATATATTTTTACTGATTTTCGAAGATAGTACTAAATTTACCAGGACCTTTCTTTATATGTGTATATAAATCAGAAAAAAGATTAAGTGAGATTATTTAATGTGCATAACGCAATCGAGCTGAAATTTTAGGTAGGCCCATGTCAAGTTAAAATGAAATTTTTACACTTTGGCAGCAGCGACCAATTAATGATTATTTTTCTACATGTCTATGTAAAGACAATTATAGTGAAGTCAGTATGGGATATGAATGATTGGCTATGATAACGGTTTGGTAATTTTTAATTCTATGTGGGCGCTGATTGCTTAAAAGTAGACAAGGAAATTTTTCAAAGATTTTATTGGTCATAGCTTCTGAGAGAAACATCGGATCATAACGAAATTACAGGACGAGTTTATGCCTATAAAAAATATACATATCTGATTTATGATGAATTAGTGGACACCGCTATAGCTAGAGCAGGGACGTGAAATTCTTTTTAAAAAATTGATCCTCCGTGTGTTTTAAATTGCCACATATAAGTAATCTTGAAATTGAAAAAGGTTATCTCTCTGTGGAAAAATTTACGAGAAAAAATGATAGAAGTCATAATATCGGAACACATTGCGACCAATTATATCTATATCGATAACCAATTAGATCTATTGTCTGTGGTTTCGAATCCCGCTGTATGCTCATGGCTGTATTTGTATTGTTCTAATAGCCACAAACTGGGCATGATGCCAGCACTGCATTAATTATCATATCATAGTTTTAGTGGCGACTGGACACAGCACCAGAGCTTTAGAAAACAAGAAATAATGTGGCACATTAAAAGAGAATAATGGAATAATTGATATAGATATCTCTTATTTGTGTCTCCTTGCCGCCATAGCTTAGCATTTGCTTCAAATGGTAATCCCCTGAGCTTTGGCATTATCATAGAAAAATATGTAAAATAGTTTTTAAATTGGCGATTGAGTAGTAAAAATGTATATTTGTCTAACCATGTATATGATTAGCAAAAATGTATTTCCTTTTTTAATATTTAGTCATGTTCTTGCCTGAGAATTTGAACTATTGACGGTTTATGCCATAACAGCCCGCTAAATACAAACAAAAAACGTGAGTAATCAGAGACATTGTTCACATTCTTCATTTGCTTAGGAATTTTGCTGGAGCATCCAAAAACCTCAACTCAAAAAACATGTGCAAGGAAGACTGGTTGTTTTAGTTTAATGCTCGAAGGTGAAAAGGTTGTATAAACATCGTATCGAAAATCAATACTACATTATTACTCCAAATTCACTTAGTTTCTATTCATTCATATTAGTGCGCATGCACCATCGAGTCAACGTCATTTATAATAGCCTACCCCGATCTTGTAAAATTTAATATCCAGTTGCAACTTTTTCATTGGCCTTAAAGCAGCCATTTGACTGCAAGCCTACATAATGGGAAATTGCAAGCAGGGTACAACATTATAAAATCAATATGTATTCAAAGTCCAACTAATAAGGTATCTTAATACATTTCCACTCCGAACAGCATGCATATGTACGTGCTAATTAACGTAAAAAGCTAAATACTCGGACGCAAAGTACTGCACATGATGTACACATTTTCATTTATTATTGTACTCATAAATATTTAATTCATTCCACATTGAATGCCCAAAAATATATAAGTTGCAGTTTATATGAACGGAGATCTTGGATAGATGTACCCACACAGATTTTGATGTAATTGATTATCGAGATTTTATATCCATTTGCAACTTGTTCATTAGCCTTGAAACAGCCATTTGGATTATAAGCTGACATAATGGGGAAATTGCAGGCAGTGCGCAACATTACAAAATCCAATATGTATGCAAAAGTTCAATTACTAAGATTTTAAATATATTTTCAATCCGAACAGCATGCATATGTTCGTGATAATTAACGTAACATGCGAACCTAACTCGAATTCAAAGGTACTGCACATGATATTTCCATTGGTGAAAATTGTATCCCAAAATTAAACAACTCACATTAAAATTAAAGACATGATCATAAAAAATTTGGATATGTTTGATCAATCATATGAAGAGAAATTTTGGAAGATCCCGCAAGATTTAGTATTCGATGTTATCGGTCAAATTGTTAACAAACACTCTTTTACGATTTTCGATCTTTTACGATTTTTGAAGCATCTTTCAATTTTGTGGTGCGCTTGTTTTTGGGGGTGCTTAATTAATTTAAAATTAAAAAAAAAAATTTCTTCGATTCCTCCATTCTCGCCATTTTCGCACATAATTGGGTGGGCGCAGCTTACCCGTCGTGTGTCCCAGCTTCTTGGGTTTTTGGCTACGAAAAATCTGAAAAAACCCCGTGTGTTTTAGTTCTAAAAGATTATAGTCTCCGATTAGCAACAGCTTCTAAAAATGTGTCTAAAAATGGTTGAGTAAACGACACGAACTACGAAAACGGAGATGAAGATTTGGCGATTAGCCAAATCATTCAGTTTTGAGTGGTTTTGGGAGTGTGCGATTTGGTACAAAGAACAAAGTTCTTTTGCGATTTTTGAAGCAACTGTTCAATGCTTTGTGCTGCGCTTGTTTTTGGGGGTGTCTTTTTTTAAACTAATTAATTTAAAATTAAAAAAAAAATTTTCTTCGATTCCTCCATTCTCGCCATTTTCGCACATTATTGGCCAATCGGTCCCTCCTTTTCGTAGGTTTCGCGTCGTTTACTCAACCATTTTTAGACACATTTTGAGAAGCTGTAGCTGATCGGAGACTATAATCTTTTAGAACTAAAACACACGGGGGTTTTTCAGATTTTTCGTAGTCAAAAACGGAAATTTTGCCATTTTTATGCTTTCTACAGTTTGAGTGCTACTGAAATGGAATTATAAGCAAATTTGATCAGTTTTTTAGAAATTCTAGAAAATACCAGCATATTTGATGAAAAAAAGTTGTGTTATTATGTGTTAATTAATTATGTTAATTTATTAATACAACAAATCTAACAGATGCGGATGAAAATTAAAAATTATATTTTTGTCTGTTAAATTGTGTTTTTTAAACTAAATGTTAAATTAGATTATGTTGTATATTTAGTAGTAATATTAAATGAAGAGAATAGCTATGCCGAATTGAACGGCTGATGGCGAGAAGGAGGGCCGCTGAGTTGAAATTAATTCAAGCAAATTCTATCGAAATCGTTATTATGTTGGCCCCCAAATTAAAATTTCTTTTGTAAAATCTCACCAGCTTTACTTACGTACATTTGATGGAAGCAAATGAGAAAAAGTTATACGAAACTAGTGCCACTTGTCTCAATGTTGTGTTAGAGTCTAGCTAATATTTTGCATGATTCTTACTTAATTTGCAATGCACAGCAAACTATTCTACAGATGTGCATGTGAAATCAGAACAAATTAGAGTTTTGTCTGTTATTGTGCAGTAAAAGCATTTATTAAGAATTATGTTTCAATGCATGCACTTATAATGAATTATGTTTTCGTCCATATTAGTATTATTCTATTTTATTCTTCTGGATACTCTTGCAACAGTTAGGCTTGGCGCTTAATCTAACCCATACTACCAAAAATATGACTGAAATTTTCGTCAGTCCAACAATTTAAATTTCAAATCAAACTGAAATAAATTTGATGTATGCATTTTGAGCCCGAAAGGTTAAATATAATATATGCAATGAAGAAAAAAACTGAGTGTCATGTGCCGGAATTGAGCTGTAGACTGATGGCGAGAATCCTGATAATGCGCCCTAAACCTATACACACGCTGCATAAGTCAGCAAAATATTCATTCAATCATCATTTAATCATTTAAAATGATTTGTGTAATTGAACGGTACAATATTTTCCTAATATAACTTAAGCTACAGTATTAATAACTACAAGGTTGGTCATTAAGTTCGCGAATTGAGCAGGTAGATCATTAATGGGGGTAGTTTAATGATACATTATGGCTTCAGATACGTATTATAAGTATCAATTGTAAGTTTTATTATCATCGATCCATTAGTTTTTGAAACTTCGTCGACCAAGCAACTCAATCGGGAAGAAAGTGTAAAATATAATCGAGTACCACACTGCTATAAAGATCATCGCCAAACAAGGAAAGTAGGCTCAAATCATAATGGAAAAGATGGCATCCTTTCCAATTTGCCTTTTTAAACCAAAAAAGACGACGACCCACGAGCGGGACGGCCACTCTAAGTGACCACTCCGAATATTGCTCAAAAAGTCGAAAAGTGATAGATGCTATACTCAAAAAGAAACAGCTCGCAGAAATGCTTGCAGTGCCAGATACAACCATTTTAAATATTATACAAATCATCCTGGCATGAATAAGATGTAGTGCAAGGTGTAGTGAAGACGAGGGTGGAGTATTGAGTCGAATCGCTACTGGAGACAAAACTTGGATTGATCATTACAATCCTGAGTCCAAACAAGGTTATATGCAGTGACACAAATACGCACACCACCACCGAAGAAATTCAAGGTGTCACCACCTGCTGAAAAAGTCATGGCAGATGACTCAGAAGGGATACTGTTGATAGAACTCAGAGGGGATGCTGTTGATAGATTTTAAAAACAAAATCGTCTCCACAACTATAGAATACTACGCTTCAATTCTACAATAGTTGAAAGAAGCCATCAAAGAAAAAAGAAAATTGACCAAAACACGACAACGAGCCTGTTCGCAGGAGTAGTTTTTCGTTTACTGCCCTGCATAAAGTGGGCTCGATATTTTACATCACCCACTCTACAGCCATGATATGGCTCCAAGCGATTATTATATTTCCCCGAAATTGAAAAAAAATGTTGTGGAAAGAAGTTTTCCAACGACGAAGTGAAGGTTGCAACTTCGGCATACCTTTCCGATAAAGACAAAACATTTTTGAAAAGGTGGATGAGTAACTATATATATTGGAGTACCAGGCGAATATATTGAAAAAGATAAATAAACTTGCATTTATATTTGCACTTCTTACTCCTTTTCCACGAACTTAAATATTTGTTATCAAAACTATCAAAATCAAAGGTATCACGATATAACCAAAACCGTTCACCAACTATGGCTGCGAGACCGCAAGATATGATTAAAATACAGTATTAATGCCATCAGAATGTTAGCTTATATACAGGGGTTTAAAAATAAAGACAATAATTTTGTATTTAAATAAAACACAGAATTATTAACATAGGGGGCTGGAATTTATTCCACATGTAGTACACATGTTATTTTGAAGTCTGAAATTAAATTTTGTTCACGTGACTCCCACGAGCACGTTTGCAGTGGTGGATTCATTACAGCTAATTTCACGGCACTCCTAGCGGGAGCTTAGTGTACACATAGGCATAAAATTTTGTTTAAATATAGCGTAATGTAACGTCAAAAACGTATATGCCTGTTTGAAGTACGTTCAAAATTTTATTTCGCATACTTGGTTTTTTGAAAATTTATTTGTTGTTAGAACTATAAGATCACTTAAAATATCGATTAAATGGCAGCCGGTGCAAAAGCACTAAAGATAACCAACATTTGGTTAAACTAGGACCTGTTCCACATATATACCACTGCATCTTGAGTATTTCAGCTCAATCGGATGACATGCTCACGTACAACGGTGATTTTTTGGTGAATTATTATGTCCTTATTGTGAATTATTATGTCGAGCTATTTCATCTTAAAATTTCTCTGTCGATTATCAAAAAGAAGATTTTTCTAAACGTTAATGTGAAATTACCATGTTCAAATAGAATTGTTTTCTAATTGTCGGACGATCAAAAATTTAAATTTAACTAAGCTCATAGTGCATATCTAACTGATGTGACCAGTTGCAGTGGGAGATTATTGATTTTTTGAGAAACAGTGCATACTTTCGAAACTAGTAGCCGTTCATTCTATGAATTCTTCCATCCTAGTGATTCTTTGCTCTCATATATTCACCAGTATTCAAAAATCACATCGAATATTAATAACTGATTTCTTACCCCAAATTTACTTCGTTTCCATTCAATTTTACGTGCAAACGCGCATGCATCATAGAGTCAACTTCTTTGCTACTACCCTGTTAGATCCCATCAATCTTGCATGTTGCATATATACACATTCATAGCAGATCACATATTTTTTTTTATAAGATATCTACATACATTTCCATTATAATTAAATTACTTACAGTAAAAACGGATTCAACTTGAACCTAAAGTACTGCACATGATACACCCAATTCCATTTATTATTATACTCAATAACCTTTTATTCTTTGAGCATTTAACAAAAAAATTATATCATTTGTAATCTCATTATGATCCAAGAAGATCTTGGGATTCCAGTTTTTTCGAATTGAACGTTGCACGGCTGTTTCCAGTTTGAGTGCTACTGGAAACGAATTTAGTCAAACAAAACTCGATCCAAATCATTGTTTTGTAAACTTTATAAAATCAGTGAAAAAAATCTGACCGCTTTTAAATTATCTTCGAAAAGTAGGTTTTGCCGATTGTTATATGACTTTGATTAAAGAGTTTTTAGTGGAAATAAAAATTATTGCTTACAAAAGTGTTTCATATTCGTTACAATAGCAACAAACGATCGCTAGATTGTTAATCGATTCCACTTTTGCGAACCTTTTACTTAACAACCTTAAGGTAGAACTATAATGCAATTAAGTGAGCTTTAAGTAGCTTAAGTGACAGTACGGTTGCATAGAAATCAAGCGGCATACCCATAATGTACTTATCTGCCGTTTCGTTAAGTTTCGTTCAATTCGGGCCACTTAAGTGGCGTACGACTGGGACCGTACATCAATTAAGTAAATTAGACAAGAGGTTTGCGTATCGACTACAACCAATAGAAGGCACGTAAAATATTTGAATATGTTTTCGTGGATCGTTTGGTATTTTTGCAGGAGGTAGAAGTGATGATCATTCGTATGCGGTATTGTAGACGCAATAATAGGTATATATTCAATATAGGTATATATATTCAAATATTTCGAATATTTTAGGTCTGTTCGCGTACTTTCAGTCACTGAATTTTACTGAATTTTCCTGAATCATGTGGTGGGCGACATTCATGAAAAGTACAAAAACGATCACATTGCATTTCCTGAAAATTGACAAACAAAAGTGTCAGTTGTCGGTTTTCAGGAGAACAATAATGATAATAAAGTCATCCTAAGCGGTGATAAATTATCGTCACAAAAATATTCGTCCTTCATAATATTATAAAATTAGGCCAAAAACCGTTTGACAGTTTTCAGTATTTTTAAGTAGCTCAGACAAGGCCATGCTCAGACCCTACTGAAAAAGGGGTAATTTTCCATTTCCAGTAAAACGGAGTGCAAAAACGGCTTTATTGCAATTAATTGCAATTAATCGTAGTACGCGAACATACCTTTTATTGTTAAACGGCTCATTGACAGTTTACAATATAGGAAGTAGTAATTAGATGTCTCGAATATGATTCTCCGTGACATTGTAAAAAGAATAACAGGTATCTAAAATATTTTTTCGTCGATCACTTAAATGCTATTTTTACAGGAGGTAGGAATAATGAGTTTCAAACATAATTTCAAAGAGAAAACGCGTTGAACAACATACGAAATAATAAATTATATAGTAGTTTATTTACTTGTATCTTTAAATTACTTACTTTTAAAAATACAAGTACATAAACTACTTAAAATGCCGTCTCACAGCTTTTTTCATTCAAAGAATAACCACACACCATGCTTCAGCTGTCCACTATTGAATATTAAACTTCAGCAGTAAAGACCTTGTTGATTAAATATATTCCGGTCGCATACCAATATTGCTCAAAAAACATTTCTTTCGTACACTTATTTGAATATAAGCACAAATTAAGAGCCTGCACCAAGCGCATCTATATAGATCTAATAATATACAGCAAAGTGCTGAGGTTCAGCTCAGCTACAATTTTCTACGATTTCTTGCAACAGAGCTAGCAGGCTATGAAGACAACTATATTTCAATTGCAGCGAAAATCTATTCAAATATATTGCGTAAACGCTCACATCAGTTCATCTCATATGCCTCCAAATTCAAATTCATATTCGCCACTCTGACGGCAGCTTCATGAACCTTAACTTAATTCTATTATGGGCAAATTAACCGATCGACTTCAATTGAGTGAATTTTCGTTCAGTTTCAGCGCTCACTTAAGTTCACTTAATTGCATTATAGTTCTACCTTTAGTATTTCAGCCACACCCGGATAAATACATTGCAATTTATGAATCAAACAATGCTTTGAACTGCGATTCTTACTTTTATTATTGAAGTCTAAAAAATATTCGTTAGATTAATTTAAAATACATATTCTATCGGATGAAGAGCAATTGATATGGCACGTTTCACGTTATTAAACTCTGCAATTTGTGTACCAAAATTAACATTTTATTAAGAAATAGTAACTATTGTTTACATTGGTGTCAAACAGTGAAGTGCATTAAGTGTAGCGGCGGGAAGTCCTAGCAGAAGATTGATCATCTACCATGATCATCAGCTATATATTAACTCTTTCAGAAAGTTGTAGAAAAATACAGCCGAACTGAGCTGAGGCATTTTGCTGCAGCTTGTCAAATCGACTACAATGGGCTTGGCGCGAGGCTTTGAAATGTATATATATTCAAATGAGCGCGCGAAGAAAAATCTTTTCTGTGCAATATTCCAATGAACACGGAATATATTTCTCGCACAACGTTTTTATTGCTATTACAAAATATCCAATGGTGGATATTTAGTGCATGGTGTGCACTTATTTGTATATGATCGACTTCGGTGGAGGCTAGGTTTTAATAAGGACAAAACTGATCTGTACTTTGAACTTGTTAGTCATTGCAACTGAAAATGAAATGTATTGTTGGCGGGAATATGCTGTTTTTTTATTTTGTAGGCATAATAATATAGATGAATTATAAATTTTGTTTCGCAGGCGGATCAATATTGATATGGGCTCCATTAATAGAGCCTGTTATATCTATTAATGGAACTCATAATTGCGCACGAGCAAAATATGATAATCTTGTAGATGGAAAAGGATATGTTCACAAGGTGTTTCCAATGCATATGATGGCTTCATCTGGTGTGTGGGCTGTGATCATGGCACTCAAAATGTCCGCAAGAATGTTTTTCGAAATTCAAATCAACGCAGCTGTCACTTTTAGTGTCTTCTTCTTACTTGCAGCAAGTTGCAGCAGCGCGTTTCTGTACTTTTCCAAATGTTCCCCCACCACAAAAATAATCAACCTGTAAAATTCTGTTACTGCTGCACTTTGCTGAAAGTACGGAAACAGACCTTATGTGCAGTTCATTCTTTTCGGGCGTAAAAGTGACATTCGATGTCAAAAATCCCCTACAAATCGGAAAAATGTTTATCAGTTGGTGTTAGGTTATGTGATGTTTTATGTCAATTCTCTGTCGCTACAATTGATTGACACAAAATGCAAGTAATTACTAAACATTACTACTACAACGCATCCACGCGCAAAAAACTAACGTTTTATTCATATTTTTAAAACCGCAAGTGTAATCTCCGTGCGTTTCGGCAATCGTGGAAATGTCAAACATTTTTTCAGTGCGCTGCTAGGCCTTTTAATTTATGGCTGTACAATTATTCATGATTTAATCGTATTGCAGAAGCGGCCAAAGAAAAAGCACCATGTGTCAATTTTTATTGATGAAATCGATTGAGTGGAGGCGAAACGAACTAATTCTGTGCTGCATCCATATACAAATGAAACAATCAATCTGATACTATCCGAAATGGATGGCTTCCATCAAAACGAAGGAGTCATTGTTTTAGGAGCAACAAAGCGACGAGATGATTTAGACCAAGCCCTGTTAAGACCCGGTCGCTTCGACGTTCAGGTAAATCGCGAGAGTCGGTTTTCAATGCAGTTTGTCAAGGATGTTTTGTTTTCTAGGTGGTTGTCCCGACACCAGTCTTTTCCGGACGTAAGGAAATATTATATTTATATTTAGCAAAAGTATTACACGATGACATTGACATTGATATGTTGGCGAGGGGAACTACTGGCTTCACAGGAGCTGACTTGCAAAACATGGTCAATCAGGCCGCTCTTAGGTAATGTAATAAATTTTTTTAAATACATACATTTAATATACGTATATTTAAACATTAAAAATATGTAAAGAGCTGCAATCGATGGAACGGACAATGTCACAATGAAGCATTTAGAAGCAGCAAGAGAAAAAGTACTGATTAGACCTGAAAGAAAGTCTCGTTTACCGGACGAAGAAGCAATGAAGGTGGACATGCTATCGTGTCATATTTTACGAAAGAGGCACATTCACTGCACAAAGTGACAATCATGCCAAGAGGCCCGTCTCTCGGTCATACTGTATATATTCATGAAAAGGAACGATATCATGTGACAAAGGCACAGTTTCTGGCTATGATGGATACAATGATGGGTGGACGTGCAGCAGAAGAACTTATTTTCGGAACTGAAAAAATAACATCGGGTATGCTGATTTATTTATCACGTAAAATAGTTATTACGTTTACCTTTGATTTGATCACCAGGTGCAAGCAGTGACATAAAACAAGCAAGATCCATCGCTTCACATATGGTTAAACACTGGGGCATGTCAAAACGTGCTGTCTTGCGGACTATAGAAGGAGCAAAAGGCCTGATGCCAAGCGAAAATTTAGGACCAAATACGATTGAAGTTGTCGATGTGGAAATTAAGAAAATTCTTAGTGATATTTACGAACGAGCCAAGGCGATTTTAAAAACTCACTCAAAAGAACACAAAACATTAGCAGAGCAATAATGTCCGGGGACAGAAAATCTAGTGATGCATAATAATATAGTAAACAGATTGCAAAAGTTTCGAAATAACTTTGTGCAAAACAAGGTATCCGAAATCATATAAATTGGAAGTAAAATAAAAATGGAAATAACTAATGCATACATCTGCTACAAAAAAAAATATTTTTTATTAAATGAAGAATCTAAAAGGAATATGTACATTCATATATATTTTGTAGATAATTTATTGCTACATCATAAATAAATAATATCAAGCAAAGCTTCTGTTAAATTTTATATTGCATACTTATGTTTTTTAATAATAAAAATGGGGTCGGTTTCATTGCAGAGTCTCTTCTTCATAGCAGTTGTAATCCGCTTAGTCAAGAAACAAGCTATTAAATATTCATCATCCCCCGAAAGAAAATAAGATAGGAAAAAAATTAAAAAAAATTACATACATAACTTCAGGCTAAAGCATTGCTTAAAATTAATTTAACATAATTCATATGTTTCAACTTCAAATATCAATAATATATAAATATACATAAAACTATTATAAAACAAAGCTGCGGAAACCGATTTCCCTTGTTGCCGCCAATTGATCTTCTTCGATGGAATTGAAACGATTCTAATTAAAGTAATAAATAATAATTATTTCATTAAAGCAAGAAAGCGGTATACCTTTTTATTGTACTCCTCGAACCGTCTCAACTTGCGCCGCTGGGCTCGGTCAGTCAAGCAGTAAAACCCATCATTCAAATTTTTAGTATAGTTATTTAAGCAAATGTTTGCCCAGATTAACGCTATTTTTTTTGCTAAGCTTATTGAATTCTCTCCGCACGGACAATATCTAATTTCATTTAAAGTACATTCGATATATGTAAAAATTAACGAGAACACGAACTGCTTATGGTGGTTTTGCTTTGAAAACAAATGTTCGAAATCTTTTGAAATTAAAGTTTCGAATAGCTGAAATGCAGCACCGCCCATATATAATGAAAAATGTGTTGGAAATTTTAAACCACCACGATTAAGATTACAAAGGTAATCAGTATTACTGGAAAATGTGACACATATGTCTATATCAGATAACAAAAAATTTGTGCAATCGATGCATTTTACTGCTTCACTGACTTTCCTGCCCACGTATCCGGCAATAAAAACGATTATGAACTGTATATTTTCGTCGATTTCAACGATGTCACACGAAGACAGAATGTCATTAATCAATGTTGCGTCAATTAAATTAATATTGAACGTGTCATCGTCGACGAAAATGTCTTTAATTTTTATATCACCCCGGCTATGTGAATGCAATTTTAACAAGCTTATGACGCGTAATTTTTTTTCTGAATGAAGGATTTGCTGAAAAGACACATTATAGTTGTAACCGCTCATTCTTCGATATTTTCCAAATCTTTCTTTGAGGGAATCTGTTTGGAATTTTCCTAGCAAAACGTATCGGAAATTTAAATCATTTAGCAAATAATTGCAAAGATGAAGTAATGACGCCGTTGTGTGAATGATTGCTGAATGTGTTTCGGTAGAAAGTTTATCTCTTATGCTGCGCGCATTAAAATTGTCCCATGAAATTAGCCAATGCAAGTAAGAAACAAGGAAAACATAATTATCACCAGTAGAACTTGTAATGGGCTCCGCATATTTTTGCCTTAAATTATGTCCTTTTTTGGGGTCTTAACATTGACAATTGTCCACCAAGTAAATCTATTCTCTAGAAACTCAATTGTCCCAGTGGATTTGGGGAAAAAAGTTTTAACAGCCTCAATGGTTTTCTCATTGAAAATTCTCATGACAAGGGAAACATTTTGCCGTTCAAAGCTATTAGGATTAAGTGCCTTATATGATAAGGAATGAGCTAATTTTAATGCTGAAAACTTTTCCTGGTCATGAATTTTTTTTAAACATGAGAAATCGGCGTCAGCTATTTCATTGGCATCTTCGATTGAAGGAAACTTAAGACTTTGCGATTTTTCATTTATCCAATTGTTTCTTACACATTTGAATATATGAACGGTATCGAAAGCGAAAATTTTTTTGCCAGGAATAAATGGAGAATTAATAAAAGGCTGTAATT
Organism: Nemotelus nigrinus; assembly: GCA_947369275.1. Classification (NCBI taxonomy): domain Eukaryota; kingdom Metazoa; phylum Arthropoda; class Insecta; order Diptera; family Stratiomyidae; genus Nemotelus; species Nemotelus nigrinus. The sequence goes on along the minus strand of OX376373.1, from coordinate 130,081,201 downwards.
CTTTGTGGGGAGAAAATTGTTTAAAAAGTTTTCTATTTACTTGATTATTGTCAGCTAGCACACACACTACCTCATAGCCGATTTCGTGCAAAATTTTCAAAATAGTTTGAGTAGTTTCGAAGAGAAAAGAAGCACTTATGTCTCTAACTGGATATAGGCCTACTACATCCTTATTTTTGGATAAAAGTGAAGTTAACATATATGCCTGGACAGTTGTAGCAGGGCGCAGATCTGCAATGTCATTTTGCGTGTTATGAGCGATTCCTTCTACTTTGCCCCCTTTAAAACAAATAACCGGCTTTACATATATTTCATCGAGTAAAAGATTGACATATTTCTCGTGGGTTTCCAGCATTTTTCCAGCATCTGTGAGATATTTTGTGGCTACGCCTGAATATAAATTTCCTGTTGCAAATGTTTTTAAATAATTATGATGGGGCATTACCAATAATTTCATTTCCCGCACATATTTATACGCGGCAGACAAAGTGAAAAAATAGACTGAAAGATATGATATCATCTGAAGAGTACAGTTTTCGCGATGCAAAATTTAATTTAAGTTGTCTGGAGAGGAAAGACAAAGTAATTTTATCTTCCTCGGATATTTGCTCATATTGAGCTAAATCATCTATTTGTTCAACAATATCATTTACGCGGTCTGTAACATTTATTATGTTCAAATCAATATTATTCACGAAATTTAAAATATTGTTAATTTTGGAATATAGGTTGCATTTTAAACTGCTACCTAATATGTGTTTAATAGGTTGTAAACGAATTTCTTTGTCTTTTAATAATAATCGCACTTGAAAAACTTCATTAATTGAGAAAGATTTTTCAATGTGCGGTACTCTTTCTTTAAAATTTATTTTATAGAAGTAAATTGTACAATCCTCCACTGATGTATGCCAATCTTTTAAGGACAATTTATCTAAATTATAAGCAATATTATTGATTGACAAAATGCTGTCCTGTTGAAGCCATTTTATATGTGCTTCTTCATTAAGCAGCAAAGCTCGATTTATAGCCGGATCGTTTCGAAGAATTAAAAATGAGCAAAGATACGTTGGCAGCCCCGGGAAAAGTTTAGGGATATCATCTTTACGTAATTGACATCTCCCTCTTAATACTGGCAAACCATCTTTTTGAAGCGTATCTTCACGGATGATTTGCCAGTCTTGGAAATGCACGTCGCATATCACTGTATGTTTCCCAACTTTAAGGTCTTTCCTAGGGCTTTTAGCTAGCCACCTCTTTGTGGCGTTAGTGTCCCTAGGAAAGCTAAAAATACTGTTGGTCTTATAAGTAGACCGACAGTTTGGAACGCAGCAGGAAGAAGGCATTTCTGAAATTATATATTGTTTTTTTGTGAAATCGGAAACAAAAGTTTACAAATAAGTTTGATTAAAAGTAATTTTATTTCAATGCTTCCATGACAAAATGTTTGGAGAGATTAATGTCTTGAAAAACATATTTCCCTTGCAAAATAGTATCTTCTGTTAAATTTTCACATTAAATAAACTGAAACTAGGTTATATCAGCAAAACAATCATGTATTTCAGCCAAATAATAAAAAAAAAACAAATAATTTTCAAAACTGGATAGGAATTTTTCATAAATATTTTCATATATTATTTGGTTAGATTCTAAATCTACATTTTAACATACTTTTAAGCAGGATTTGTATGCAAGATTATTGCAAAATGGAGAATATTTTTTATCTTTGATATTTGTAATGATTGATATTTGAGTAAATATCAAATAAATATTGTTAACCTCCTTCGTTCCAGCCTTATCATACATCAATCAGCGTGCACGATCCATGTGCATTATTTTTCTCTTAAATAATATTTCATTATTTAATCAGAACTATTCACATTTTAGTGCAAAAATTACGGCGTTTACACCTGTTTCGTTACAAACAGCTCTCAATTTGAAACCAAAATCTCATAATCATCGTATCCAATGTCTCGGCCTTCGTATGCGATATAGCAAGAGCCATGTGATGGGTGAACTTTTCCAGGTATAGTTTTTCCATTATGTATGACACGTCCAACAAAAAGAGCTACACCACTCTCACTTTGACCAGCTATAATAGCTTGCGGAGGTATACTTCCTCCAGACGCAGACATCCATTGATAACCAGTTCCGTATAAAACTTCACACACCCTCAAAGAATGTTCACTTCCGCCCCAAGCAATGCGAAGAACGCGTTCTGAAGGGACTACCTAAATAAATTTAGTATAAGTTATTGTTTTGATTCCTGTATTACATTGTTTTCGAACTTTTCCAGGAGTTAAGGCACGCTGATGAATCCCTCGGCCAATATATAGTGGTTCACTATCTTCGCTGCATGGTGTAGCATCCGCAGGTTTTCTTCCCTTTGTCACTTGAATCCACCTTCCAGGACCATTGCACGGCGGCGACGGATACATTTCTTCTTGAGGAAATTCAGCTGTCGGTGGAGCTATAAAAAATTTGTTATTTTCCCTCTTGAAGGATCGAAATATGCTGGCTAGGTAGCGACAATCATAGCACTATCTAGTTATCGAAGAAAATAAACTGTATACTTTCAATTATCCATGAACCGGATGCACCCCATCCTGTGCATACACCAACACTTTTTATGACAATACGTGAACGCATTTCATATGAAATAAATGGTGCATTTTCGCCTTCTCGGCCAATTGACAAAATCTGGAAAAAGTTGATTAATGGTTAGAAATTAGTGCTGGAATAAAAGTTAAAAATATGTACTTGATTTTGTCACCGAATCCAAAAGCCTCTATACTCTTCAGGATGCAATATTCCTGGTGTACAGATTTCAACAAGATTTTGTGCATTTCCGCTTAACGTTAATGCAGATTTTTTGTTGCGCCACCCTCCGATAATCAACTCCTTTTTTCGTTTTGTAAAAATACGATCACTTGCAAAACCTATGTGAGCATTGTTTGGAGCTCTTACTTTAAAAATGAATTCATTGATATTGACAGGATATGTCATATAAATTAGACAATCTGGAGTTTCCAATTCTGAAAGAAAAAATATTCGTTATTAAAATTAAGTTTCATTTTTAATGAACTGAATTCGTGAGAAAAATTTCTATCCGCAGTAGCACTACTGTATGTAAAGCTTGATAGATTTCCTTACATTACAATCCAATAATATTTTCGGATTGAATAGTAGCTCATAAATAACTGAATAGGAGGTTGGTTTTGCATTGAATTTTTGCAACATTATTAATACTAAAAATCTATGTTTATAGCTGCTATTTTAGCTGCTTTGGCTTCAGCCGACTCACGAACTCCATTGAAATCGTCTACAATAATCAGCTGATAGTCATATACGAAACCACTATTGGCACTTTGATATTCATCTCCCGATTTGATGTACTCACTCACCCACTCAATCGCACTAATCTCGTGAACAACGACTGCTCCATGTTCGAATATTTCTGAAAAGCCATATTCTTGACAGGTGGCAACTGATGACAATTTAAACTGTCACTACTGCCACTGTCACACGTTCGTCTCCACTAGTCTACATTGTCAAATTTTTCGCTCGAAAGAATGACCAGATAATGGAGACATGTCAAAATTTCACGTGAACTCGAACTCAGTACCAGCCTTAACGCATATTCTTGAATGTCGCATATGGCGAAATAAGTACTGATTAATCAAAATATCCATTATAAGTGCATACATGCACATTGAGTGACGCAAATATGTGTTTGTATATGCATTTTCTAATTGAAATCGTAGTTTTTGCCAGTTTAAGAGCCTAGACACACAGGCACTTAAATTACTAATTTACTAATGATTATTTATACCTAAATTAGTAATTTAAAAGTACCTGACACACAGCTCTTGCGTTAATGATGAATACTGTCACTGACTATCTGTCACTCAAAGAAAAAAGTTTTTGTAAAATGGAGAAATTGAAGGAGTTTTAAATGTATGTTGCCTCTCTTACGTGCTAATTAATAAAGTTGAAATAGAAACCGGGCAAAAACTACATTAAAATTGTGTAAATATTTTGAAATTTTATGTATAGTGTTTCCTAGACAACTAGTTTGTGGGTATCCGACAGCTAAAATGACAAGCGGTCCCCCATCTAAGTACTAACCGCGCAAAACGCTGTTTAACTTCGTCGATCTGACGAAAACCGGTCGTTCCAGTGTGCTATGGCCGTATTTAATCTGACGTTTCAAAAAAGTTGTCTTATTATTTTTCACTGGGAAAAGCGACTTTTTAAAAGGGAAATTTGTATTATATCGGGCAACTCTACTTCATTAAAGATTAAATTACGAAAGTCTGATGATCATTAGCGATTTGCTAAATGATTGATAATTTGGTCATTTAGTGGTGATTAGTCTAAATTACCATATGACACACGGCACTTAAATGATGATTTATGCAAATGATCATTTAGGCTGCGCTGTCTGTCTAGGCTCTTAGTCGATCAACTTCAATTAACTGCAAATCCCGTAAGGTGCTATCACGACACAAGTGTGTTTCCAAGCGTGAGCTCATGCCTCCACACGCATGACGTGACAAGGCGTAAGCTCACGTGACGTGACAGCAGTGCGTTTCTACCTTTACCGCTGAAGCACACTGCGACGCAGCCTGGCGCAGCCAAGCTGTCAGTTGAGTTGACTATATGGGTTTTCCATAGCAGCGAGCACACCAAGTCGCAGCTATGCGCAGCCAGGCGCAGCTCAGGTCGAAATGGATTCAACTTTTGTCGCAGCGAAGAGTTGCAATCAGCTGTAATTACTTGAGAAACGCGCGGGATTTGAAATGTATGCGAAAATGTAAATAGAGTTGATTTTATATTACTAAATTTTTGAGGAATTCGAAAACAGTTTTTATTGGTAATAGCTTAGATAGTTAAAAGTAAAATAAAAAGATAGTTAGTAGCAAATTAGAAAGATAATTAATAGCAAATTGAATATAGTAATTTAAAATACTTTATTAGTCTAGTTGGTAGATTACTGACTTCTTGCTTGTGGGATCCCTGATTCGAATCCAAGTTCGGACGAAGGCCCGCGAACCAAGCTTTGAGTTCACCTATCTCTAATTAGGTACGTGGTTAATATCAAGGGTAAAGTGAGTCGTCGAATTCCACACTCGTATTCACATTGATTGAAAAAATTGTAAAGAATTATTTCAAAATGCAGTCAATTAAAGATGCAGTGTTGGATAACGAGGTGACAATAAAGATGCTGATAGCCCAAGTGAAGGAGCGACCGATTATTCATGAGAAGGCTACAGGCGGATACAGAGATGTCGCTAACATCAACTGAAAATTCTTCTACATCACTGACACTTAGTCACGTTGCAGTGTAACCAGGCGATTTCGTTGGCTGCGCTTGGTCACTGATGGCTGCGCCTCGCTGCGTCGAGTGTAATTCAGGCATTACGCTCTCAGTCATGTAGATTCTAATCTGGTTCACGGACACAATGAGTCTATGCAAAGCAAACCATGATAGGAAAACCATACCAGCAATATAGTTGGCACTTATGTTGGCTCGAGTAGTTGTAGCTATTTACCGGTAGGTATGTGAGCGTTTATGGGGCTGATGTTTGCAAATTTGCCTTGCACCAGAAGGGTGGACAGCATTTCAATAATACCGTTAAAACCGGTAATGGTAGCCTTCATATTTTGGGTGACAAGGAATCCTACTCCGAGCACATGGTACTTTGGATGACAGCAGTAGAGTAAGTCATATTCTTTCTTTTCTAAAACATGATTCCCTGTCAATCTGATCTTTTTTATTTCTGATATATCAGCCATAAACTCAGACAGACCATCGGCACAGCATGAGAAGTTAGCTCTTAACCAGCGTGCGGACTCCGTATATGTATACGGACCAAAACTCCAGTGAACTGGCCTAAGATTGTATTGTTGATCAACCTGGAAAATTGGAAGAAATCGCATGAAACAGAAAGAAGTACAAGATAAGATTCGACAACTACATACTCAGGCTAAATTTTTCGTTGCTCGCATACGCCTCACTCTCTCAAAAAATACCAGCCCACTCACAGGTTGCTTTGAGAGATAATGCATTGCGTAAATGGAGGCGCAATTTCAAGTGTTTTTTCTAGAAAATGGAAGGAGTTCACCCACTTATCATTCTATACACTTTGCCATCGGTTAGACACTGAGCAGCTCGATCTAACGTTTCGTGAAAAAATTCATAAATTGTTTGGCCGTTTTTGATTGCGTGTTCTGTTCGGTTATGACATTTGTTAGATTCAAGGTGAGTACTTCGGAAAGATTGTGCAAGAGAGGTTATCGGTCTTGCGCCAACCTTGCTTGGAAGGAACTAGCCTGATAATTGTTATGGACCATAGCCATTAGCTCTCCTATCAATAAGTCCTAATTGACCATTCAGCTCCGCACATACCTTTTTATCCGGTGACCACAATATTCTCAGAATCCAATCTTGCACGTCAGCAAATATGTCAATTAATCCGATTAATAAACAATAGTTAATTCCAAGAAAACCACGTTAATTGAAATGCCATATTCAATAACTTTCCAGAATCATAAATTATGCCGAGTATGGGAAGCAATTCGTCTAAACATAGCAATATCCCATATGAGAAATTGTACTTTTGCGACATTTGCGAATCCGGCAAACACAATTCAATAAATTGTGTTTATAATAAAAATCGCAACGGACCGGCAAATTCTGCGCGAAAATAATGCGAAGTGGATAAATTCGTGACCAACTAATAAACAAATCCAAGTCGAATCATATTCTTGAAATCAATAGATTAGCGAATTCATAAACAAATCCAAGTCGAATGCCACCTGTGTGCTGCTGTCTGATGAGAAACAGTGCATACTTTCGAAACCACTTTGTCAAAATAGAATTTTCAATGTAGATTAAAATTTTTAATGTTAATAAAAAGTTGTTCAATTTTAATCATCCCGCAAAAACAATTCCAATTCGAATCATAGTATTGAAATCAATAGATTAGCGAATTTATAAACAAATCCACTGCGAATCATATTCTTGAAATTTGATACTTGAATAAACAAATGAAAAATGGAATTTGCGTGCGAGATTGTGAAATTGTATCATTGTAAACAAATAGACCCTATAAAAGGGCTTTGAAATTATTGTATCAAGTCACTCTCTAGTCAGTCTTAAATCGAGTTAAGCGAAGTTGTAAAATGTGCAAGTAAAACTGTGTAATTAAAGTGTAAAATCTAAAATAAAAAGTATGATTTGTATTTCTTTTTACGAGCCCATAACAGGCAAATAATAATTGGTGTTAGAAGTGGAATGGTTTTGTGAAAGATAATTATCCAGTGATAAAATAAAAGGAATTCACACATTTGTAAACGAACACTCTTATTTGTTCGCAGTGCACCTCAAAACATTTTTCAAGCTTACTCGAACACAACAAAATCGAACATCAAATTCATCCTTGTGGGTCAAAATCTCTAACCCTGGTTGCCGAAACAACAGCTAAAGCATAGTACTGAGTTCGATTTCACGTGAAATTTTCATACAAAATTTCACGTGAAATGTGTTTCGGCGAAAATTTAGCTTGAAAATAAGCAAGCTTGGTACTGTGTTCTTAGCATGAAAAGTTGCTTTGAAGTTGCTTTCGCTTCGAAAACATAGATGGCACTGAAACTTGTTGTCAATCATTTCACGCCAATTTAGTTTGTGCAGTTCATTCTTTCGAGCTAAAAAGTGACATTTAGTGTTTCAATTTGAAAATTGAGCAGTGCAAATGTCTTTCCAATAAGAAAATCGATCGAAAAGTGAAATTCATGACATTTTATCCGTCAGAAATGAGCATTGTCTCTGCTTTTCTGCATTGTCAAAATTTTCACTCGAAAGAATGACCAGATAATGGAAAGATGTCAAAATTTCACGTGAGCTCGAACTCAGTACCAGCCTTAAGGAGTTATTCACCTCACCTCAACGAATCCTCAAGTTTATACGTATCGAACATCATAATTCAAAATACCAAATTGAACATCAAAATTCATCCTTCTGGAGCAAATTCTAAAATCCTGGTTGCTGAAACACCACATCGAAAGAGAAATCCACGTGAGTCAAAAATATTTACTTACACATTCTTTTTAAAATAACTTTTTCATTTAAACATAAATAAATATATCGTTTTGATATTTATTATACGTTAAGCAAATTTATAATATTTTGTGAAGTGTTTTGTAAAATGTCGCACGTTAATTCCACACAACCTGAGTAAGAATTTATTCAGTTAAGCATAGTACTGAGTTCGATTTCACGTGAAATTTTCATACAAAATTTCACTTGAAATCGGTTTCGGCGAAAATTTAGCTTGAAAATAAGCAAGAGTGGTACTCTTTTCTTAGCATGAAAAGTTGCATTGAAGTTGCTTTCGCGTTGAAAACGTAGATGGCACTGAAACATGTCTCCAATCATTTCACGCCAATTCAGTTTGTGCAGCTCATTCTTTCGAGCTAAAAAGTCACATTTGGTGTTTCAATTTGAAAATGGATCAGTCCAAATGTCTTTCCAATAAGAAAATCGATCAAAAAGAGAAATTCTTGACATTTTATCCGTCAGATATGAGCAGTGTCTCTGCTTTTTTCCATTACCAAAATTTTCGCTCGAAAGAATGACCAGATAATGGAGACCTGTCAAAATTTAGTTTCACGATGAGCTCAGTACCAGCCTTTAGAAATAGATAGTGTGCAGGTTTACAGCGGTCGGACCAAAAGTGACCTGACCTACAGCGCGGACTAAATGAACTTAGTCCTTATAAGCCGTTCACACTCGACTCTAAAGGTCTGTTTCCGTACTTTCAGCAAAGTGCAGCAGTAACAGAATTTTACAGCTTGATTATTTTTGTGGTGGGGGAACATTTGGAAAAGTACAGAAACGCGCTGCTGCAACTTGCTGCAAGTAAGAAGAAGACACTAAAAGTGACAGCTGCGTTGATTTGAATTTCAAAAAACATTCTTGCGGACATTTTGAGTGCCATGATCACAGCCCACACACCAGATGAAGCCATCATATGCATTGGAAACACCTTGTGAACATATCCTTTTCCATCTACAAGATTATCATATTTTGCTCGTGCGCAATTATGAGTTCCATTAATAGATATAACAGGCTCTATTAATGGAGCCCATATCAATATTGATCCGCCTGCGAAACAAAATTTATAATTCATCTATATTATTATGCCTACAAAATAAAAGAACAGCATATTCCCGCCAACAATACATATCATTTTCAGTTGCAATGACTAACAAGTTCAAAGTACAGATCAGTTTTGTCCTTATTAAAACCTAGCCTCCACCGAAGTCGATCATATACAAATAAGTGCACACCATGCACTAAATATCCACCATTGGATATTTTGTAATAGCAATAAAAACGTTGTGCGAGAAATATATTCCGTGTTCATTGGAATATTGCACAGAAAAGATTTTTCTTCGCGCGCTCATTTGAATATATATACATTTCAAAGCCTCGCGCCAAGCCCATCGTAGTCGATTTGACAAGCTGCAGCAAAATGCCTCAGCTCAGTTCGGCTGTATTTTTCTACAACTTTCTGAAAGAGGGGAAGCGATGACGTCAACAAGATTTTATTTGCAGCAAAAGTACGGAAACGACTTGCTGCGAATCTATTATAATATATTATAATAGATTCAAGTACGGAAACAGACCTTAAATCAAGTAGATTTAGAAGCTGTCAAAGTTAATCAGGTAAGCGTTCACACTACCCGAAGTGATTTAGAATGAGGAGATTTAGAGAGCGAACTGTCATTCGAATTTGTGTGTACAATTTTTTTTGCATGAAAGTTGTTCAAAATGGTGCAGAAACATGCAAGAGCATTTTCTTTTCATTTTGTACAACTCACATTTTCCTTTTTTGTCCAATTTTTGCTATATTTGAACGAAATTCGAATGACATTTCGTTGAAATCTACTCTCCCTCTCACGGATGGAATTAAGCACGCTCTGAGAACAATTCAGCCGGGAAAAATTCACAATAGTACCTGATTTGTACTTGATTAGCTCTAAATCTACTTGATTAACTCTGTCAGAAGGGGAAAAAAATGTATGGGTAATCAGGTAGATTTAACTTGATTTAGCTCTAAAGCGATCAGCTGATCGAAATCGCCTGATTTAGAGCCTAGTGTGAACGGGCTATTAAGTGTATACACCAATCTGACCTAAAATTTGCTTAGGTGGAATTTAGTCCTCGTTCGTATATGACAGCTGTCATTTAGTTTAATTTTCCTTCATGCACTGTATTTATCGTTTCATTTGTCTCTCAAACATGTTTGTTTCAATGATTTTGTGTCAAAGGGGAATGTTATGAGCTTATATTCAACATTCATACATTATTAATAGTCGCGCAAAAATCAATGTTTAGGTCGCGTGTGTTTACAACGATTATAGTCCACGACCTATATGTAGGTCAGGTCGCTTGAAATCGTGGACCGACCTAAATTTAGCTCGGTCCGCGAGTGTATACACCACGTGGACTAAAAAATTTAGGTGGAATTTGGTGTTTAGTCCGCGGACTAAACGTTCGGTGTATACGATATCAGTATCTCTGAAAATATTCGCGTAGAAAGAATTAGCACAACAATTCTATTGAAGTTCATTAAGCCGTTCGACGGTGACCGCGAAAAACTTAACTCATATATAACTGGATGTAGTCAGGCATTCAAGTTGGCATATCCAGAACAGGCACCTGTCCTACTGGCTAGCGCAATAACTCAATTAGAAGGGAAGGCTGAGTTGGCCACGTCCAATCACACTTTCGGGGATTTGAACGAGTTGTGCGATTTCCTAAAACTGTTATATGGTGATAAAAAAATACAGCAGTATTTGCTAATCGAATTGCAACAATGCAAATAGACCGCAAAAGAAACAATTTCTCAATTTATCGTTCGAATCGAAACCGCCGCGAAAAATCTCATTGTCTGGGTTAAACAGTCTAATGAGGCCGAATTAGAATTAAAGGGTCTATAGCCGCGATTGATGATCTCATCCTTCAAACCTTTATCGTCAACATAAAAGAAAACCCTAGCCCCTCAGAGCCGCTAGAAACACTAATGTTCGAAGAACAGTAGAGGATTTGTGCAGATTTTGAGTGTGTACTCTACCACTGGCTACTTCTCTTAGTCACAGCGTAATAACAACCAGCGTACCAACTTATTCCACTTTCCCAAAAAAGCACTTTGACCTTGAAATTGCGCCTCCATTTACGCAATGCATTATCTGTCAAAGCGGCTTGAGATTATGTTGGTATATTTTGCGAGAGTGGGCCGTATGTGAGCAGCGAAAAGTCTAGCTTGAGTATGTAGTTGCCGAATTGTACATTGCATCTCTTTCTGTTCCATGCGATTTCTTCCAACTTTCCAGGCTGACCAACAATACAATCTCAGGTTAGATCACTGGATTTTTGGGCCGTATACATATACGGAGTTGGTACGCTGGTTAGGAACTACTCATTACGCTGTGTCTTAGTTAAGACTAATACACCCTAATAAGCCGTTCACACTACACTCTAAATCAAGTAGATTTAGAAGCTGTCAAAGTTAATCAGGTAAGCGTTCACACTACCCGAAGTGGATTTAGAATGAGGAGATTTAGAGAGAGAAATGTCATTCGAATTTATGTGTACAAACTTTTTTGCGTGAAAGTTGTTGAAAATGGTGCAGGAACATGCAAAAACATTTTCTTTTCACTTTGTACAACTCACATTTTCCTTTTTTATTCAATTTTTGCTATTTTAGGACGAAATTCGAATGACATTTCATTCAAATCTACTCTCGCTCTCACGGATGGAATCCACCACGCTCTGAGAAAAATTCACCAGGGACAAAATTCACAATAGTACCTGATTTGTACTTGATTAACTCTAAATCTACTTGATTAACTCTGTCAGAAGGGGGAAAAAATGTATGGGTAATCAGGTCGATTTAACTTGATTTAGCTCTAAAGCGATCAGCTGATCGAAATCGTCTGATTTAGAGCCTAGTGTGAACGGGCTATAAGCAGTGTTGTTCCCCTTCCGAAAAAATTAGTAGCAAATTTGTATCAAAAAAGGTAGTAAATTTATAAATTTCGTAGTAGATTTGAAAATTTTCAGTTAAACAAGAAGAAAATGTGTGATCTTGTTATTTATAAGTGCTTTTTTGCATACTTTGTAAAACGCCTTGCCCTTCACAGCTTCGAGCCAGCTAAAGCTATCAATCCAGGATGTTTAGAATTTTTGTTCATGCTTCTTCGAATGAACTTTTGAACTTTTCTTTTTAACTTTTTATAGAACCCAACATGATGATACTGATGACTTTATTGACTATGTGGATACTTTGTATCAAAGGTTTAGTAACTTTATAGTTGTCGCCGATACCAATATAGATGCCATTAATATAAGCAAGAGTATCTGCGTTAATTATAATAATATGTTGGCAATGAATAATGTTGTACTGCTAAATTGTAACACTACCAGAATTACATCAAGCTTAGCTTCTTTGTTAGACCATGTAACAACTACCGTCAACACTCAATCGTTCTTAACGTAGAATAGTCAGAATGGCCAGATTTAGATCATCATACTTTGTATACAGGTATAACAGCATCTGGTACGAAAAGGCAACTGCAACCTATAGTTAAAAAGAAAATTTCAGTGTTAGATAAACGACTATATGTTGACTCGGTGCTAATTTCTTTTAAAAACATAATTACTATTATTCAAGAGGCAAAACAGTCGGCTTCTACTATTAAGGAAATCAGAGTTAGGAGAGGCAACAATTGGATTTCGAAAGATTTAATTAAGGAAATGGATAAACAAAAATGCTATATAAAAGAATGATGCCAAACTTAGCTCTGAATACAGATCATTGAAGAATAGAGTATGTTCCATGATCTGAATTGCTAAGAAAGACTATATTAAAAGACAATTTGTTTCTGCTGAGGGTGACGTTAGGAGAGTTTGAAAATTCATCAATCAAGAACTCTTGTTAGGCAATAAAATAAACGAATTCTCTCATCACTGTTAATAATCTCGTTGATCATTTCAGCTCTTTAGGTGAAAAACTTAATGAGGACTTAAAAGTGAAGTTTAACGTAGACAATTTTGAATGGCAGAACATTCCGTTGAATTCAAAGTTTTTTTTCGAGCCTTCTGATCCTGGTGAAGTATTGGTCATAATTAGCTCATTGAAGAATTCTTCGCCTGGGACTGATGGAATAACTTCCGAAAACTTGAAATTAGTTGCTACTCAGATATCACATTATATTTATGCAATCATTAATAATCGCATTAGCAAAGGTGAATTCCTTACAGAGCTGAAAGATACTATGATAGTTCCTAGCAAAATTTTCGAAAAAAATTATCAATAAAAGATTAGTTAAGTTTATAAAAAATAGTGTAGGATTTGCTACACATCAATATGGTTTTCTAGAAAAAAGTAACACAACACTAGCAAAATAACAGATGCCTTACAATTTATTAATTGTGAACTTGACTTGAATCAATATGTGGCTGCACTGTTTATTGATTTAGCGAAGGACTTTGATACAGTTAATCATTTCACTTTGTTAGAAAACCTAAGCGAGCTTGGAATAAAAGGCTTGGCACTGGCGTTAATTCCTAGCTTCCTAAAAGGTTTGATGATGAAATAAGTAAACAACGAGTAGTAAACATTGGTGTTGCTCAAGGGTCTATTCTAGGGCCAGCTTTATTTTTACTCTATATTTATAATTTATATTTTTCTGGTCTGACTGGAAAATATATTATTAATGCTTATGATACTCCTTTGCTATTCTCTGCCAACTCTGCTGAACTTCTGGAGCGACAGATAAACAATGATTTAATTGTTTATGGGTCCTGGCTTTTGGGAAACAGGCTTACAATCTATGCCTGTAAAACTAGTTACATGGTATTCAAGCAGATTAATAAGAGTGATGCTTGAGTTACAATCAATGCAACCAACATTCGCTGCCAAGTTTTGTTGGTGGAACGAGTTACAATCAATGCAACACAACATTTACCGTCATCTGTCACTGGCTATATTAAAGAAATTGCTGTTCGATAATTTGGATCCTTTAAAGCCTCGGAAAGAGATATCAGTGAATATTTTATCCTCTAAAAGCTGAGGAGTATAATGCAAAGCAAAAATGAGACAAAAAATACAATTTCTGATTGTCATTTACATATGACAGTTCCGATTTCCCGGACTCTCATAGGAACAGGTGGAAATGGATATTTTCAAAAATGTTGTTGCCATGCCAAGTTTGAGATATGAGCAAACTCTGCTGCGCAACAAAGTTGTGTTGCATCATTGTAACTGCTCTCATACGTTCTCATGGGTTCAAACTCAATTTGTTGTGCAACAAATGTTGGTTGCATTGATTGTAACTCTAGCTTGAGATCTGCCTTAACATCAGATTACTTGGAGAGGAAATACAAAGAGTGGCTAGATCTAAAGCTAGAGTTACAATCAATGCAACCAACATTTGTTGCACAACAAAATGATTTCGAACACATGAGAACGTATGAGAGCAGTTACAATGATGCAACACAACTTTGCTTGGCAGCAGAGTTTGCTCATATCTCAAACTTGGCATGGCAACAACATTTTTGAAAATATCCAATTCCACCTGTTCCTATGAGAGTCCGGGAAATCGGAACTGTCATATGTAAATGACAATCAGAAATTGTATTTTTTTGTCTCATTTTTGCTTTGCATTATACTCCGCAGCTTTTAGAGGATAAAATATTCACTGATATATCTTTCCGAGGCTTTGAAGGATCCAAATTATCGAACAGCAATTTCTTTAATATAGCCAGTGACAGATGACGGTAAATGTTGTGTTGCATTGATTGTAACTCGTTCCACCAACAAAACTTGGCAGGGAATGTTGGTTGCATTGATTGTAACTCAACCATAAATATTTATGATTGAGTTACAATCAATGCAACCAACATTCCCTGCCAAGTTTTGTTGGTAGAACGAGTTACAATCAATGCAACACAACATTTACCGTCATCTGTCACTGGCTATATTAAAGAAATTGCTGTTAGATAATTTGGATCCTTTAAAGCCTCGGAAAGATATATCAGTGAATATTTTATCCTCTAAAAGCTGCGGAGTATAATGTAAAGCAAAAATGAGACAAAAAAATACAATTTCTGATTGTCATTTACATATGACAGTTCCTATTTTCCGGACTCTCATAGGAACAGGTGGAATTGGATATTTTCAAAAATGTTGTTGCCATGCCAAGTTTGAGATATGAGCAAACTCTGCTGCCAAGCAAAGTTGTGTTGCATCATTGTAACTGCTCTCATACGTTCTCATGTGTTCAAACTCATTTTGTTGTGCAACAAATGTTGGTTGCATTGATTGTATCTCTAGCTTTAGGACTAATTCTTGACGATAGATTATCTTGGTCCCCTTACATAAGTAATGTGAAATTTAAGTTGTTTTTCCGGGTTAGGCTGTTCAGAATGAAATATTACTTGGATTTAGACCTGAAAAATATGATCTACAACTTTTTTGTGCTGTCTAAGATTACTTATGGTACATTGAATTGGAGTCAAATTTCAGAGATGAATATTGACTCAATTCTTAGAATACTCAATAGGATAGTTAAGGCAGTGCATGGACTTGATAGACTGACTCCAAGTGATATACTATACAGACAAACGGATAAAAGAAAAAGCTAAGATAATATATAAAATATTCAATAAAAATTTAAAATCTTCGATATCTCCAATAAGACACGGTGATTATCACAGCTATCACACAAGATTTAAAAATAATTTCAAGCTTGATGTCGCTAGAACGAATAGAAAACATAAAGATTCTATTAGATTAGCTATGGAAATCTTCAACAATTTACCTAAGCTGTCGTTTACTGCAATGCAATTCACACGTGGAATAAATCGACTTTCACGCTGCGTTTCTATACACGTCGCATACATGTTCCGCGGCACACTCGCTTAAGATGCACTTGGTTTATCTCCAGCCCTATTGTACCAATAAATAACAACCTGATTGACTTACTGGCTGTTAATCTAGCATTAGACAATAAAATAAATTGGGTAGCAGAATTCAAGCCTTGCGTAGCAGATTTTTTTCAGCTCAAAAAAGTAGCAGATCTGCTACAATTGTAGTAGGGGAAAAACACTGACCCTAAGTAGTAATAGAATTTAAGCTTATTTTAATTTCGGTTACAGCGATAGACATGTGTTTGGGGTTGTCATCCAAAAACTGTGCAGATCTTAGAAAATTTAAACATTATTTACTTAGTAAAGGTAATTGAATTTGATCACGGTTCCCTTCTTGTCTATAAATCAGCATAGGCAACGTATATCATTTCTACAGCTGATCGAAGCCGAGCATATTGAAACGGGAAACTCGATCGTTTTGCGGAATCAGCCTCCGAAAGCAGAATCAAATTGGAATTGTTTTTGCGGGATGATTAAAATTGAACAACTTTTTATTAACATTAAAAATTTTAAACTACATTGAAAATTCTATTTTGACAAAGTGGTTTCGAAAGTATGCACTGTTTCTCATCAGACACCAGCACACAGTGCATACTTGACTGGCGTGACCACTCGCAGTTGGAAATCATTACATTTGTATTTATGCTAGTTGTGACAAATTTTAACATCTCCGACTTATATCCATGGATATAATTTTTACTTAGTAAAGGTAATTGAATTTGATCACGGTTCCCTTCTTGTCTATAAATCAGTTCCAAATTGATTCTGCTTTCGGAGGCTGATTCCGCAAAACGATCGAGTTTCCCATTTCAATATGCTCGGCTTCGATAAGCTGTAGAAATGATATACGTTGTCTATGCTGATTTATAGACAAGAAGGGAACCGTGATCAAATTCAATTACCTTTACTAAGTAAAAATTATATCCATGGATATAAGTCGGAGATGTTAAAATTTGTCACAACTAGTATAAATAAAACATGTAATGATTTCCACCTGCAAGGGGTCACGCCAGTCAAGTATGCACTGTGTGCTGGTGTCTGATGAGAAGCAGTGCATATTTTCGAAACCACTTTGTCAAAATAGAATTTTCAATGTAGATTAAAATTTTTAATGTTAATAAAAAGTTGTTCAATTTTAATCATCCCGCAAAAACAATTCCAATTATTTACTTATTTTAATTGCAAATGTTTACGATGAAAACACTTAATGTAACATTTATTGGAACGAAAACAACAAAAAAGCCTAGTGCTGGCAGGCCTTTGCTAGCACCGAAGCAAAAAAATATATCACATCTGCCTTACGTTGAAGTCAACCTGCTCTGCAAATTTCGTATTGATCCGATGACTGCATTGGAAGTTATAGGGATGCAAAGAAATTTAGGGTTACCATTTGCAAAAGTTTTCAAATTTCTAGATCTTAATATTTGGTGTTTATTTCACTCTAAGATCACTACGATTTGAAAATTCTATGCTAAAATCGCTTACTAAAGCTATGCCAAAAACATACAAAAAGAACCATAGCTGGCAGCCCTATCATTGTTTTGAAATTAAATTTCTACTGAATATTGCCTACAATAAGCTTAAGTTGTCATTTGAATTTCGTTATGATTTCATGACTATACTGGAAGCTATAGGGCAAAGAGCTTTATTTTCCTCAGGAATTTTCAAAATTTAAGACACCAAAATTACCATAGCTGGCAGCTCCAACCGAATTTTTTTACCAAATTTCTACCAAACGTGGTTTAAAGTAAAGTCCAGCTACTGTGTCAATTTTATCAAAATCCAATGACTGAATCAGAATTCAGGGCCAACAACAGTTATTTTTCTTAGTGATTTTTCAAAATGGCACCACTGGCACAACGTCACCCGCATTTCAAAATCACTTTTATCAGACCTGGTCCTACTTAAGACCAATGTATTCTGTAAATTTCAATTAATTCTGATTATCGGATCGTGAGTTTCCGTGAACAGAAGTTTTCGATGCTAAAAATATAGGTAAATTGGAAAAGGGTTACCAGGTGTGCCCGTTGTAAAATTTCAAAATTTTTACTTTGACTATGTAGGCAAAGCATAAGATTTATATATGAGTGGCTTTTTCCCAAGAAGCGACATTTTTCCAGGAGAGTCGATGATTTGAAGGTTTTCACTTTTCACGTTTTCACCCCAGCTACAGAGTTGCCAACATGCTCATTAAAAGCTAAACAGATTTACAACTAACTTATACCAATACGTTTTGAAAGTTTCATATTGATTGAATAGCTCTGTCCAAAGTTATCGCAATTTAAAAATTTTCAAATTTTCCCGTTCTCTTTTTAGGCACCCAGCGCATACATGGGGTTGAAAAATTCCAAAACATTATCCGATTCACATTCAGAACACGTTCAAAATTCATTTCGTCAAATTAATTTTTGCAAAAATTATTTCTGGCCAGAATAATAGGTATATTACAACTTTCACTGAAATAGCCGCCAGCGCCAAAAGGCTAAAGATAATTGACAATTTAGTGAAACCTGGACCTATTCTGCATATACACCTATGTATCCTGAAAGTTTCAGTTGAATCGGATGGCGGGTTCCCGAGAAATAGTCACTGAATTTTGTTGATATATATATATATATATATATATATATATATATATATATATATATATATATATATATATATATATATATATATATATATATATATATATATATATATATATATATATATATATATATATATATATATATATATATATATATATATATATATATATATATATGTTTTTTTATTGATTCAATAGTGATTCACTAAGCACTTGAAACTTAGAGAACCTTCTATTGAATATAATTTCCACCAAGCGGTTACACTTGTTGGAAGTTAAGTTGGTAATTCCACGAACAGCACGATGTCACAAACAGCAGTAACTATAGTATTTTGACTAAAACACTTTGATATTTTTGGAACGCAAATATCACGAACTGCAAAACTGTATAACGCACAGAATAAAACGCTTGATTCAAGTATATGAAACTGAATGAATTTTTATTTCCTGCATATCTATTTTATATGATTACAAAATTCTTAGCCTAAACATAAATTTCTGCTAATATCATTATATTGCACGTGAATCCAGATCGATGACTTTTTGTTTACATATGCAATATGATGTTCTACAAGTTTTGCTGTACAAAAGTGCAAAAAGACAAAAATACTTATGAAGAGAAATATTGCTGACGAGAATTATTGACTGCGTTCAAGAATTTATGTACGTAGAAAGTGCAGTTGTAGAAAAAAAGTCAACGATCTGATGGACTTGATGAAATTTCAATGTTACACAAAAAATGCCAATCAAATTACTTTTAATAGAGTGTTATTGAACTATACTGTTTTGCTAGGCAGGCTATACAGTGATAATGTACAGTGATAATGTGTATTGCTAATAAGAATGAAATTTTCTATTGTATATATGTAGTATGTATGTATAATAAAGAAATCAAACATCCTCCCCCCGTTGGAAATTCGTTCAGGATTCATCAAGTGCCTTGGATCCTATAGTGAAATCATGAGTCGCTGTTGCAGAAGAAGATGTAGTCCTTCGGGCACGTTTCCCGTAAAACAACTTCCAACAAAGTACCGCAGATACTACTAAGACTACTGTTAATGTGGAGTAGCCTACTATGTAGTGATGTACATGATGCTTGTTGATGTTGGAGTTCTCTTCTTCTATCAATTGATGTTGAACCTTGGTTTGTAGGTCATCCAATGTATTTGTAGGTATAGTTGGCGAAATACGTGAAGGTATGATTTCAGATGTTGTTTCGAGCTCAGCTGATAACGGAACTGATAGAGAGGCTGCATAAGATTGTCGAATAGTACTGGGGTAAATGTTGTGCGCCTGTATTGTTACTCCAGGTTGTTGTATGATGCAGTTGTCATCTACCGTGAGAATTCCGGATCCTTCAAGAGATAATTGTGTAACTTCGCCGCTACAGACAGCATTGATTATTATCCCTTCGTCGAGGGAATAGAGCCATTGGTTAGAAGTGTGGAGTTGAATCCACCGTGGTTGATTTGGAACTTTCTGCACTTGGCATTGATTGGGATTAAACCGCTGGTTTATAAGGTTTAGTTCACAAATGCTTGGACCGAAATCTGCCTTATATGTAGGATGGTGCTGATTGCACAGAATGTAATTGTGAACGGTGTGTATGCAGCCAAGTTTCTCCATCTCCCCCAGAGGATAATATTGGTTTCTGTGCAAGTTGACGATAATGTAAGGCGTTGTAGCTTTGATAGCCCATGTTTCTTTATTAATAATAGCAGGAACAGAAACTGTCCGGAAGAGCTCGAACTCGTCATTAGTACTGAGAGGCAGCTTTAACTGAATGATTGTATACTGCAGACTTGTTTTGATCTTTACTGTCATTAGTTTATAATATTCTGCAATCTCATTCATAGGCAGTGGTAAGGTTAGTGTCTTTGGCAAGTATTTTCTTATGTTGTTTATCTCCTGCTGAAGTTTTTGCGGAGGTAGAATCCGTGAATTGATTCTCCCGTGATGAGCATCGGTTAAAATGTCCATGAGAGCATTATGAGTTTGTTGAAGGTTGTTTACAGCAACAAGCAGTTGAAGGGCATGAGCCATGTAAAGAGCCGATAGTCTATCTTGATGTACTTCCTTGTCGATTCGGTTTAATTTTTCTGTTTCTCGATTGGCAAGCAAGGTCAACTGCTCAAATTGGCTTTCAATATGCTTATAGTTTCCACGGATAACGTTTATTGTTGAATCGAGTAATGAGGTTTGATTTTTAAGCAGTTTCAATAATCGCTGTTGGTTATCGTTAGTGTCTTCAATTATATCCCTCATCTTGTCAGCATATTCTGAATCAAGAATTCCGAAAAGACTGTTTGCGATGTTTCCGACAACGTTGAGTGCGCCTCTTTTCCTTCTGGAAGACACTCGGAGCATCATTGAATCCACTTCGGATAATTCTGCGAGTTGATGTTGGATGTGTTGTATCGTCCCTGAACATATACTAGGGTCTGTTAGGCTGTTACATAGTGCCGACAGAAGGTTTGTTGCGTTAGTGAAGTATTTATGCTCACGCCAATAACCAGTCATGTTGTAATAAACAATCATCTGCCATTCTTTGGAAATTACGCTGGCCTTTCCCAAATTCTCGAAGTAAATTGTTGGTTTCGATGTGTTAAAGCTGTGAATATGGATAGGAGACCCTTGAATGAGTGGCACGAATAGGCATGCCATAAGTACTGTTGTAAGCATAGACCCTAATTTTCGTCGTCGCTTAGGGGGTTGAGACAGTACTTCGTCTCTGGCCATCTCTGTGCTACTGGATTGTCTGCTCGTACGTTTGTGCTCAGAGCATTGTGGCTTCAGATGATCAGCATCATCCGTTGTGTCTACTGGTAGAGGAGCAATTTTGTGTATGGGTCTCTGTATTATTTGGGTTGCCGTTTTAATGTTGACAACTCGCACTCGGTCATCTTTGCCTTTTATCGTTTCGATTATTCTCCCAAGAGGCCATTGAAGAGGATGGGAGTTGTCTTCCTTTATCATAACTAATGTTCCCGGCTGAATATTGAGATGACTAGACTTCCATTTTACACGTTTCTGAAGCTCGTGCAAGTATTCAGTTGTCCATTTCTCCCAGAATTCCTTTTTAAGTCGAAGTACCAGTTGCCATCGAGCTCCGAGTCTGGTGTTTAATGGTTTGGCTTCTGGATCAATATTACTAGTTAGTGGTTCTCCGATGAGGAAATGTCCTGGAGTCAAGGCAGTAAGATCATTTGGATTTGACGACATTGGAGTGATTGGTCTTGAGTTTAGTATCGCCTCAATTTCGATTACCAAAGTCTCCAATTCTTCATACGTTAGAGAACTTGAGCTGATTTGCAATTGCATGCCGCCTCCCATAAGCCACCAAAATGTGGAGCACGTGGCGGTATGAAGTGGAACGTTATGCCTTTGCTGCTGCACATAGACGTTATTTTATTTTTGGCATCATCTGAGTAGATGGCGTCGTGGATCTCATGAAGTTGATTCCTGGCTCCTACAAAGTTAGTTGCGTTGTCAGAGTAAATGTTGGCGCAGTGTCCACGACGGCTGATGAACCTTCGTAGCGCACCCAAAAAGGCGTCAGTGCTTAAGTCGGTGACCAGTTCCAGGTGTACTGCCTTGGTGGAGAAGCAGCAAAATATTGCCACGTACGATTTAACAGGTTTCTTGCCTCGAATCTTGAAGTGTGTCCAAAATGGTCCACAGTAGTCAACGCCAGTGTTTATGAATGGTCTCGCTGGCTGAATTCGAGCTGGTGGGAGGTTACCCATGAGCTGATTGAGCAATTTTGGTGCGGCTCTCGCGCAGTGAACGCATTTGTGTACAATGGAGCGGGCAATTATTTTTCCCTTGATAGGCCAGAATCTCTGTCGGGTGATCGATAGAAGTGTTTGTGGGGGCGCATGCTTGTGGCTGATATGCAAGTCGGTCATTATCAGCTTTGTGAGCAAATTTGAATATGGGAGCAGCATTGGATGCTTTGCGTCGTATGAGATATTAGCTTCTCGCAATCTGCCTCCAACTCGGACAATGCCATGTTCTTCAATGAATGGTGTCAATTCTTGCAGCGAACTACTGTTCGGAAGTTCTCCGTATTGACTTAAATGATGTATGTCTTGTGAAAAGTTTTCCTGTTGAGCGCATCTTACTAATACGCGCAGAGCATCGTTGAGTTCGTCCGCCGTGAGATGTTCATGATGATTGCTGATTTTTCGTGTTCTTTTTGCAAATCGGAGCATGTAGCCCATGATTCTCTCAAGCTTTTTGAATGAATTTCCGTGATTGATGCTCTTTACCATATGAATCAACTCATCTGATACTGTTACTGACAGTGCAGTCGATCTTCCAGTGATGAATTCTGCTGGCCATGCTGACTCTGGTGCATGTAAGAACAATGGTCCATAGAACCAGGGTGAAAGAGTTTTGAGCTTTCTCGGACTTGTTCCTCTTGAAAGGATATCTGCTGGATTATCCTTCGAGTCAACATGTCTCCATTGGCGTGCACTTGTTAGCTGCTGTATGGTGGCTACTCTGTTGGCAACGAACGGTTGATTTGACGAAGATGATTTATTCACCCATGCGAGAACGATTTCAGAATCAGTCCAGTAAAAGTCTTGCACATCATTCAAGTTCAGATCAGTCTTTACTCTATGGCACAGTTCAGCCGCAAGTTTAGCTGCACACAATTCTAGTCTTGGAATTGTCTCTTTTTTTGTAGGAGCTACCCTTGGCGCAAAGTAGCCTTACTATCAATAAATTGTCTCTGGTAAATGCTCTGACGTAAATAGCAGCACCGTATGCTTTTTCGGATGCATCCGCAAAGGCATGCAATTGAATGTTTTTGGCAAATGATGGTCAAACACATGTCTGGCAATGGAGAAGTCTTTCAAATCTTGAAGTCCTTCTCTGGTTTATACATTCATCCTTTAATTGTGACGGTAGCTCGTCGTCCCAATCTGCCTTTAGCAACCACATCTTTTGTAGTATTATCTTCGCAGTGACTACTATTGTGTGCTATATCTGAGTATGCTGTCCTCTTTGTTGTCTTGCTTCGAGTTTGTATTGATGGCTGCACAGAAAACAAGTCCCTAGTTGGACACCATCTTAAGCCCAAGGTCTTGATGTGATCGTCAGAATCATTGTTGAAATCTAGAGTTAATTCCATGTCTTGTGGTTGGAATCGCTCTAGTAGTCGAGGATGATTTGCGCACCACTTTCTTAGATGGAAGCCACCTTCTTTAAGAAGTGATATCAGTTCTGTTTGCATGTGGATAGCTTCCGTTATGCTGTCAGACCCTGTCATGACGTCGTCAACGTAGAAATCTCTCTGTAACGTTTCTGATCCCAGTGGGTATTGCCTTGAGCGCTGTTTTGCCAATACTTGCAAACATTTTGTTGCCAGGTATGGTGCCGAGGTAGTGCCATATGTTACCGTTGCCAACTGATAGCACTTCAATTCTGCTTGTGGATCATTCCTCCAAAAGATCAGTTGAAACTTCTGATCTTCTTTTTGTATAGCGACTTGCCGGTACATTTTTTCTATGTCGCCGGTAAATACATACCGAGGCAACCGGAATCGTACTAATATGGAGAAAAGTTCATCCTTTATTACAGGTCCTTTGGCAAGAATATCATTTAACGATACATTATTCGACGTTTTCGCTGATGCGTCGAACACAACCCGCAACTTTGTTGTCGTGCTGTCGGGTTTGCACACGAAGTGGTGTGGCAGAAAGTAGTATGGGTGATTCAATTCATTGATTTTTATTTCTTTCATGTGTCCAAGGCGAATGTACTCCTCCATAAATTCTATATATTGCCGCCTTATGGCTTCCTTTCCAGCCAGCCGTCGTTCAAGCGCTAGGAACCGATTTAAGGCTATGTCCATAGATTCACCTAGACTAGTTACTGGTTTTTCAAAGGGTAATCTGACGACGAAACGCCCACAAGGGTCACGTGTGGTATCTTGCTTAAATTGCAGCTCACATTTTTCTTCAGCAGCAGTAAATGTCTTTTTTAAATTATTTTCTTCAAGCTTCCAAAAACGCTCTATTTGTTGTGAGATATCGGTGTTTCCGTCATTGCTTGTCCCAATGTTGCAGGATGATATGGTTCTTGTTGATGAATCCATTAATTTTCCTGCAACAATCCACCCAAATACAGAATTTTGAAGAAGTGGTAAATCTGGACCCATTGAATGTTGCTCAGATTCCAATAACTGATAATAATGCTCCGCCCCAATGAGCAAATCGATGCGGCTGGGATGGTTGAAATGGGGGTCAGCAAGTTGGAAGTCTACCGGGATAGGCCACGACTGGATGTCCAAATACTTTGCAGGCTGGGTTCCTGTTATCTTGGGTAGCACAAATGCTTCCATGCGTACTGAAAAGTTGGTGCTCTCAGCACTTGCAAGGATGTTGACTCTGTAGGTGGCATGGCTGGTTGATTGACCAATACCTTCGATTGTCATATTTGATCGTTTGTATTTGAAGCCCAGCTTCTTTGCCGCCCGTTCTGTAATAATATTGATCTGCGAGCCGGAATCTAGCAATGCCCTGCAAATAACTTGATTACCATCTGCGGTACTAAGGCGAACAGCAACAGTCCCAAGCAGCACGTAACCTGATTTTTGCTTATCGAGCTGAGCTGCCAATGACGCTGGCTTAATAGTTTTCGATGATGATGCCTGTGTAGAAGATATTGCCTGTGTAGTTGATGACGGTGGTCTTCCTGCTGATTCTGCTAAATGAATCAGTGTGTTATGCTTTTTGTCACACTTTAGGCATCCTCGAGAGGAGCATTGATTTGCAAAGTAGCCAGTTTTCATGCAGTTGTAACATCGGGAGTTTTGCAGGAGAAACTGAGCTCTTTTTTCTGGATTCCAAGAAAGAAACTGTTGGCACTTAAACAAATGATGACGTTCCTGAGGGCCACAAGGGCAATCGGGGCGGGTTGCTGCGGACAAACTTTTCGTTTTATTTTGTACAGGTAATGGATTCGGCTTCTTCCATTGTCCTCCCTGAACAGCTTCAAGCGCTTGAAATCTGCCCTCTAGGAATTGCAAAAGTTGTTGGATGGACCCAAACTCTTTAGGGTTACTGAGCCCTTGCTCATACAGGGTGTGAGTGGTTTTGTCCAACTTTCTCAGCAAGATATGCAACAAGATCGGGTCCCAATGAATTACTCCGATGCTGAGATTCTTCAAACCAAGAAGACATTCGTTGGTTGTATCATGAAGAGTCTTTAACGATGTCGCAGACTCTGATGATAACGTAGGTTGATTTAAAAGCTTGTTTAGTAGCGCTGTCACTATAAGCCTGGTGTTGCTGTATCGGCTTACGATAATATCCCATGCAGTATCATAATTCTCGTTGGTAGGTGACAGGTGCTTTATCAATGCCTTTGCTTCACCAGTAAGGTTGCTCGTCAAGTAAAACATTTTCTCAGCATTGCTCAATGGCTGAGAATGTATAAGCTGTACATATAAGTCGTGAAATTGATTCCACTGAAGGTAATCGCCATTGAACGTAGGCAACGTAATTTTAGGCAACTTCACTCTGGCATTTGTATATTGGCCGGTTAATGTATGACTGCTTGTTGGGAATAGGTCCAACTGTTGCTGTAATGTAACGATTGCATCTTGAAGTTGATGCTGTAACTTGAAGTACTCGTCAGTGTAGAGTTCTAATGGGTTCGATTCTTCCCATATCAGATTTTGATTCTCTTTCAACTCCTCTTCATATGCTAGGAGCCTATCGATCTTTAGCTTGTAGTAATGCTGACTACAATCATGCTGGGTGTCTCTACTGATGCTTTCCAAGAAGTAATCAATTGCTTGACGCAATGTTTTCTGTTTTCTCAATAGCCTGCTCAAGCTATCCGACAATGCTGGTGCCTCACTGATAGGTCGACTTGGTGTGGAGTCTGTTTCAGGTTGACATTGGCTAGGCCCACTGATTTCTGCCAACCACGATTTAAGGCGCTGTTGAATATTTTAACCTCTCTTTGGTAATTATTGACGAAGTATGGCTCTTCATCACGAGCTGTTACCAATTCCAGCAGTCTATCGTGATTTATTGAAAACTCAGCCCACAAGGCGTTGAGTGACACGATGCGTTTCTGGCAATATTCGCTCGTTTTTCTCGATTGCGAATCTTTTTTGAAATTAATCGCTATGCTCTCGATTAATTTCCCAATTTCTTGCTGTCTTGACAGTAATTTTGATGCCTCCATGGCTTGCAATATCACGTTATATAAACTCCTTTGATATTAACTCCCACAGTTTTAATAAGAATCAACAGTGGTTCACAAAGCACTTGGAACTTAGAATACCTTCTATTGATTATACTTTTCACCAAGCGGTTACACTTGTTGAAAAAGAAATTCCAAAGACTACAAGTCCTGTCACGGTCGCCAAATGTTTTTTTATTGATTCAATAGTGATTCACTAAGCACTTGAAACTTAGAGAACCTTCTATTGAATATAATTTCCACCAAGCGGTTACACTTGTTGGAAGTTAAGTTGGTAATTCCACGAACAGCACGATGTCACAAACAGCAGTAACTATAGTATTTTGACTAAAACACTTTGATATTTTGGGAACGCAAATATCACGAACTGCAAAACTGTATAACGCACAGAATAAAACGCTTGATTCAAGTATATGAAACTGAATGAATTTTTATTTCCTGCATATCTATTTTATATGATTACAAAATTCTTAGCCTAAACATAAATTTCTGCTAATATCATTATATTGCACGTGAATCCAGATCGATGACTTTTTGTTTACATATGCAATATGATGTTCTACAAGTTTTGCTGTACAAAAGTGCAAAAAGACAAAAATACTTATGAAGAGAAATATTGCTGATGAGAATTATTGACTGCGTTCAAGAATTTATGTACGTAGAAAGAGCAGTTGTAGAAAAAAAGTCAACGATCTGATGGACTTGATGAAATTTCAATGTTACACAAAAAATGCCAATCAAATTACTTTTAATAGAGTGTTATTGAACTATACTGTTTTGCTAGGCAGGCTATACAGTGATAATGTACAGTGATAATGTGTATTGCTAATAAGAATGAAATTTTCTATTGTATATATGTAGTATGTATGTATAATAAAGAAATCAAACAATATATATATATATATATATATATATATATATATATATATATATATATATATATATATATATATATATATATATATATATATATATATATATATATATATATATATATATATATATATATATATATATTTATATATATATATATATATATATATATATATATATATATATATATATATATAAATATATATATATATATATATATATATATATATATATATATATATATATATATATATATATGTTTATATATATGTATATATATATATATAGCGCCCCTTCGGTGACAGCAGCATCTTCACTTCTGTCCACACTGCAACCTCATCTAGCCGGGCTGGCGCCCCTTCGGTGGCGGCGGTGTCTCGACGTCTACCTCGTGCCATATCGATAGCAGCGTCCGCCTCATACATGCGGCTAGGGTTTCGCACTTTCGGAATGGCCCCTTTTTTTTTAAATTAGGGCGTTGCTGCATAATTTGATGCTTCGGATTCTAATTATACTCGGGTTATAACTCCACACCTGAAGTTGAAATACAGTTTATTTTTAATTCGAAATACGTTTCACAACCACTTTCGATCTTAGTGCTCAATACAATTCAATACAATACGCGTCACTCTTCTTCTTCTCTTCCTGATGATTCATCCTCCTAAAGGCTCGGCCACATAGGCAGCGGTCTGTCGCGGGCGGGCAGCGATGCGGTCAGGCGGTCTGGTTGTATTATGGAATGTTGTATCAGCTCTGTCAGACACAACTCGATCTACCGAATTCGGTCAATCTCTGTCGCGGCGACAAGCGATCCGGTTGTACAAACTTACTGATTTTTGTAGTGACCGCCTCAAAATGAGCGAGCAAACTGGGTTATTTATTGAATTTGACTCAGTTCGATACGTAATCGGTGGTATTCACCCAACTGTTTTCTTTTCTTATTGATTTCATGCACCCAAACAATCGCCTCTTTTTTTCTTTTTGTTCGTAAGCTAACAACAGAAGGAGTTGTTCTTCAGCTGAGCTCATACTCAATAGCAATATGGAAACAGAAATTATTTTGAAAATGCACTACTATTTCCTCTCGGGCGCACTCAGTCACGGACTGCGCAGACAAGGTATCGCGTCCTATGTGGCGTCAACATATCGCAGACCGCCGCGACAAACGCCGGATCGCTTCCCGCCCGCGACAGACCGTTGCCTATGTGGCCGAGCTTTAAGTAAGTCGCTAGTGGAGTTGCCCATTCTATCTTTTTCCCTCTGCGGGTGGGTGCGTTTCAATGTGACCTTCCCTTGTGGTTGATCCTCATTTGCTATTTCTGCCGACCGTTCTGGGGTTGTATCTTACACACATGTATATATAAATATATATATATATATATATATATATATATATATATATATATATATATATATAATATATATATATATATA
>OX376373.1:129923894-130051881 GCA_947369275.1 Nemotelus nigrinus | reverse complement strand
TTGGATCTGTTTATGAATTTGCTAATCTTTTGATTTCAAGAATATGATTCGACTTGGATTTGTTTATTAGTTGGTCACGAATTTATCCACTTCGCAATATTTGCGCGCAGAATTTACCGGTCCGTGGCGATTTGTATTATAAACACAATTTATTGAATTGTGTTTGTCGGATTTGCAAATGTCGCAAAAGTACTATTTCTCATATGGGATATTGCTTTGTTTAGACGAATTGCTTCCCATACTCGGCATAATTTATGATTCTGGAAAGTTATTGAATTTCGCATTTCAATTAAAGTGGTTTTCTTGGAATTAACTATTGTTTATTAATCGGGTCAATTGAGATATTTGCTGACGTGCAAGATTGGATTCTGAGAATATTGTGGTCATCAGATAAAAAGGTATGTGTGGAGCTGAATGGTCAATTAGGACTTATTCCTTATTCAATGGCTGTGGTCTATAACAATTATCAGACTAGTTTCTTCCAAGCAAGGTTGGCGAAAGACCGATAACCTATCTTGCACAATCTTTCCGAAGTACTCACCTGGAATCTAACAAATGTCATAACCAAACTGAACACGCAAACAAAAATGGCCAAACAATTTAAGAATATATATATATATATATATATATATATATATATATATATATATATATATATATATATGTATATATATATATATTATATATATATATATATATATATATATATGCATATATACATATATATATATATATATATATATATATATATATATATATATATATATATATATATATATATATATACATATATATATATATATATATATATATATATATATATATATATATATATATATATATATATATATATATATATATATATATATATATATATATATATATATATATATATATATTATATATATATATATATATGTGTGTGTGTGTTGAAGATACAACCAGAACGGTCGGCAGAAATAGCAAATGAGGATCAACCACCAGGGAAGGTCACATTGAACGCACCCACCCGCAGAGGGAAAAAGATAGAATGGGCAACTCCACTAGCGACTTACTTAAAGCTTGGCCACATAGGCAACGGTCTGTCGCGGCGGGAAGCGATCCGGCGTTTGTCGCGGCGGTCCTGCGATATGTTGACGCCACATAGGACGCGATACCTTGTCTGCGCAGTCCGTGACTGAGTGCGCCCGAGAGAAATAGTAGTGCATTTTCAAAATAATTTCTGTTTCATATTGCTATTGAGTATGAGCTCAGATGAAGAACAACTCCTTCTGTTGTTAGCTTTACGAAACAGAAAGAAAAAAAGACGATGTTGGGTGCATGAAATCAATAAGAAAAGAAAACAGTTGGGTGAATACCACCGATTATGTATCGAACTGGAGTCTAATTCAATAAATAACTCAGTTTGCTCGCTCATTTTGAGGCGGTCACTACAAAAATCAGTAAGTTTGTACAACCGGATCGCTTGTCGCCGCGACAGAGATTGACCGAATTCGGTAGATCGAGTTGTGTCTGACAGAGCTGATACAACATTCCATAATACAACCAGACCGCCTGACCGCATCGCTGCCCGCCGCGACAGACCGCTGCCTATGTGGCCGAGCCTTTAGGAGGATGAATCATCAGGAAGAGAAGAAGAAGAGTGACGCGTATTGTATTGAATTGTATTGAGCACTAAGATCGAAAGTGGTTGTGAAACGTATTCGAAACAAAAATAAACTGTATTTCAACTTCAGGTGTGGAGTTATAACCCGAGTATAATTAGAATCCGAAGCATCAAATTATGCAGCAACGCCCTAATTTAAAAAAAGGGGGCCATTCCGAAAGTGCGAAACCTGAGCCGCATGTATGAGGCGGACGCTGCCATTGATATGGCACGAGGTAGACGTCGAGACACCGCCGCCACCGAAGGGGCGCCAGCCCGGCTAGATGAGGTTGCAGTCATTAGTGTGGACAGAAGTGAAGATGCTGCTGTCACCGAAGGGGCGCTAGCCCAACTTAACGAAGCCGCAGCTATTAGTGTGGGTCAAAATGAAGACGCCGCCGCCGCCGCCGTGTATGAACAGACGAAGTATGAAGATGGAGCCGCCGCCGAGGGAGTTCCGTTAGACGAATGCGAAAAAGCCGCTGCTGTAAGAATTGAGGACCGACGCGAAGACACCCGAGGGAGCACCCGATTGCCGAGTAGGAGCCGCAGCCACTGAAATAGTTTCGAATCGCCGCAGGGATATGCTAACTGTGGATGATTTGTTGAATATCAGAAGAGAAGTCGCCGCCGAGAAAGAAAATGTATCAAGTTTGCGAAGAGCCGCTGCAATTACTGAGAAAAAAGAAGCTGATGATCAAAGGACTGATTATGGGGCATTTGATGAGTCTGTCAGATGGAATGAAAATAGGCAGAATGAAGTATTAATTTTGGAAGATACCAAGAAAAAGCTAAAGTTACAGCTAGAAATATTGGAGTTGGAAGCAGCAGTAAAGAAAGCCGCCCGAGAGGCTAAAGCTGACGGAAATATTCCTGGACGAATGGAGTAAAGGGAAAGCGAAGGAGCGAGAGAACCGTTGGGAATGTCAGCCGATGTAGTAGCCGCATTAATACGAGATGCTGAGTTTGATCAACCGGAGGTTGAGCTTCGGGCGGCACGACCGAATGAAAGAAGGCAGATGACCTTTTTGGAGCTGCAGGCGGCTCTCCCCGAATATTCGGGTGACAATGCTTACTAGCATATAAATCGATTTTTCGAGGAATTGGAGGAAGTACTCCAAATTAGCCAGAATTCAGGGTGAAGATAGATTAATTTATCTACGAAGGTCTCTCACCGGTACTGCCCGAGCATTCCTAAGAACAGTGCGGGCTCGGACATATTAGGATTTGAAAGCAATGCTTATCCGGGAATTCGCCGCGGCGACCAGTTTGGAGGAAGTTTACACAAGGCTGCGCAGAGCCAGATGGGATCCCGAGTCAGAATCGTTACACCGATTTATTTTGAATTTACATGGAACAGCGCAGTTGGGCAACATAACCGAAAACGACTTGGTAGATATCACGATTGGTTTGGTGAGAAGTAGCGGATATAACCCGACGGTATTGATTGGCTCAGGAACGTTAGAAGAATTGAAATACCGAGCCATCCGCTACCACCGTCAGGTGAGCTATGTACCTGCAACAGAAAGATATCGAGTACTAGCACCGAGGAACGTTAGAGCCGATGTAGTACGAAACCGAAGCCAGAAAAGAAGCCGAACTAGTCCGGACATATTCTGAAGTTTGCAGTCTAGTATATCAATTGCCGAAACCAGATGCTATAATTGCTGTCAGATGGGGCATTTCCAAAACCGATGCACTCACCCAAGGAGACCTCCGGGGAGTTGTTTAAATTGCTGGGGGTTGGGCCACGATCATTATGGGTGCCCCAACCCCAAAAGGATTCCGTCAGCCGCTGCGAATCCCACCCGAGGTAGGACGTCTACGCCTAATGTGTCCATGGCCGCTGCAGCAGTCGACGAAGCAGAAGAACGAATGAGCCGCCTCAACATAATGAATATGGTAAGTGTCCTGTTTGAAAATTCCGAGCACGGAAACCCAATAACGATCAAATGTCTCTCTCTTCTTGACACGGGCAGTCCAACCAGCTTGATTAGCTCGACTAGCGTGCCGTACGAAATAGCTATTCATCCGCAGATCCCGAGGTACCGAGCTTTAAGTGGGAATCTAATCAATCTATGTGGGAGTATCGACGCGAAAATTGAGACTGCACCTGTTAAGCTATACATTATAAAAGAACGAACACCGCTGTTCCCGTTGATTTTAGGAAGGGATTACTTGAAATGTAGCAATATACAGTTAATCAAAATAAGACGTTATCATTATGACAAAACCAATTTATTATAAATAATAGAGACTATCGAAACGAAGAGATGTCTGTGTTTCCATGCTCAGGATAGTGTTTTGAAGATGTTAGAAAAATTTGATATATTAAAAAGGGGAAAAGAAGAGCTAACGCTGCCACCTCAGTCTGCCAACTCGAAGTTTATGTTAATGAATGAAATTTTTAGTATAAATGTGGATAAACAGGAGGAAACTCCAGATATGGATTTTAAACTACCGCCTGATTGTTATAAAAGGATTTCTGTGATAATGAGTGGTGAAAAGAAGAATATAAAACCTGAACCTCTTGGTTTTGAGATGAATATTCATTTAACGCCCGATGTTCCTTTCCATTGTTCACCCAGACGGTTGTCAGTTACAGAAAAACAGAAAGTTAAGGAAATCACGGATGAATTACTTGATGAGGGGATCATAAGACCGAGCAATTCTCCATATGCGTCCGCCGTTGTTCTGGTAAGGAAAAAAAAATGGAACAATGAGAATGTGCGTTGATTATCGTGGTCTGAATAAGTTGACAGTACGAGACAATTATCCGCTGCCATTAATAGAGGATTGTTTAGAATATTTAGAAGGAAAGCAAATCTTCTCAGTACTAGAGCGGGTCCACCAGGTACGAGTAGCCGAATCATCTATGAAGTACACCGCTTTTGTAGTTACAATGCCATAAATATTTATGATTGAGTTACAATCAATGCAACCAACATTCCCTGCCAAGTTTTGTTGGTAGAACGAGTTACAATCAATGCAACACAACATTTACCGTCATCTGTCACTGGCTATATTAAAGAAATTGCTGTTCGATAATTTGCATCCTTTAAAGCCTCGGAAAGATATATCAGTGAATATTTTATCCTCTAAAAGCTGCGGAGTGCTATAAAAAGCAAAAATGAGACAAGAAAATACAATTTCTGATTGTCATTTACATATGATAGTTCCTATTTTCCGGACTCTCATAGGAACAGGTGGAATTGGATATTTTCAAAAATGTTGTTGCCATGCCAAGTTTGAGATATGAGCAAACTCTGCTGCCAAGCAAAGTTGTGTTGCATCATTGTAACTGCTCTCATACGTTCTCATGTGTTCAAACTCATTTTGTTGTGCAACAAATGTTGGTTGCATTGATTGTAACTCTAGCTTTAGGACTAATTCTTGACGATAGATTATCTTGGTCCCCTTACATAAGTAATGTGAAATTTAAGTTGTTTTTCCGGGTTAGGCTGTTCAGAATGAAATATTACTTGGATTTAGACCTGAAAAATATGATCTACAACTTTTTTGTGCTGTCTAAGATTACTTATGGTACATTGAATTGGAGTCAAATTTCAGAGATGAATATTGACTCAATTCTTAGAATACTCAATAGGATAGTTAAGGCAGTGCATGGACTTGATAGACTGACTCCAAGTGATATACTATACAGACAAACGGATAAAAGAAAAAGCTAAGATAATATATAAAATATTCAATAAAAATTTAAAATCTTCGATATCTCCAATAAGACACGGTGATTATCACAGCTATCACACAAGATTTAAAAATAATTTCAAGCTTGATGTCGCTAGAACGAATAGAAAACATAAAGATTCTATTAGATTAGCTATGGAAATCTTCAACAATTTACCTAAGCTGTCGTTTAGTGCAATGCAATTCACACGTGGAATAAATCGACTTTCACGCTGCATTTCTATACACGTCTGTTTCGATTAGTAATTCTATTTTCGATTCTATTTCACAACCAATTCAATTCGAAGCACTTTATTTTTAAAACAATTCCATGAATTCACTTCGAAGTATTTTATTACAAATCTATTTGAATTCCAACAACTTTAACAAAATCAAATTCAAGTAAGTTCTACGTAACGTCCGATCACACTTTCACTTCGACAACTAATGAAATCTTCTAACAAAGAACTAGCAAAATTCAATATGAAAATTTCGGTAAATCTACCGCTTTTACTGTAATAACATATCATTTCCAATACAATGATTTTCTTTTAAATCAACGATTCAATTTAACATACAGCATTAATATTCCAATGATCAGCCGATTGGAATACAATTGGAAGTTACTACAGCTGATGTGATTTGTCATTCGTAAGTGACAGTTTAAAGGTAAGTTTGATATATATTATTTATCAAATTTTAATATTTTTCTAATTTTTTAGACTTAATCCGAACATTCTCCCCCCGCTGAATCGGTAGAGTCAGAATAAGGCATGACATCAGATGATCAGTTTCGACCCAGGAGTCTTGACATCTGGCTTCCTTCTGCAAATCCGAAGTTCGCTTCACTGGAGTTGATACCATTGAATCTGCATCTTCCGTAAGACTTTTAAAGTCTGTAAATAGGGTATGATTATTTATTCTTTAATATATAAGATACTCAGTTCAATTCATCTGCAGAGTGCGTTATCTCATTTACTGGTCGCTTTCTCGTTCTCCTTTGATGCAATTCGAATCGATAGTGCAAATAAGGCGGAGGCCAGCCAACTATGTTGGCGATCCCCTTAGTTGCGTCAATAACTGGGTTGTGCAGGGTGGTAGTGTGTCAGCTGGGAGGGATGGGACTAAGGACTCCAAACGAACACAAAAGTCTCACGTATTGTATATTATGTGGAACATGGCTTGAGTTTTAATCCATTATCATTAATTTGTTTGTTTGTCTATTATCAATAATTTTATATTATTCACTATCTGTTATCTTATTACGTTAACTTATATTTTAATATAATAGTTGCTATTAATATTACTGTTAAGATTACTATTATAGTTAAATATTAAATTATCTGGTTGGTAATTCATTAATATTAAGTTGTACATGTCTACGTTTAATCACTTTTGATACGATTATGTTTACTATATTAATTTTATCATTTAACTTGAACATAAATTTGTCTATGCCGATTATAAGATTTGAGAATATGAAATTCGATTTGAGATTTTCACTTTTTTAGTTTGTGTCCGAGTTATAGTTGGGTATAGGTAATAAAGCGATTTTTGAAATTGGACGTTTGTAAGTTCTACCATTCGAAAATACTGACACGACCCGCACTAAATTGTCTTTACCGGCATGCAGTTCAACTATTCTTGCCAAAGGCCATTTATACGCTGCCACTTTTTCGTCCTTTAAAATGCAAATATCTCCGACGCGAGCACATTTTTCTTTGCTGAGCCATTTAGGGTGGGATTGTAATCGGTTTAAATACTCGACCTTCCATTTATTCCAAAAGATGTAATAATTTTTGCACGAACTAACAGCGATCTGAATAGTTCAATTTGAAATTCATGAGTTTTTTTCTGGTGATGCGATCGATAGTTCCAAATAAGGAACTGTGCGAATCAGTGTCCATTGAGTCGAGTGTCCATTTTTATAATTTAATCAACATTAGTTTCAAGTTTCTATTTTCGAGGTTCTAGATTCGAGGTTCTGAATTCGAGGTTCGATGTTCGAGGCTCTATAGTCGATATTCTATGTTCGAAGTTCTATGGTCGAGTTTCTATGTTCTATTCAAGTTTCTATACATTCGATATTTATTGCGTTTGTGTTCAATGCCTTTTGTAATTCTATTGTCTTCAAGTATCCTTTAGAGACGGGTTGTTTCGAGAGGAGCGCATGCTGTTACCCAGATCAAGCGCGACAAAATTGAGTATTTACGTAACATATATTCTAGCTCCTCATTGTTTTTCTGCATGATATTGAGGAGAACTAACTTTCTACTTTCCAACGTAGTCGTAATAGAATTTTTCGTGTTAGGCCATTTGCAGGGCTCATTTAATAACCAGATAGGTCCACACCACCACAGCGAATTTTCGAAAATTTCTTCTACATCTATTTCTCGAGAAGCTAAATCGGCGGGGTTTTGATTCGATGGGACGTGTCGTCATGGAGTGTTACCGACATGATTTAAGATTTCCGTAGTTCGATTGGCGATAAATGCTGTCCAACGGGTCGGATGACTTTTCAACCAGGCCAACACGATCTCGGAATCGGTCCATAGGAAAGTATTAATATCTGCGATATTTAATGAATCTTTGATTTTTGCTACTAATTTTGCCAATAATACTGCTCCGCATAACTCCAGACGTGGTATTGACACAGTCCGTATTGGTGCGACTTTTGTTTTTGCTAGAATAAGATGTGAGTGGGTTTCGTCTTCACGTCGATCAACTAAGTAAATTGCCGCTGCATAAGCTTTTAATGACGCATCACTGAATCCATGAAGTTCTAATTTCGAATTTTTAGTATAATGTATCCACCTAGGTATTCGTAAGCTTTCAATTTTCAATAATTTAGTTCTGAATTGAATCCATTTTTTGTGTATATCAGCTGACAACGGTTCATCCCAACAAAGCCCTTGTAACCACAAAGATTGTAAAAGTATTTTTGCATTAATCATAATTGGAGAAATCCAGCCCAAAGGATCATAAAGACGCGCGATGTCTGACAACATTTGACGTTTCGAGTATGACTTGCTCTCTTCATTTAATTTGATACGATAGCTAAATTGGTCTGTTACTGGATGCCAAATAATTCCTAAGGATTTGAATCCCTGGTCTAAGTTCAAGACTAATGGTTCTTGCATTTCAATATCTTCCACAGGTACGTCTTTTAAAATTCTAAAGTCGTTGCTAATCCACTTCCGAAGAGGAAATCCTCCAGCTCGGAGCACTTCAAATATTTCCTTTCGCCTATTCGTTGCTTCTAAGAGATCGTCTCCTCCAGACAGCACATCATCTACGTAGAATTCAGTTAATATAGAGTTGAATGCATTGGGAAACTTCTCCTTTTCATCTTCCGCCAATTTGTGTAACGTCCTAATTGCCAAGAATGGTGCACAGCTTGTTCCAAATGTTACTGTATTAAGTACGTAATCCTTGATTTCTTCTGACGGGTGAAATCTCCACAAAATTCTTTGATATTGGGCATCTTCTGGATGGACTTTTATCTGGCGGTACATTTTTGTGATGTCGCCTACGAAAGCAAACCGATATTTCCTCCAACTCATTAATATTGTCGTCAAATCATTCTGGATTGCGGGGCCGGTAAATAAAATGTCGTTCAGCGATACGCCAGAGCTAGTCTTCCTAGAAGCGTCGAAAACTACTCTGCAACTGGTTGTGCTGCTTTCTTTTCGAACTGCGTGATGAGGTAGATAATGTGCTACACAGTACCGTTGGTCTCCCCTTAATATGTGCTCCTCTTGGTTCTTGGCTATTTCCATATGTCCTAAGTTCAAATATTCTTGAATACAGTTTACATATTCTTTCCTTAAATTGTCATCCTTTTGGAAGCGTCTGTCTAAAGACATGAAACTTGCAAGTGCTATGTTTCTTGAACATCCTAATGTATTTTTATCTTCGACACTTTTAAAAGGTAATTTCACCGAATATCGGCCTGTATTGTCCCGACTTGTCGTTTCCAAAAAGAAGGATTCGCAGAATTTATCATCTGGTGATGGTATTTTCTGTGGCTGGATATCCTCTAACTCCCAAAATCTTTTCAATTGATCATTAATTTCAGCATCATTATTCACTTCAATTTTCAAACATTTCAGATTTTCCACGCACTGGGTGTCTACTTGACCCGAAATTATCCAACCCAGCTTTGTATCTTGAGCAATTGGTCCCGCTTCCAAATATTTAATATCACCCAACAACAGTTTCCCGACTACATCAGCTCCCAATAATATGTCAATGCGAGCGGGACGATCGAAGAATGGATCTGCGAGTTGAAGGTCCTCCAGTTGTTTCCATTCAGAAGTTGTGATGGTTCGAGCGGGTATCAAAGTGGGTAATTTATCCATAATTAACGCTTCAAAATTTAGTGTAGCTCCCTTTCGAAGGCACATGCTAAGGCCGACCATTCCGTTTACGTCAGTTTTATTCGATTTCCCAATTCCAACAACACTTATTCTTGTTGATGTCCTTTTTACCCCAATTTGTTGAACTGCCGACTCTGTGATCAGAGATGTTTGCGAACCTTGATCCAAAAGCGCTCGTAAGGTAACTAGTCCAGATGGTGTATTTAAGATAATGCGAGCTGTTGCTAACAGTACTTCCCGTCTTGTTGCTGTTTTGACGGAATTCACGCTCGCGGGTTCAATTTCTGAAGTCGATGAAAGTGGGTTCGAAATGTTTGAAGCATTTTTATGCAATAATGTGTGGTGAGCCTTCTGACATTTCATGCATCTAAATTTGCTGGGGCAATTAGCTATCAAATGACCCTTTTCCAAACAGTTTAAACATAAGCCATTTCTTTTTACGATTTCAAATTTATTCGCGTGTAGCAGCTGTTTAAATTGAGGGCAATGTACCAAGCGATGAGATTCACGACAATGAATACAAACGGAAGAAGATTGGGTCTGAACTGCATGAGTGTAGCGATTACTAGGCGTGCGACTATGAACATGTTGACGAACTTGCTTGGAACGATCGGTTCCTGTAGCCTCTAAGGCTCGAAATCGTTGATGCAAGAATAATCTAAGTTCCTCGAATGACGAAAAATTCGTGTTCCCTGTTTGAGTTTGCTCCCACAACTGTCTAGTTTCGTGAGGAGGCCGTTGCGTGGTCATGTATACTAAAATAAATTGCCACAAATCACCCACTTGCAAATTCTCGATTGATTGGACACACTCAACTGTTCTATCTAATAGATTTTTCAAGGAGGAAGCTGACTCAGACGCATTATTCATGTCAAATAACCTTTTAAATAGGGCATTCAGTAATACACGCAAATTGTCGTATCGCTCGTTCAAAAGTTTCCACGCTGAGTCGTAATTCGCACTAGTTAATGCAAAGTGACGAATTAAGTTTTCAGCCTCCCCTGTCAAACTGCATTTCAAATAATGTAATTTCTCTACATTCGATAAGGCGGATCGTTCATGAATGAGTGACACAAATAGATCTCTAAATGACACCCATTCTTCATAGTTTCCCGAGAATTTAGGTAAATTTATACGCGGGAGTTTCAATTCTAACTCATTCGATTTTTTATCACTTTGAGAAGCTGCAATTTGTTTATCTTCTACGCCCCCTAACCCTTGCAATAAATCTTCCAACTCTGATTTAAAATTCAAATGCAGTATTTCAAACTTCTCATGATCATCAGAAAAATACTGAGAATCTATAACTGTTTCATTAACGCATTCCAGAATTTTCTCATGCGTTGCAAGAAATCGATCATAATGAGAAGATACTTTATCGATTAAGGTTCGATAATAAGTCGCAGTTTTCCTGGACTTAGAATCTTTGCGATAATTCGCTTGCATTTTTACGAGCTGGTCGCACGCTATTTTTTGCCGCAACATTAAGTTTTGTACATCAGCCATATTGACGTTCAAACAATCAAGGCACAAAGTTTCTCAAAGTAATTTTATAACGAGTTCAATCGGCACAGTTATAACGGAATGTCACGGTACAGTATTAAACTGCGAATTTCTCGAAACGACCGAATTTGATCAATTTACGCACCTTTCACGACTTAATTTTCGATATTCACTATGTACATCACGTTTCAACTTACGCCACCACTATTCAAAGTTTTAATTATTTTTCTCGAATGCTCGTTAGTTTTTATTTATTCGAGTATATATATAACTTGTAGGTGATAAAGATAAATTATATATAAATGAAATAGATAGTTTATAGTCAGATAAATTATAGATCAATAAGATGCATTATAGATGTGTAAGATAGATTTGAAATTAACGAAATTATATGTTAATGAAGTAGATAGTTTATAGTCAGATAAATTATAGATCAATAAGATGCATTATAGATGCTGACAAGCTGACAATTTCTATGTAGCGATTGTCTTCGAGGAATTCCAAC
Organism: Nemotelus nigrinus; assembly: GCA_947369275.1. Taxonomy (NCBI): domain Eukaryota; kingdom Metazoa; phylum Arthropoda; class Insecta; order Diptera; family Stratiomyidae; genus Nemotelus; species Nemotelus nigrinus. The sequence continues at coordinate 130,040,162 of OX376373.1, read as the reverse complement.
TTCACTGCACTAACGCACACCCGATTTAAGTCCAAAAGTCTAATTTCTATTTTCTATTTTCAAATTCAAATATTAAAAAAAACCGGAGCCGAGAATTCAATGATCCGGTTCGAAGGACCAAATGTTTCGATTAGTAATTCTATTTTCGATTCTATTTCACAACCAATTCAATTCGAAGCACTTTATTTTTAAAACAATTCCATGAATTCACTTCGAAGTATTTTATTACAAATCTATTTGAATTCCAACAACTTTAACAAAATCAAATTCAAGTAAGTTCTACGTAACGTCCGATCACACTTTCACTTCGACAACTAATGAAATCTTCTAACAAAGAACTAGCAAAATTCAATATGAAAATTTCGGTAAATCTACCGCTTTTACTGTAATAACATATCATTTCCAATACAATGATTTTCTTTTAAATCAACGATTCAATTTAACATACAGCATTAATATTCCAATGATCAGCCGATTGGAATACAATTGGAAGTTACTACAGCTGATGTGATTTGTCATTCGTAAGTGACAGTTTAAAGGTAAGTTTGATATATATTATTTATCAAATTTTAATATTTTTCTAATTTTTTAGACTTAATCCGAACACGTCGCATACATGTTCCGCGGCACACTCGCTTAAGATGCACTTGGTTTATCTCCAGCCCTATTGTACCAAGAAATAACAACCTGATTGACTTACTGGCTGTTAATCTAGCATTAGACAATAAAATAAATTGGGTAGCAGAATTCAAGCCTTGCGTAGCAGATTTTTTTCAGCTCAAAAAAGTAGCAGATCTGCTACAATTGTAGTAGGGGAACAACACTGACCCTAAGTAGTAATAGAATTTAAGCTTAATTTAATTTCGGTTACAGCGATAGACATGTGTTTGGGGTTGTCATCCAAAAAATGTGCAGATCTTAGAAAATTTAAACATTATTTACTTAGTAAAGGTAATTGAATTTGATCACGGTTCCCTTCTTGTCTATAAATCAGCATAGGCAACGTATATCATTTCTACAGCTGATCGAAGCCGAGCATATTGAAACGGGAAACTCGATCGTTTTGCGGAATCAGCCTCCGAAAGCAGAATCAAATTGGAATTGTTTTTGCGGGATGATTAAAATTGAACAACTTTTTATTAACATTAAAAATTTTAAACTACATTGAAAATTCTATTTTGACAAAGTGGTTTCGAAAGTATGCACTGTTTCTCATCAGACACCAGCACACAGTGCATACTTGACTGGCGTGACCACTCGCAGTTGGAAATCATTACATTTGTATTTATGCTAGTTGTGACAAATTTTAACATCTCCGACTTATATCCATGGATATAATTTTTACTTAGTAAAGGTAATTGAATTTGATCACGGTTCCCTTCTTGTCTATAAATCAGTTCCAAATTGATTCTGCTTTCGGAGGCTGATTCCGCAAAACGATCGAGTTTCCCATTTCAATATGCTCGGCTTCGATAAGCTGTAGAAATGATATACGTTGTCTATGCTGATTTATAGACAAGAAGGGAACCGTGATCAAATTCAATTACCTTTACTAAGTAAAAATTATATCCATGGATATAAGTCGGAGATGTTAAAATTTGTCACAACTAGTATAAATAAAACATGTAATGATTTCCACCTGCAAGGGGTCACGCCAGTCAAGTATGCACTGTGTGCTGGTGTCTGATGAGAAGCAGTGCATATTTTCGAAACCACTTTGTCAAAATAGAATTTTCAATGTAGATTAAAATTTTTAATGTTAATAAAAAGTTGTTCAATTTTAATCATCCCGCAAAAACAATTCCAATTATTTACTTATTTTAATTGCAAATGTTTACGATGAAAACACTTAATGTAATATTTATTGGAACGAAAACAACAAAAAAGCCTAGTGCTGGCAGGCCTTTGCTAGCACCGAAGCAAAAAAATATATCACATCTGCCTTACGTTGAAGTCAACCTGCTCTGCAAATTTCGTATTGATCCGATGACTGCATTGGAAGTTATAGGGATGCAAAGAAATTTAGGGTTACCATTTGCAAAAGTTTTCAAATTTCTAGATCTTAATATTTGGTGTTTATTTCACTCTAAGATCACTACGATTTGAAAATTCTATGCTAAAATCGCTTACTAAAGCTATGCCAAAAACATACAAAAAGAACCATAGCTGGCAGCCCTATCATTGTTTTGAAATTAAATTTCTACTGAATATTGCCTACAATAAGCTTAAGTTGTCATTTGAATTTCGTTATGATTTCATGACTATACTGGAAGCTATAGGGCAAAGAGCTTTATTTTCCTCAGGAATTTTCAAAATTTAAGACACCAAAATTACCATAGCTGGCAGCTCCAACCGAATTTTTTTACCAAATTTCTACCAAACGTGGTTTAAAGTAAAGTCCAGCTACTGTGTCAATTTTATCAAAATCCAATGACTGAATCAGAATTCAGGGCCAACAACAGTTATTTTTCTTAGTGATTTTTCAAAATGGCACCACTGGCACAACGTTACCCGCATTTCAAAATCACTTTTATCAGACCTGGTCCTACTTAAGACCAATGCATTCTGTAAATTTCAATTAATTCTGATTATCGGATCGTGAGTTTCCGTGAACAGAAGTTTTCGATGCTAAAAATATAGGTAAATTGGAAAAGGGTTACCAGGTGTGCCCGTTGTAAAATTTCAAAATTTTTACTTTGACTATGTAGGCAAAGCATAAGATTTATATATGAGTGGCTTTTTCCCAAGAAGCGACATTTTTCCAGGAGAGTCGATGATTTGAAGGTTTTCACTTTTCACGTTTTCACCCCAGCTACAGAGTTGCCAACATGCTCATTAAAAGCTAAACAGATTTACAACTAACTTATACCAATACGTTTTGAAAGTTTCATATTGATTGAATAGCTCTGTCCAAAGTTATCGCAATTTAAAAATTTTCAAATTTTCCCGTTCTCTTTTTAGGCACCCAGCGCATACATGGGGTTGAAAAATTCCAAAACATTATCCGATTCACATTCAGAACACGTTCAAAATTTATTTCGTCAAATTAATTTTTGCAAAAATTATTTCTGGCCAGAATAATAGGTATATTACAACTTTCACTGAAATAGCCGCCAGCGCCAAAAGGCTAAAGATAATTGACAATTTAGTGAAACCTGGACCTATTCTGCATATACACCTATGTATCCTGAAAGTTTCAGTTGAATCGGATGGCGGGTTCCCGAGAAATAGTCACTGAATTTTGTTGATTTATATATAATATATATATATATATATATATATTATATATATATATTATATATATATATATATATATATATATATATATATATATATATATATATATATATATATATATATATATATATATATATATATATATATATACATATATATACATATATATATATATATATATATATATATATATATATATATATATATATATATATATAAATATATATATATATATATATATATATATATATATATATATATATATATATATATATATATATATATATATATATATATATATATATTATATATATATATGTATATTAAATATATGTATATATATATATATATATATATATATATGAGGTGAGGTGAATGACTCCTCAGCTGTTGTTTCGGCAACCAAGGTTAGAAGTTTTGCTCCGGCATGATGAATTTGATGTTCGATTTTGTTGTGTAAGCTTGAAGAATTTTTGAGGTGCACTACGAACAAATAAGAGTGTTCGTTTACAAATGTGTGAATTCTTTTATTTTATCATTGGATGATTATCTTTCACAAAACCATTCCACTTCTAACACCAATTATTATTTGCCTGTTCTGGCAAAAAAAAAAAAAGAAATACAAATCACACTTTTATTTTAAATTTTACACTTTATTTACACAGTTTTATTTGCACATTTTACAACTTCGCTTAACTCGATTTAAGGCTGACTAAAGAGTGACTTGATACAATAATTTCAAAGCCCTTTTATAGGGTCAATTTGTTTACAATGATACAATTTCACAATCTCGCACGCAAATTCCATTTTTCATTTGTTTATTAAAGTATCAATTTTCAAGAATATGATTCGCAATGGATTTGTTTATAAATTCGCTAATCTATTGATTTCAATACTTTGATTCGACTTGGATCTGTTTATGAATTTGCTAATCTATTGATTTCAAGAATATGATTCGACTTGGATTTGTTTATTAATTGGTCACGAATTTATCCACTTCGCAATATTTGCGCGCAGAATTTACCGGTCCGTGGCGATTTTTATTATAAACACAATTTATTGAATTGTGTTTGTCGGATTTGCAAATGTCGCAAAAGTACCATTTCTCATATGGGATATTGCTTTGTTTAGACGAATTGCTTCCCATACTCGGCATAATTTATGATTCTGGAAAGTTATTGAATTTCGCATTTCAATTAAAGTGGTTTTCTTGGAATTAACTATTGTTTATTAATCGGGTCAATTGAGATATTTGCTGACGTGCAAGATTGGATTCTGAGAATATTGTGGTCATCGGATAAAAAGGTATGTGTGGAGCTGAATGGTAAATTAGGACTTATTCAATGGCTGTGGTCTATAACAATTATCAGGCTAGTTTCTTCCAAGCAAGGTTGGCGAAAGACCGATAACCTATCTTGCACAATCTTTCCGAAGTACTCACCTGGAATCTAACAAATTGCATAACCAAACTGAACACGCAAACAAAAATGGCCAAACAATTTAAGAATATATATATATATATATATATATAATATATATATATATATATATATATATTCATATATATATATATATTTTTATACATATATATATATATATATATATATATATATATATATATATATATATATATATATATATATAGATATGTATATATATATATATATATATATATATATATATATATATATATATATATATATATATATATATATATATACATGTGTGTAAGATACAACCAGAACGGTCGGCAGAAATAGCTAATGAGGATCAACCACCAGGGAAGGTCACATTGAACGCACCCACCCCGCAGAGGGAAAAAGATAGAATGGCAGCTCCACTAGCGACTTACTTAAAGCTCGGCCACATAGGCAACGGTCTGTCGCGGCGGGAAGCGATCCGGCGTTTGTCGCGGCGGTCTGCGATATGTTGACGCCACATAGGACGCGATACCTTGTCTGCGCAGTCCGTGACTGAGTGCGCCCGAGAGAAATAGTAGTGCATTTTCAAAATAATTTCTGTTTCATATTGCTATTGAGTATGAGCTCAGATGAAGAACAACTCCTTTCTGTTGTTAGCTTTACGAAACAGAAAGAAAAAAGACGATGTTGGGTGCATGAAATCAATAAGAAAAGAAAACAGTTGGTGAATACCACCGATCATGTATCGAACTGGAGTCACATTCAATAAATAACTCAGTTTGCTCGCTCATTTTGAGGCGGTCACTATAAAAATCAGTAAGTTTGTACAACCGGATCGCTTGTCGCCGCGACAGAGATTGACCGAATTCGGTAGATCGAGTTGTGTCTGACAGAGCTGATACAACATTCCATAATACAACCGGACCGCCTGACCGCATCGCTGCCCGCCGCGACAGACCGCTGCCTATGTGGCCGAGCCTTTAGGAGGATGAATCATCAGGAAGAGAAGAAGAAGAGTGACGCGTATTGTATTGAATTGTATTGAGCACTAAGATCGAAAGTGGTTGTGAAACGTATTTCGAAATAAAAATAAACTGTATTTCAACTTCAGGTGTGGAGTTATAACCCGAGTATAATTAGAATCCGAAGCATCAAATTATGCAGCAACGCCCTAATTTAAAAAAAAGGGGCCATTCCGAAAGTGCGAAACCCGAGCCGCATGTATGAGGCGGACGCTGCCATTGATATGGCACGAGGTAGACGTCGAGACACCGCCGCCACCGAAGGGGCGCCAGCCCGGCTAGATGAGGTTGCAGTCATTAGTGTGGACAGAAGTGAAGATGCTGCTGTCACCGAAGGGGCGCTAGCCCAACTAAACGAAGCCGCAGCTATTAGGGTCAAAATGAAGACGCCGCCGCCGGTGCCGTGTATGAACAGACGAAGTATGAAGATGGAGCCGCCGCCGAGGGAGTTCCGTTAGACGAATGCGAAAAAGCCGCTGCTGTAAGAATTGAGGACCAACGCGAAGACACCCGAGGGAGCACCCGATTGCCGAGTAGGAGCCGCAGCCACTGAAATAGTTTCGAATCGCCGCAGGGATATGCTAACTGTGGATGATTTGTTGAATATCAGAAGAGAAGTCGCCGCCGAGAAAGAAAATGTATCAAGTTTGCGAAGAGCCGCTGCAATTACTGAGAAAAAAGAAGCTGATGATCAAAGGACTGATTATGGGGCATTTGATGAGTCTGTCAGATGGAATGAAAATAGGCAGAATGAAGTATTAATTTTGGAAGATACCAAGAAAAAGCTAAAGTTACAGCTAGAAATATTGGAGTTGGAAGCAGCAGTAAAGAAAGCCGCCCGAGAGGCTAAAGTTGACGGAAATATTCCTGGACGAATGGAGTAAAGGGAAAGCGAAGGAGCGAGAGAACCGTTGGGAATGGATCAGCTGCCGATGTCAGCCGATGTAGTAGCCGCATTAATACGAGATGCTGAGTTTGATCAACCGGAGGTTGAGCTTCGGGCGGCACGACCGAATGAAAGAAGGCAGATGACCTTTTTGGAGCTGCAGGCGGCTCTCCCCGAATATACGGGTGACAATGCTTACCAGCATATTAATCGATTTTTCGAGGAATTGGAGGAAGTACTCCAAATTAGCCAGAATTCAGGGTGAAGATAGATTAATTTATCTACGAAGGTCTCTCACCGGTACTGCCCGAGCATTCCTAAGAACAGTGCGGGCTCGGACATATTAGGATTTGAAAGCAATGCTTATCCGGGAATTCACCGCGGCGACCAGTTTGGAGGAAGTTTACACAAGGCTGCGCAGAGTCAGATGGGATCCCGAGTCAGAATCGTTACACCGATTTATTTTGAATTTACATGGAACAGCGCAGTTGGGCAACATAACCGAAAACGACTTGGTAGATATCACGATTGGTTTGGTGAGAAGTAGCGGATATAACCCGACGGTATTGATTGGCTCAGGAACGTTAGAAGAATTGAAATACCGAGCCATCCGCTACCACCGTCAGGTGAGTTATGTACCTGCAACAGAAAGATATCGAGTACTAGCACCGAGGAACGTTAGAGCCGATGTAGTACGAAACCGAAGCCAGAAAAGAAGCCGAACTAGTCCGGACATATTCCGAAGTTTGCAGTCTAGTATATCAATTGCCGAAACCAGATGCTATAATTGCTGTCAGATGGGGCATTTCCAAAACCGATGCACTCACCCAAGGAGACCTCCGGGGAGTTGTTTAAATTGCTGGGGGTTGGGCCACGATCATTATGGGTGCCCCAACCCCAAAAGGATTCCGTCAGCCGCTGCAAATCCCACCCGAGGTAGGACGTCTACGCCTAATGTGTCCATGGCCGCTGCAGCAGTCGACGAAGCAGAAGAACGAATGAGCCGCCTCAACATAATGAATATGGTAAGTGTCCTGTTTGAAAATTCCGAGCACGGAAACCCAATAACGATCAAATGTCTCTCTCTTCTTGACACGGGCAGTCCAACCAGCTTGATTAGCTCGACTAGCGTGCGGTACGAAATAGCTATTCATCCGCAGATCCCGAGGTACCGAGCTTTAAGTGGGAATCTAATCAATCTATGTGGGAGTATCGACGCGAAGATTGAGACTGCACCTGTTAAGCTATACATTATAAAAGAACGAACACCGCTGTTCCCGTTGATTTTAGGAAGGGATTACTTGAAATGTAGCAATATACAGTTAATCAAAATAAGACGTTATCATTATGACAAAACCAATTTATTATAAATAATAGAGACTATCGAAACGAAGAGATGTCTGTGTTTCCATGCTCAGGATAGTGTTTTGAAGATGTTAGAAAAATTTGATATATTAAAAAGGGGAAAAGAAGAGCTAACGCTGCCACCTCAGCCTGCCAACTCGAAGTTTATGTTAATGAATGAATTTTTTAGTATAAATGTGGACAAACAGGAGGAAACTCCAGATATGGATTTTAAACTACCGCCTGATTGTTATAAAAGGATTTCTGTGATAATGAGTGGTGAAAAGAAGAATATAAAACCTGAACCTCTTGGTTTTGAGATGAATATTCATTTAACGTCCGATGTTCCTTTCCATTGTTCACCCAGACGGTTGTCAGTTACAGAAAAACAGAAAGTTAAGGAAATCACGGATGAATTACTTGATGAGGGGATCATAAGACCGAGCAATTCTCCATATGCGTCCGCTGTTGTTCTGGTAAAGAAAAACAAATGGAACAATGAGAATGTGCGTTGATTATCGTGGTCTGAATTTGTTGACAGTACGAGACAATTATCCGCTGCCATTAATAGAGGATTGTTTAGAATATTTAGAAGGAAAGCAAATCTTCTCAGTACTAGAGCGGGTCCACCAGGTATGAGTAGCTGAATCATCTATGAAGTACACCGCTTTTGTAGCTCCAAGCGGACAATATGAATATGTGCGAATGCCGTTTTGGCTTAAGAATGCACCAGCTGTATTCCAGCGATTCATGAACACTATTTTTCGTGATATGATTGAGAAAAGACAAATCGTAGTATATATGGATGACATTATGCTGAAATTGAATGTAACCAAGAGCCGGTTTAGACGAGCGGTTTTTTTGCTGGATCGAGCACGAGCTTTTAGGAAAGAGAAGTGAGGGACGGAACGGAACAGCGAGCACGAGTGATATAGTTGGCCATCGAGCACGACAGCGATTTCTCTGTCATTCTCTTAGAAATAATTTGAGGCTCAGAAATTATTTGACAGAAAGTAGTCTGCTACGAATATAAAAAACTGTGTGCTAGCACAGCAAGAAATCGCTCGTCAAAACTTGCTACGAGCACCATCGGCCAGCAAACTCTGTGCTGGCAAAGCACAACATCGCTCGTCTAAACCGGCTCCAAGTGTAAGATAGGATTTTCCGAGGTGGACTTTTTGGGATACCGAGTTACAAAAGAGGGCATTGCTCCTAGCCAATCACATCTGGCGGCAATACGGAATTTGCAAGTACCCAAAAGTGCTAAAGAAGTTCAATCAACACTGGGTCTGTTCTCGTACTTCCGAAGATTCGTCCCGAATTTCTCCAGAATAGCTAAACCACTGCAAGACTTGTTACGGAAGGACGTTCGTTATGAGTTTACGGAAATGTGTAAATGTGCTTTCAATCAACTTCAAAAATTGTAAAATGAAGCCCGGTGTTGGCAATTTATAATCCCAATAACGAAACAGAACTTCATACCGATGCAAGTTCATTGGGGTTTCGGGGCAGTCTTATTACAACGACAACAAGATAAACGTTTCCACCCAATAGCTTACTATTCGAAGACCACTTCTGCCGCTGAATCGCGGTACCATAGTTTTGAACTAGAACATTGGCTATCGTTTATGCACTGAAGCGATTCCGAGTTTATTTAGAAGGAATACAGTTCACTATAATAACTGATTGTAATTCATTAACGCTGATATTGAATCGTAAGCAAGTAAATCCCAGAATAGACCGATGGGCATTAGAGCTCGAAAATTTCAACTATGCTATTCAACACAGAAAAGGAACAGGAATGCCTCATGTAGATGCGTTAAGTAGGAATCCCGTAATAGCCGCTGCTGCTGAAGAAGATGTTGACTATAGATTACAAATCGCCCAGTCTCAAGATGTAACGATTCAACAACTGAAAGACAAACTTCAAGTCGAGATTATGGATAAATATGAGTTAGTAAATGGTGTGGTATTTCGGAAGAAAAATGATAGAAGGTCGGTTACTATATGTACCCGCTGCAATGGAGGAAAACATAATTAGAATGGTTCATGAACGTATCGGACACCTTAGAGTGGAGAAAACTCATTCAAAACTTAGTACCAGGTATTGGTTTCCAACAGTAAACCCAAAACTGAAAGATTTATCAAGATTTGCATACCCTGTATAATGTATTCTCCTCCTGCAAGTACTATAGAGAAAAACTTATATACCCAAGAAGCCATTGCCATTTGATACACTTCATATTGATCATTTCGGACCGCTGCCTTCGTTGAAATCAAAGAGAAAACATATCTTGGTCATAATAGATGCCTTTACCAAGTATGTAAAATTATACCCGACGAATAGTACAAGCACTAGGGAAGTTACCGCCGCCCTCTGTAAATATTTTAACTACTACAGTAGGCCTAATCGAATAATTTAGACCGAGGCACATGCTTCACCTCCTTGGACTTAGCTGAATTTATGAGCAAAAATAACATAAACATGTCCAAGTGGCTAATGGGCAAGTGGAAAGAGTTAATCGGACTCTCAAAAATATGTTGAGAATGCTGACCGAGGAAATAAATCATTCTGATTGGTTATCAAAGCTGGCCACTGTTGAATATGCCATTAATAATACTATTCATGCAACTACTGGACATTCTCCGAGCCAGCTATTATTTGGCATCCAGCAGCGAGGTTGCGAAGTGGATGAATTAGGTGAATATCTGGGAGAAAAGTTTGACACTGAAAAAATTTAATTGAATCAAATTAGAGAATCCGCAGCCAGAAAGATTCAGAGGTCTCAGGTATACAATACGGAATATTTCAATCAACGTCATAGGCCGGCTAAGCAATTTGAATTGGGAGAATACGTTGTCCTGCGGAATGTCGATACTACCCCAGGACACAACAAAAAGTTTATTCCTAACTTCCGCGGACCATTTGTTATCCATAAAATTGTTGGTCATGATAGGTACGTAATCAGAGATGTACCGGACTGTCCACAATCCCAACTTCCATATGATGGTATAGTCGAGGCAGGCAGATTGAGGAGATGGCAAGCTAATCCCGTAACAAGTCAAGATTCTTCACACAGGACATATTAAGGCCAGAAAATATTAATGACGTTTTACCAACCGATTCAAACATTTTAGACACTACTGAAATGGAGTATTTGAACGAAGAGTGGCTGGACGATGCCGAATGGTATGCTGAATACCTCGATGACGAAGATGATAATGCAGCCGCTGTCCATACCACACCCGAATCGATTGATTCTTCGATCGATTGTCAGGTCGGCCGAGTTGTAAGATACAGCAATGCCTTCTAGATGTACGGGCCGTAATGCAGAATGATGACGTCAGAGCATCGGGACAAATGTCGCGAAAAACACACATAGTCTTATGGGACGTCCGCGGGAAAATGTTAATTATACGGGTTGTGTTAAAGTGAGTGAAATGAAAACTAAGGTGGTTTATGCAGAACAGTGCTAGTGAACCGCTAAAACACAAATTAATGCGGTGCGTGCGGTATGATGTGGAAAATTCGCCACGAAATGTTTATCGGTTGGTGTTAGGTTATGTGATGGTTCGTGTCGATTTACTGTCGCGATACAATTAATTGGTACAAAGTGTACGTTATGACTAAATATTATTATTACAACGCGTCCACACACAAAAAACTAACGTTTTGTTCATATTTTAACCAAAAAACCGTAAGTGAAATCTCCGTGTACATCGGCACTGCCTCGTGGAAATGTCAAATTTCCTAAACTCATGACGTCACGGCGAGAATGATTACGTAGCCTGACGGCCCGTACTTCTAGAAGGCATTGGATACAGCCAGAACGGTCGACAGAAATAGCAAATGAGGATCAACCACCAGGGAAGGACACATTGAACGCACCCACCCGCAGAGGGAAAAAGATAGAATGGACAACTCCACTAGCGACTTACTTAGGAGGATGAAATGAATCAATGCCTTCTAGAAGTACGGGCCGTCAGGCTACGTAATCGTTGTCGATGTGACGTCATGGCGTCAAACCATTTTGACATTTCCACGAGGCAGTGCCGACACACACCGAGATTTCACATGCAGTTTTTTAGCTAAAATACGAATAAAACTTTAATTTTTTGTGCGTGGACGCGTTATAATAATAATATTTAGCCATAACTTTCATTTTGTATCGACCAATTGTATCGCGATAGCAAATCGACACGGAACATCACATAACCTAACAACAACTGATAAACATTTCGTCGTGAATTTTTCCAATTATGCCGCACGCACCGCATTAATTTGTGTTTTAACTGTTCACTAGCACTGTTCCGCACATACCACTCTGTTTTCATTTCACGCACTATAACACAACCCGTAAAATTAACATTTTCCCGCGGACGTCCCATAAGACTACGTGTGTTTTTCGCGACATTTGGTCCGATGCTCTGACGTCATCATTCTGCATTACGGCCCGTACATATAGAAGGCATTGAATGAATCATCAGGAAGAGAAGAAGAAGAGTGATGCGTATTGTATTGAATTGTATTGCGCACTAAGATCGCAAGTAGTTGTGAAACGTATTTCGAAATAAAAATAAACTGTATTTCATGTATATATATATATATATATATATATATATATATATATATATATATATATATATATATTATATATATATATATATATAAATATACATATATATATATATAGATATATATATAATATATATATATATATATATATATATATATATATATAAATATACATATATATATATATATATATATATATAGATATATATATATATATATATATATATATATATATATATATATATATATATATATATATATATATATATATATATATATATATATATATATATATATATATATATATATATATATATATATAGATATATATATATATATATATATATATATATATATATATATATATATATATATATATATATATATATATATATATATATATATATATATATATATATATATATATATATATATATATATATATATATATATATATGGAAATATGAATTTTTGGCCGAATCGATTTTAATACAAATGTTCTTCGAACATTAGCAAAAATACCTCAAAGTCCATCATACCAACCAATTAAAACCAGCTTCTCTCACAAGATGATTTTCCTTACTACAATTCTATGTAGCAGCATATATTTACTCGAAATTCAAGCTAACAGTGAGTACGAAGTCAAAAAGATAGCAAGAGGAAGCGGACTGTTTTATGAACACCTAGGGAATGCAAGGTTTTTATTCGGATTCGAAAGTCGAATTGTAGCTTATGATAAAAGACCAATTAAATGTTGTTTAAACCAATATTACAAATTTCAACAGTACAATATCTCAATTAAAGTTGTCGGAAAAAGAGCTGAACAGAAATATAGAAAAATTTTATGCATTTCTAAATTATCAAAATAACTTCAACTCCGAAACGGATTTAAATCAAAAAATAATCGAACATTTAAGTACCCTCACCTTCTTTTTAAGTGAAATCGACCTAAAATTAGAAGAAGCAGTTGACATCCTCATGGCAGCAAGGAAAAATACCCTTCACCCCAGTCTTATCAGTCCCAGAAGAATAATTGAAGAATTAAATAAATTTGAACAATATCTAAAAAATGGTTTCGAGTATGCTATCAAGCCTGATATTAAAAATATCAATCAAATTTTGGATGTTATTAAGATACAATATTCATTCAGAAAACAACGTATGATTTTCGTTATGTCCTTTCCATTAACACTAACTTTAACCTCAATAATTTAATACTTTTACCTATACCTCACATTGATCAGAAATCTTATGCTCACATTGATCCTAGTTTCAAGTATCTAGCTATTTCTGCAAATAAATTGCAATACGCGCAGTTCCAAACAATCAACATTATAATAATAATATCAACTCTTGTCTTTGGGTATATCCTGTACAGACTTTATAAATGTATTAAACCTATACTTCCCAATTATATGAGAATAGACCGCGGATGTTGTTGCCGAGCAATTGCAATTAACCAATATAACTCACCTGCGCCTGCACCTAGACATCAAGCTCAAATGGAACTTACCTCTATACCTGATGATGCACCAGCTATCTTACCACAAGAAACCATTCCATTAAGACTTTCAAAATCAAAATCTAGATTCAGATCTTCAGTAGGAAAACTTAATCACAACGAATTTTAAATTAAAAATATAAATTCGTTTTTTCTAAGGGGGGGTGTTGTTATGGACTATAGCCATTGACTCCCCTATCAATAAGTCCTAATTGACCATTCAGCTCCACACTTACCTTTTTATCCGATGACCACAATATTCTCAGCATCCAATCTTGCACGTCAGCAAATATCTCAATTGACCCGATTAATAAACAATAGTAAATTCCAAGAAAACCACTTTAATTGAAATGCCAAATTAAATAACTTTCCAGAACCATAAATTATGCCGAGTATGGGAAACAATTCGTCTAAACAAAGCAATATCCCATATGAGAAATTGTACTTTTGCGACATTTGTATAATAAAAATCGCAACGGACCGGCAAATTCTGCGCGCAAATAATGCGAAGTGGATAAATTCGTGACCAACTAATAAACACATCCAAGTCGAATCATAGTATTGAAATCAATAGATTAGCGAATTTATAAACAAATCCACTGCGAATCATATTCTTGAAATTTGATACTCTAATAAACAAATGAAAAATGGAATTTGCGTGCGAGATTGTGAAATTGTATCATTGTAAACAAATAAACCCTATAAAAGGGCTTTGAAATTATTGTATCAAGTCACTCTCTAGTCAGTCTTAAATCGAGTTAAGCGAAGTTGTAAAATGTGCAAGTAAAACTGTGTAAATAAAGTGTAAAGTTTAAAATAAAAAGTGTGATTTGTATTTCTTTTTACGAGCCCATAACATAATACATAAGCCAATATTCCTTGAAAGAAACACTGTTACACTTTGCTCGTAGCCATCATGAAGTGGTTGCTTTCTACCAGTCGAAATATATATGGCACGTGCATAATTTCATATTCCTAAAAAATGTCCTTAGAAAAAAAGGCGACTTAAAATCAATTCATTTCCATTTTTCCCATTTATTCGTAAAAAAATCTTAATTTGAATTCTAATTAAAACGATAATATGAACAATATGTCCCTATTTAAGTGTCAATTTACCCGCGCCGCACGTAATCCATTCACATTTAAGTTGAAGAGTCCGTTATGCTTAAACTGTACTAGTAATAATTATTGTAATTATGAAACAAAATGTTAATGTACACGTGTTTAAAATCATTTCGATGCCCCGACCAATAACAATTCCGTTCAATATATATATGCACATATTTACAAATTCAATAGTTTTCAATATATATAAAATATTCATATATTTATAATCAAAAAATTAAAAAAAATTTTTGGTGAAATTAAGTTCCCTTGATTTGCATATAAGCGTAATGAACACATTTTTTCGACAGTTGAAGGGTTTAAACACAAAATCTTGCATTTTATAAAACCATTTTTGTCTTTGCGATGGGCGATCCAAAAGAAAAGTTGCTTATTGTTTGTGCGCAACAAATGATCGAATATTGGCTCACGGGGCAGCTGGATGAGCCACTACGGTACGGACATTGCCACTGTATATATTTGTCCGTTCTTAAAACCACTGCAAAGACTTGCTTGCGTACAGTTAGACGGATCGTCCGAAGCACTGTATTAAAATCAGAAATGTCATCGAATATAACTTACATGACAATACACAAGTTTAGTGCGGTTAGACTTGTCGCACATAATTGATAAGCAGCTTTTAAAGATTACTGCAAATAATTATTTTCGCTTCTTTATATGCCGTGTTAATATGAACGCTTCAACTGGAACTAGCGACAAAGACTATAATTTTTGTTTTTGATGTATGTTTCGTGTCAGAACACCCTATTTTGTTGGATATCCAACTTTTAAATCGAACAAATTACTCGTATATCCTACAATCGTACCGTTGATTATGTTACAATTTTCGAGCTATTAATAAGGTTTTTTTTCTGTTCCTATTATGCGAATTCTTGGAATTATCACGATTTTCTGATCGAGTGTCCGGCACTATTCATTCATTTACATACTATCTTCTATATCGACCTAGCATGACAGACGCAGCACAACATTTTTTCACTAGAATAATTTAAATGGCTTCTAAGAATTGTTTGCAATTTTTTTCGCAACCATCAGCATTATGAACGTGCCGATTAAGAACATTGATGCAGGAATCGAAGCTAACATGTAGTAGCGTTCATCAGTCATTGCAGTACTCTTCTTCGACACCGCCCAACCTAAACTTCGCTGAACCGCTTTCCTCCACTTCGTATACCTTAGGCCGCGTTCTTCGTGAGTTGTCGTTGGTAAATAGGTATCATAGTTGGCATTGTCGTAGTACCTGCAAGAATTTTCTCTTAAAACCCTGATAGGGTTTGAGTAAAATTTAGGTACCGTTTATCGGGCCTCAGCTCGCAGGCATTAATACCTTCAGCTTGTCCGGCACACAAAGCTATACCCAAGGCTGTTGTGTCTTCTATTTGCGATCGTACTGCAAGAGAGATTTTGTTTTTGTTGTGAAAACAGACCCTATGGAACGATATCGGAATAAACTTACACACTGGCACCCCCGTTACATCAGCTTGTAATTGCATTAATAATGTATTAGATGACAATATGCCATCTGCGTGCAGTTTATTGAGAGAAAATCCACAGTCTTGATTCATACACTCGACGATATCACGTGTTTGAAAACAAATCGCTTCGAGTGCTGCACGTATTAAATGATTTTTATTTGTAAATTGTGTAAGGCCGCAAATTGTTCTATGAAAATTTGCCATTAATTATTAAGCTTCTTGTTCTTAGATGTACTTATGATGTGAAGCCTACCCTCTGGCGTCTTTTCGCCAATATGGCGCATATAGTCCAGTAAATGCCGGTACAAAGTAGACATCACCAGTTGAGTGTACAGTATTCGAGAGTTCTTCAACTTCAACTTCACTTTTCATTAGACCCAGATTATTCTTAAGCCACTTCAGAGCAGAACCGCCGACAGCTACAGACCCCTCTAGAGCATAGATTGCAGGACTTTCAGGTCCCAATTTATAGGCAACTGTCGTGACTAATCCGTGTGATGATAGAACGTGCTGTGAATTTTTATTATTGATCAAATTGAATATATCTTCCTTTTAACCAAATGTAGGCAAAGTTTAGTTATCTACCTGCTCTCCTGTATTACACAACAAAAAACAGCCGGACCGGTACGTATTTTTCGCTTGCCCTGGCTTGAAGCACATTTGCCCGACCAGAGATGCTTGTTGATTACCCAGAATCTAAAGAAACAAACACAACTTACGCATATATAGAGATTATAAAATATATTCTTACACCACTGATGTAAACCCCATCAAGTACACTTCCATCTCTCACTTTCCCGTATATCTCTGACGAACTATGAATGTGCGGTAGCATGTCCGGATGAATCGAAAAAGCTTTCGTTAATACCTGAAAACTTCCATGATAGTAATAATGTTTCATCGAAAGATAAAAAATCTTACTGGATCCCAGTGCAATGTTTCAATGTTCATTAGTAGTGTCCTGGAAGCGTTGGTAACGTCTGTTATGTGCAAACCACCATTCGTTCCACCTGTCAGGTTCTGTGATATACATTTTACTTTATATACACAGAAATAGACTTCATTCTCGCAAAATTACCCAAACAATCCAGGTATCTACAGTTCCCGCTAAGCATCTTCGCTCTCTGCATGCTTTTCGCACACTTGGTACATTATCCTTCAGCCAGCGCAATTTTAAAGCAGAGAAATATGGTGAAATTGGCAAACCAGAAATATCCTTAAAATGATTTTTATTTTGATCTGGAAGTCTGGCAAGGATTTTGTCAACAGTAATATCAGTTCGAATATCATTCCAAACTGAAATAGTAGGAAATATAGTAAATAAACAAAACACAAAGTTGTTTCTTACTTACCAATTGCATTGTACAATGGTTCACCGGTTAGTTTATCCCAAATTATAGTTGTTTCCCGTTGGTTCGTAATACCTATGGTTGTAATTTCATTAATCTTATATCCGTGCTTCTCTAATTTAGCACAAGCTTCACTCGCACTGATACGAACATTGTCGACGATTTCCAAAGGATTTTGTTCACACCAGCCTTCTTGTGGTGTTATTTGGATGGTTTCAGCGCTATGTGAACAGATTTCTGTGAATTCTGGTGTTTTATAGATCTGAAGAGAAAAAGAAACGAATATTCGATCTTGCTAACTAAATGGATACAAACCGAAAATCCAACTGTATTTGTTCCGCAATCGATTACTCCTATTAAATTATACTTTGCTGCAGCCATGGCCATGCTCTTTAAGAAGAAACATAATCAAATTAATTTTATTTTGAATTATTAGGAATAAAGCAATGACTGGAAAAAAAAGTCGTACAGTGGCTCAATTAAGTAGTCGGACAGAGCTACGATACGAAGACTTTTGTCAGTAACTCCTTATAAATCCCATTTAGGAGAAAATGGGATGCATATACATTTACTTGTTAACACTAGTTTATAAACTAAGAAAAAAAAATAACTTTTTATTATATCAACAAAAAAGTTATAAGCCAAAATTCAAAATATGTAATTGTTAAATTCCAATTAAATATTCGGACACCTGGCAGCACTGGTTTTTTATGACATTTGAGATGGGGATTCCCCGAATTATAACAAATTAAGTGTGAATAACAATAGTCAAAGTGTAAGCGAAAAGAATAAATTACTTGTTGCGAAATTTTTATAGTGAATTATCATTCAAAACTAGCATGAGTCGTCGAGGTAAAGAAAATACTAACGAAGTTCGGAAATTGGCCATCAAAACATCACAAAAACGGGATGTCTGTGCGAGAAATTGGGGAAATCATCGGTAGAAGCCATTCGACAGTTCATGACATCATTAAACGGTTTGAAATTAATAAAAGTATTGAAAATAATCTTAGATCCGGACGACCGAAAAATATTGATATTGACCAGAGGCAGATGAACGGTGGATCGTGCAGCAAGTAAAGAAAAATTTCAATCTGAGTGCGACAAAATTGACATCAGAAGTGTCTAACTACCTCCACATTACTGCAAGTACGGAATCTGTGAGAAAAGTTCTCTGGAGTGACGATTTTAACGGCAAAGTTCCACGCAAAAAAACCTTTTGTAAATAAGAAAAATCAGCTAACGCGACTTAAGTTCACTAAAGAGCATAAATCACGTGATTTTTCCTATTGAAGCAGAGTGTTATTTACTGACGAGAGGAAATTTAATGTTTTCCGGTCTGGAGACGACCAAATGAGGAGTTCAAACCTGTTAACCTTCAACCGACCGTAAAGCTAGAGTTACAATCAATGCAACCAACATTTGTTGCACAACAAAATGAGTTTGAACACATGAGAACGTATGAGAGCAGTTACAATGATGCAACACAACTTTGCTTGGCAGCAGAGTTTGCTCATATCTCAAACTTGGCATGGCAACAACATTTTTGAAAATATCCAATTCCACTTGCTCCTATGAGAGTCCGGGAAATCGGAACTGTCAAATGTAAATGACAATCAGAAATTGTATTTTTTTGTCTCATTTTTGCTTTGCATTATACTCCGCAGCTTTTAGAGGATAAAATATTCACTGATATATCTTTCCGAGGCTTTAAAGGATCCAAATTATCGAACAGCAATTTCTTTAATATAGCCAGTGACAGATGACGGTAAATGTTGTGTTGCATTGATTGTAACTCGTTCCACCAACAAAACTTGGCAGGGAATGTTGGTTGCATTGATTGTAACTCAAGCATAAAGCTAGAGTTACAATCAATGCAACCAACATTTGTTGCACAACAAAATGAGTTTGAACACATGAGAACGTATGAGAGCAGTTACAATGATGCAACACAACTTTGCTTGGCAGCAGAGTTTGCTCATACCTCAAACTTGGCATGGCAACAAAATACCCAATTCCACCTGCTCCTATGAGCGTTCGGGAAATCGGAACTGTCATATGTAAATGACAATCAGAATTTGTATTTTTTTGTCTCATTTTTGCTTTTTATAGCACTCCGCAGCTTTTAGAGGATAAAATATTCACTGATATCTCTTTCCGAGACTTTAAAGGATCCAAATTATCGAATAGCAATTTCTTTAATATAGCCAGTGACAGATGACAGTAAATGTTGTGTTGCATTGATTGTAACTCGTTCCACCAACAAAACTTGGCAGGGAATGTTGGTTGCATTGATTGTAACTCAAGCATAAAGCCTGAGTTACAATCAATGCAACCAACATTTGTTGCACAACAAAATGAGTTTGAACCCATGAGAACGTATGAGAGCAGTTACAATGATGCAACACAACTTTGTTGCGCAGCAGAGTTTGCTCATATCTCAAACTTGGCATGGCAACAACATTTTTGAGAATATCCAATTCCACCTGTTCCTATGAGAGTCCGGTAAATGGGAAATGTCATATGCAAATGACAATCAAAATTTGTTTTTCTTTTGCTCATTTTTGCTCTGCAATATACGCTGGAGCTTTTAAAGGATCAAATACTCACTGATATCACTTTCCGAGACTGTAAAGGATCCATATTATCGAAAAACAATTTCGTTAATATAGCCAGTGACAGATGACAGTAAATGTTGTGTTGCATTGATTGTAAGAGAGCAGTTACAATGATGCAACACAACTTTGTTGCGCAGCAGAGTTTGCTCATACCTCAAACTTGGCATGGCAACAAAATATCCAATTCCACCTGTTCCTATGAGCGTTCGGGAAATCGGAACTGTCATATGTAAATGACAATCAGAATTTGTATTTTTTTGTCTCAATTTTGCTTTGCATTATACTCCGCAGCTTTTAGAGGATAAAATATTCACTGATATCTCTTTCCGAGACTTTAAAGGATCCAAATTATCGAACAGCAATTTCTTTAATATAGCCAGTGACAGATGACAGTAAATGTTGTGTTGCATTGATTGTAACTCGTTCCACCAACAAAACTTGGCAGCAAATGTTGGTTGCATTGATTGTAACTCAAGCATAAAGCTAGAGTTACAATCAATGCAACCAACATTTGTTGCACAACAAAATGAGTTTGAACCCATGAGAACGTATGAGAGCAGTTACAATGATGCAACACAACTTTGTTGCGCAGCAGAGTTTGCTCATATCTCAAACTTGGCATGGCAACAACATTTTTGAAAATATCCAATTCCACCTGTTCCTATGAGAGTCCGGGAAATGGGAAATGTCATATGCAAATGGCAATCAAAATTTGTTTTTCTTTTGCTTATTTTTGCTCTGCAATATACGCTGCAGCTTTTAAAGGATCAAATACTCACTAATATCACCTTCCGAGACTGTAAAGGATCCATATTATCAAACAATTTCGTTAATATAGCCAGTGACAGATGACGGCAAATGTTGTGTTGCATTGATTGTAAAGCCTGAGTTACAATCAATGCAACCAACATTTGTTGCACAACAAAATGAGTTTGAACCCATGAGAACGTATGAGAGCAGTTACAATGATGCAACCAACATTTGTTGCGCAGCAGAGTTTGCTCATATCTCAAACTTGGCATGGCAACAACATTTTTGAAAATATCCAATTCCACCTGTTCCTATGAGAGTCCGGGAAATGGGAAATGTCGTATGCAAATGACATTCAAAATTTGTTTTTCTTTTGCACATTTTTGCTCTGCAATATACGCTTTAGCTTTTAAAGGATCAAATACTCACTGATATCACTTTCCGGGACTGTAAAGGATCCATATTATCAAACAACAATTTCATTAATATAGCCAGTGACAGATGACGGTAGATGTTGTGTTGCATTGATTGTAACTCGTTCCACCAACAAAACTTGGCAGCGAATGTTGGTTGCATTGATTGTAACTCAAGCATAACTCGTTCCACCAACAAAACATGGCAGCGAATGTTGGTTGCATTGATTGTAACTCAAGCATAACTCGTTCCACCAACAAAACTTGGCAGCGAATGTTGGTTGCATTGATTGTAACTCAAGCATAAAACATGGTGCTGGATCATTGGTTTGGGGCTGTATGGCTGCCTCTGGACCAGGAAACCTAGTTTTTATTGATGGCATAATAGACCAACACAAGTACATATCCATTTTAAAAGGAAATCTTAAAGAAAGTGCAGATAAATTGGGCATTTCTGAGACATTTTCGTTCTATCAAGACAATGACCCAAAACACAAAGCTTACAATACGCGCATGTAGTTATTGTATAATTAGGTCTGTTTCCATACTTTCAGCAAAGTGCAGCAGTAACAGAATTTTACAGCTTGATTATTTTTGTGGTGGGGGAACATTTGGAAAAGTACAGAAACGCGCTGCGGCAACTTGCTGCAAGCAAGAAGAAGACACTAAAAGTGACAGCTGCGTTGATTTGAATTTCGAAAAACGTTCTTGCGGACATTTTGAGTGTTATGATCACAGCCCACACACCAGATGAAGCCATCATATGCATTGGAAACACCTTGTGAACATATCCTTTTCCATCTACAAGATTATCATATTTTGCTCGTGCGCAATTATGAGTTCCATTAATAGATATAACAGGCTCTATTAATGGAGCCCATATCAATATTGATCTGCCTGCGAAACAAAATTTATAATTCATCTATATTATTATGCCTGCAAAATAAAAGAACAGCATATTCCCGCCAACAATACATTTCATTTTCAGTTGCAATAGGTCTGTTTCCGTACTTTCAGCAAAGTGCAGCAGTAACAGAATTTTACAGCTTGATTATTTTTTTGGTGGGGGAACATTTGGAAAAGTACAGAAACGCGCTGCTGCAACTTGCTGCAAGTAAGAAGAAGACACTAAAAGTGACAGCTGCGTTGATTTGAATTTCGAAAAACGTTCTTGCGGACATTTTGAGTGTCATGATCACAGCCCACACACCAGATGCAGCCATCATATGCATTGGAAACACCTTGTGAACATATCCTTTTCCATCTACAAGATTATCATATTTTGCTCGTGCGCAATTATGAGTTCCATTAATAGATATAGCAGGCTCTATTAATGGAGCCCATATCAATATTGATCCGCCTGCGAAACAAAATTTATAATTCATCTATATTATTATGCCTGCAAAATAAAAGAACAGCATATTCCCGCCAACAATACATTTCATTTTCAGTTGCAATGACTAACAAGTTCAAAGTACAAATCAGTTTTGTCCTTATTAAAACCTAGCCTCCACCGAAGTCGATCATATACAAATAAGTGCACACCATGCACTAAATATCCACCATTGGATATTTTGTAATAGCAATAAAAACGTTGTGCGAGAAATATATTCCGTGTTCATTGGAATATTGCACAGAAAAGATTTTTCTTCGCGCGCTCTTTTGAATATATATACATTTCAAAGCCTCGCGCCAAGCCCATCGTAGTCGATTTGACAAGCTGCAGCAAAATGCCTCAGCTCAGTTCGGCTGTATTTTTCTACAACTTTCTGAAAGAGGGGAAGCGATGACGTCAACAAGATTTTATTTGCAGCAAAAGTACGGAAACGACTTGCTGCGAATCTATTATAATATATTATAATAGATTCAAGTACGGAAACAGACCTAATGACTAACAAGTTCAAAGTACAAATCAGTTTTGTCCTTATTAAAACCTAGCCTCCACCGAAGTCGATCATATACAAATAAGTGCACACCATGCACTAAATATCCACCATTGGATATTTTGTAATAGCAATAAAAACGTTGTGCGAGAAATATATTCCGTGTTCATTGGAATATTGCACAGAAAAGATTTTTCTTCGCGCGCTCATTTGAATATATATACATTTCAAAGCCTCGCGCCAAGCCCATCGTAGTCGATTTGACAAGCTGCAGCAAAATGCCTCAGCTTAGTTCGGCTGTATTTTTCTACAACTTTCTGAAAGAGGGGAAGCGATGACGTCAACAAGATTTTATTTGCAGCAAAAGTACGGAAACGACTTGCTGCGAATCTATTATAATATATTATAATAGATTCAAGTACGGAAACAGACCTATTGTACTCACGTGATGGAAACGTCCCCGCAATCTCCGGATACGAATGTAATCGAACATTTGGGGACCTATTTAGAAAACAAATTGAAATCGCGGGTAATTTCTTCGAAGGCCGACCTTAAAGTGGCTCTGGAGGACGAATGGAAATCGATCCCTCTTATTGCAGGTCGTTGGTGGAATCTATTCCAAGTTTGCCAACAAAATACTAAAATAAAACAAAACAAATCAAACAATTTACTATCATTATTTGAAGTGTCAGAATATTTATTGGAATTTAACAATCACATATTTTGAATTTTGGCTTATAATTTTTTTTTTTTTAAATAAAATAGAAATTTATTTTTTTCTTATTTTATAAACTATTGTTACCTAGTAAATATATATGCACTTCATTTTTCCTAAATTGATTTTTCATAAAGGTACAGACAAAAATCTTCACACCGCGGTACTGTCCGAATACTTAATTGAGCCACTGTACGTTATGAAAACTGTACTCGAAAAATACACATGCGTCATATCACCCTGTAAAGTTATGTATTGTGACGATATTCTTTGCAACGATATTCTTTACAGAACGATATTCTTTACAGAACGGCATAATGTATATTTGCGGTACGTATAAATATAGCACCGTATGATATAGACATACATTTTATTATTTGCACTACGGAAAGCGCACGCGCATATATTATACTTTTTTATTTTATATTTTTCGAGCGAGCTCTTTCAATATTGCGACAAAATGCAGAAAAATTGTCAATCGAGAATCCGAGAGTTGAAAGGTTAATAATTGAACTAGTACAACGGAATCCAGGCAATATAAAACCTTGCCGAATTTAATCAATAAATCTATAATATATAGGGATAATTTAAAAGATAGGACACACTGGAAAAATTGAAGTTTTTTGTAGTCATTTGACATGATATGCATAAATTGATTGTTGGACGTCAGTCGTATCCGCATGAAATCCAGTAATGTGGCAAATACATATTGGCCGAGGCCAGACGAACTCGAAGTCAGGAAGAGTGGGCCGAGCCAGTGACAGCACAAGCCTGCGTATCCACATGTTGGCCGCGACTCGCAACTTCGCCAGCTGTCAATAGTTAGCTGATAATCAGCTCCATCCATCACCAGTACGAACATTTCATTAAACCTCCGTTTCACTTCCACCCATCGAAATCAAAAAGCAGGCAGTTGCAGTGTAATATCTATACGAACTTTCAACATATTATTTTGAGTTTTTAATTCTTTTGAATTATATGAAACCCTATCGCTTCTTAGTTGGCATAAAGTTTGCAAGTACAAAACATGAGGCAACAAATAACTTTTTCCTCTCAATTACATATAGTCAAATTAAAGCATCCGAATTTTTTAAAAAAGTTATAATGAGATGCCTGATTACATCAATGATATCGAAATTATAGTCATTGTTGCATGGATAAGATTAATACTATTGAAAATTTATTCCATCACGCCTTTCAAAAGTTTTTGGAGAAATAAAATCGCTGCTCATACCAATATTTCATGGAGAATATTTTCCTTCGCGCGCTCATTCAAAACGAATATTTTTCTTCAACTAGATTTCATGTACTGCATGCATGCATTTGTTTCTTTACGCCCATTATTTATTGTTTGATGACACCTGGTTTTGCGGTCAATATTGCATATTTACACATTCTTCATTCTAAATTTACGTAACTGCATGCATGCATCGGTTCAATATATTTCATTGTTTACTATTTTTGTGATACGCATTGCATGGGTCAATGTTTTCATGCTTGCACATTTTTTCATCATCATCATCGTGGCACAACAGCCCGACGTTGGGCCTTGGCCGCCTGGATCGTATTCCTCCAATTGTCTCGGTCACGTGACCGCGTCCTCCAGTCTTGGAGCCCCAATAATTGCTCGGCGTCCGAATACACTGAGCTCTCCCAACGAGCTCTTGGTCTTCCTCTTGGCCTCGCTCCGTCGACTCGTCTTGCGTTCATGACACGTTTTGGCATGCGATCGTCATTCATGCGTTGCACGTGCCCAGCCCACTGTAAACGTTGTAATTTGACGATCTTGGAGACTTCCAGCTCATCATAAAGTTCGTACAACTCATTGTTGTACCGGATGCGCCATCCATCTCGGTCGCGAACAGCCCCGAAAATCCGCCGTAGAACTTTCCGTTCGAAGGTGTCGATCCTATTTTCGGAGGCTTGGGTCAAGGTCCATGTTTCGCAACCATAGCACAGCACAGGTCGTATGATAGTTTTGTAAACGCGGAGCTTAGTTTTTCTGTGCACATATTTCGATTTCATAATGGGGAGGACCGAGAAGAATGTCTTATTTGCTAGTTGTATCCGTCGCTTGATTTCGTCAGTTTCGTTGGCGTCACTCGATAGATTGCTACCCAGGTAAACGAAGTTGTCCACGAATTTGATGCAAAGGTCCCCTCCGTTGATGGTCGTGTGCGCTGGCGTCCTTGTCCTAGATTGCATCATAACTTTCGTTTTGTCCTCGTTAATTCGTAGTCCAACTTCCTTTGCTGCGGTGTCAAGTCTAAGCAGAAGTTCTTCTGCATCGGTCAGTTTTCGAGCCATGATGTTAATGTCATCCGCGTACGCTGCCAATTGTGTCGACTTAAAAAGTAGCGTGCCGCTGGTGTTCAGGTTCATTGCCCGAATAGCGAACTCAAGTGCCAGGTTGAAGAGCGTGGGCGCTATTCCATCGCCCTGCTTCAGGCCAACCAGAGTTTCAAAAGGATCCGTCAATCTGTTCTGGATCCGGACTTGCGAGACGGAGTTGGTCATCGTCATCTTTACAAGTCTCACTAATTTGGCCGGTATACCAAATTGCAGCATGATGCTATATAGAGCGCCTCTGTTGATGCTGTCATATGCTTGTTTAAAGTCGACAAAGATTTGGTATACGTCTACGTCGTATTCCCAGCACTTTTGCAAAATTAGCTTGACCGTGAAGAGCTGGTCGATTGTGGAGCGACCAGATCTGAAACCGCCTTGATACTCGCCAATGATTTCTTCCGCGAACGGTTTGATCCTATACTCCAGGATTTTTGACAGGATTTTGTAGGCCGTACAGACTAAGGAGATGCCTCTGTAATTCTCACACCGCAGTTTATCTCCCTTTTTATGTATGGGACAGATGATGCTTCTGCGCCAATCGTCTGGGATCACCTCAGTCTCCCATATTCGCAGCAGTAGTTGATGTGGCGCACTTAATAGACCCGCCCCACCAGACTTGAGTAGCTCAGCTGGAATCTCGTCAGCGCCCGGCGCTTTGTTGCTTTTCAGTGAACGCAAGGCGAGATCAACTTCTTCTACTGTAGGGGATTGTGTGGATGGCGGTTGACCAACGGTATCACCATGGAGCTCAGCTTCTGCTGCCAGGATGTTTGATGGCGGATTCAGAAGCTCTTCGAAGTAGGACGCCCATCGTTTGCTAATATTTTCGGTGTCGCTGATAATATTTCCATCTTTGTCCTTACAGAGGCTAGTCCTGGGTTGGTAGCCGTTTTTAATAAAGTTTACTAATCTGTACGCTTGTCTGGTGTTCTTACTAACTAGGTTTATATTAATGTTCAGCAACTGCTCGTCAAAGTATTTTCGTTTCTTACGCCTAATTATTCTATTGGATGTTTTGGCTCTGGTTGAACGTTGGACCCATTGTCTGTAGGCCTCGTTCTTTGCGTCAAGTGAGTTTTTCATACATCGTTCAATACATTCATTGTTTTTATTTTGATGACACACATTTAATGCGTCAGTTAATGTAGGAAGTTGTATTGTCCGGTTTTTGTTTTCAAGTTCATGTTTTTGCAAAATGCTTCATTTGCTGTAATGAAAATTGTATTTTGTGACTTGGTCAATAAGTTTCATTATAAATAGGCTAAAATTGGCAGAAATAAATGTATTCATTTGTAGTCGTTAAACACAATCAAGTGTTTCATTTAAATCCGACATCTTTTCCCAGTCTTTCCACCTTTTCCCAGTCTACCCCGGTTTTGATATATTCTACAACCATTGAATATATCAAAATTTCCTTCTAATCCTCAATAATAGCTGGTGTGGCTAGCATTTGAGGATTATGCTTGAGTTACAATCAATGCAACCAACATTCGCTGCCAAGTTTTGTTGGTGGAACGAGTTACAATCAATGCAACACAACATTTACCGTCATCTGTCACTGGCTATATTAAAGAAATTGCTGTTCGATAATTTGGATCCTTTAAAGCCTCGGAAAGATATATCAGTGAATATTTTATCCTCTAAAAGCTGCGGAGTATAATGCAAAGCAAAAATGAGACAAAAAAATACAATTTCTGATTGTCATTTACATATGACAGTTCCGATTTCCCGGACTCTCATAGGAACAGGTGGAATTGGATATTTTCAAAAATGTTGTTGCCATGCCAAGTTTGAGATATGAGCAAACTCTGCTGCCAAGCAAAGTTGTGTTGCATCATTGTAACTGCTCTCATACGTTCTCATGTGTTCAAACTCATTTTGTTGTGCAACAAATGTTGGTTGCATTGATTGTAACTCTAGCTTTATCCTATGCCACTCGTGTTTCGCGACTGGTATTTGGGGCATTTCACGTGAAGCGGACAACGAAAAACAAATCGAGGTTCTGGATTTCGTTCATATTGTGCATAATGGTACTTCTAGAAGATATGAATGTGGATGCACAAGTTTTTGTTTCTATGAGGTTTAGTTGCCGAGCTATGAGCTTCTGAATAATTGACGAAATTGATAAAAGGTTTTTTTGAAAGCGGATTCTGAGATTCAAAACAAAATCTAAAAAACATTAAACATATTGATTGGTATAGAAAATTAGTTGTTCTTTTTAATTTTGAAATCAGATTTGAAAAACAAATTTTTTTTCCTGTGTGAAACCGGAAGTAGACACTTATACTCGTAATTTGAATAATTTGGACCAGGTTAATTTTGTTTATTTACATAACAAAACAAAGCTTAAAGTATACTTATTTTATCATTTATTTATTTATTTGGTGCGTATACAATTCAACAGGCAAAACTGCCCAGTTACAGATTGGATACAATCAAAAAAAATAAAATAACAAGAACTAAATAAGAATATATAAATATAAGTATGTAAAATAATTAAAGTTAGAATAAAATAAAGTAAAATTAGCTAAAGCAAAAAATTCATTACGATCACGAATAATCAATTCAAAAATGATAGGATACAATGAAAAAAATAAAAAAATAAAAATACTAAGAAATAAATCAGTAAATATATAAATATATAAAAAATAAAATTAAATGAAGAAGAGATAAGGCAAACAAAACAAAAAAAAAGAAAGAATCCATTAAAAGAATAGGAAATAAAATTAATCAGGAACAAAAAGGAAAAAAAAATGCATATACATATGTGAGTATATATAAAATTAAAAATATACAAAAGATCTTAAAGTAGTAAATAATGAAGTAAAATTAAGTAGAGCAAAAAATAGAAAAGAAAGATACCATTATTAACAAGAATAGAAAATAAAATTCATTAATTAGAAACAAAAATTTTACTTCGAACCATATTTTTGAAAATGGCAATAGATTGTGAAAGAGGACCAAGTTGAAGACTATTATGAGTGCGTAAGAGTCGTAAAACGGGAGAGTAAAAGAAAGTGTCAGTACGGGCATACGGCACTTCAAATAGAATGGAGGACCTGATTGGCCTTACGGAGTCCCGCTCAATGAACAAAAATGCTAATGAGGAAGATAGGTTGCCGCGACAGATTTTGAACAGGAAACACTCATCCAAGTAAACTCTGCGCTGCTCAAGGAGAGGAATGTTAATAGCCCGTTCACACTAGACTCTAAATCAGGCGATTTCGATCAGCTGATCGCTTTAGAGCTAAATCAAGTTAAATCTACCTGATTACCCATACATTTTTTTCGGTTTCCGACCGAGTTAATCAAGTAGATTTAGAGTTAATCAAGTACAAATCAGGTACTATTGTGAATTTTTCCCGGCTGAATTGTTCTCAGAGCGTGCTTAATTCCATCCGTGAGAGGGAGAGTAGATTTCAACGAAATGTCATTCGAATTTCGTTCAAATATAGCAAAAATTGGACAAAAAAGGAAAATGTGAGTTGTACAAAATGAAAAGAAAATGCTCTTGCATGTTTCTGCACCATTTTGAACAACTTTCATGCAAAAAAAATTGTACACACAAATTCGAATGACAGTTTGCTCTCTAAATCTCCTCATTCTAAATCACTTCGGGTAGTGTGAACGCTTACCTGATTAACTTTGACAGCTTCTAAATCTACTTGATTTAGAGTCGAGTGTGAACGGCTTATAAAAAGAGATAGACGTTCACAATAGGGTAAATACGGCAGACTATATTTAAAAAGTAAGGTACGTGTAAACCTGCGCTGAACTGATTCAAGAGCGTCAGAGAGGTATTTGAAACGAGGACACCACACTTGACTGCAGTATTCCAGTACAGGACGGACTAGACTAATAAATAGGTGGACACAAGTAGAAACACTAAATGAATTGTGGCAGGAACGAATCACGAAACCAGATATCCGAGAAGCTTTTCTATTGATAGTAAGGACATGAACGTCGAATTTCAGTTTACGATCAAAGGTGACCCCAAGATCTGAGAAATGATCGACACAAGAGAGGACGGTGCCATCAATAGCATAAGGAAAGACATAAGTGTGAAGCTTATGGGAAAAAGACATAGAAAAACACTTGGAAACATTAAGGGACAAACAGTTCAACTTACACCAACCAGAGAGAGCTTGCAAATTATCCTGAAGAAGCAGAGAGTCAGCAGTATTTTTGATGACTCGGAAGATTTTTAAATCATCTGCATAAAGAAGACATGAAGACTTAAAAATAGGGAGAAGGTCATTGATAAAAATATTGAACAGAAGAGGTCCCAA
Source organism: Nemotelus nigrinus (assembly GCA_947369275.1). Classification (NCBI taxonomy): domain Eukaryota; kingdom Metazoa; phylum Arthropoda; class Insecta; order Diptera; family Stratiomyidae; genus Nemotelus; species Nemotelus nigrinus. The sequence continues at coordinate 130,009,209 of OX376373.1, read as the reverse complement.
GATGGAACCTTGAGGAACACCAGAAGAAGGGGAGAAAGGTGAGGACGACAAGCCAAAGAGGGAGACGAAACAAGTGCGATCAGTTAAAAAGGAAGAGATCCAGGAAAGCAGAGGTTCACGAATGCCATAATGCTTCAGTTTGACAAGAAGCAGCATATGATTAACAGAGTCAAAAGCTTTGGCAAAATCAGTATAAATGACGTCAGCTTGATTGTTGCTGTCAATTGCAGAAGCGATTACATGAGTAAACTCAACAAGGTTCGTAGAGGTGCTCCGGCCTTTTACAAAGCCATGTTGCTGCGATGCAAAGACACAGTAGAGGGTATCATAGATACGATTGAAAACGAGGCGTTCCAAGATTTTGGAAAGGCAAGGAAGAATGGAGATGGGGCGATAGTTAGAAGCAAGGTTCCTATCACCCGATTTGAAAATGGGAAGAATGCTAGAGGGCTTCCAAGAGGACGGAAATTTACCAGCACAGAGACTGACATTGAATAAGATGGCTAAAGGGACGACGCGAGACTTTTTACGAAAAAATTGGGAATACCATCCGGGCCCGGGGAACAGTTAGTGTCAAGTGAGGACAAAAGCAATTCAACCTCTACTGGGTTAGTTACGACTGAGGAGAGACACGCAGGGACATCAAAGGAAAAGCAGTCAGTAGCAGGAATCCATGGGATAGTATAAACAGAAGAAAAATACATAGCAAAGAGATTACAAATGTCGAGAGGTAAACCAAGGGGAGAGAACTTACGAGAACTGTAAACAGGAGTATACGTCGAGATCAACTCTGTAAGAATACTGTAAAATTTAGATACAGCAGAGTCAATATCGAGACCACGGAAGCAATTAAACCAATTGATTGAATTCAGATCATTAGACATGCGGTCAAAATTAGTTTTTTTAAAGTTAAATCGTCGCGCACTGGAAGTTTTAACACGATTTGAAAATGAGATGGACAAATTAATAGAAAGAGGAGGATGATGGGGGTCAGGATTGGTGTAGGGTATTAGGACAGGAGATAGTAAAATTGAAGAGGACTCAACGTTAGAGAGGATGAGATCAAGGATCTTGTTATTAGCATTGGGGAAACAGTTAAATTGAGAAAGAGAACAGGAAGAAAGGAAAGAAGATAAGGTAATAGAAAGGTTGTTGGTGGACACAATGCGAAAGAAAGAAGAGTCCCATTGCACAGAAGGCATATTAACGTCGCCACAGATAATGATTGACGGCGAGGGAAAGTAGTTATTAAGATACGTGGAAAGTTCAGAAAAGAACTTATCATAAGTCGAGAAGGGCATGTTACAAGGAATATATAAGGACGCAACAAACAAAGTGGATATAGGATACAAAGAGATGGAGACAGCAACACATTCAACAGGAGGACTGGGGATAAAATCAGCGCAAAGTTTACTATTGAGAGTCCTAAGCACAGCGATAAGCACGCCACCACCATCAGCCTTATTAGTTACCAAACGATTACGATCACGGCGGTAAACATTGTATGCAGGGAAAAAATCGGAACTAAAAATGTCATCATTCAGTCAAGTTCCGACAAGCAAATCAGGTGATCATTTTCAAGAAAAGCAGCAGTTTTAAAGTCTTCAAGTTTGGTTCTCATGCCACGAACATTTTGATAATACAGAGAAATTTGATCACGCTTAAGAACTAGGTTCGGGCTCTCCGGTTGATTGAAGATCGAAAATTTCGCCGGTTTTCAAAAATTTTGACTAATGTACCAGTAGGCCAAAATTTGGAATCAGCGACAATATTGAGATTGGCAGGCAATGTTATTTTGAAAGAAGCCACATATCTTCTAGGCTGACTATCTTTCGTAAATTTGACGCAGTCGAAAATATGAGGTTTGTAGCCAAGCTTCTTACAGATGTAGTGTTCCACTGCAGCCACAGAAGTATCATAAGCATCTGGAGAGGAGGCGCAACTATATGCAAAGCGAGATCATTAGCGGTGTCGTTAACAGCACCATGTAAATGAAACGTAGAAAGAAGCAGTAGATGAGGCAATGCAAGCAGCATCAGCATTCCTTGTAGATACATCTAGACTAGGGACTGGTGAGGCTGGATTAGATGAATGCAGAGTCAAATTATCAGGCTGTGATGGAGTATCCAGATGCAGCTGTTGCATCAGCTGAGGAGGAATCAGATTAATATCATGAGGCGGTACCTGTGCATTTTCACGATGAGGGCTGAAGATGTTGCTGCGGTTGCAGCTGTTGATGAGATCGATTCCGTGTAACACGCATATCAGGTCTAGAATCCGAAATGGCTGGAGACACAGAGTCCACAGAGGAAGGAAGCAAGGAGTTGTTCACAGAAGTCATCGAAGCCGCTTGATTATTAGGCAAAGCTGGCACTGCGGTCAATTTATGCTCTGCATCAGCCACTGAAGCCAGAGAGTTCAGCTGTTTAGCGGCTGAATCGAGCCTACCGTCCAAGGCATTGAATTCGGCCTGAATTGAGTCCACTACCCGTTTTGCGGAGCGTAGTTGATCAACAAAGGAGCCCATCGAATTGGATTTGCATTTAGAACAAAACCAATAAACACCAGATGACGACGACTGAACTGCTTCTGCAACATGTGCGTGCATTCCAATGCACTTCGCATGAAATGTCTGCTCACAGAAGCCAGAGCAAACCACCATGGGTGTTCTATTCGTATTATCTATTCACTTGGAAGCTAAACAAAGAGCCATTATGGAACGCAATGTAGTTTCTTAAATTAGAAACGCACAGTATATCACCCTTAAATGGGTGCCACGCCCCATCGACTTTTATGTATTGAAATTTACCTACCTCCTAAACTACTGGCCATCCCATTCTAAAACTTTTATGATAAAATAAGTATACTTTTGTAACGAACGAGCGAAATCCTTGCTCTATGTCGTGTTATCTGATGCTCGTCGAAACAAAGACCAAGTCTTCTTCCTACTCCGGGGACGGCATGATTAAGAGCAGTGAAGAACAAACAGCAAAACCAGTTTCTAACATTTTACCTTTGATCTGATGTGTGTGTGTGTTGAGTAGTGCATGACCTCTTGTAGATAATAATGGAAAGATACTAACTGCATGTAACAGAGATAATGAGTGCAGATATGTATGTGTGACTGTTGGTTTTGCTCAGCGTTCGGCGTCCTCATCAGGACGATGGCATATTATTCGTGATCTTCTCGCAAGGCGGAGTAGGAAGTTGGCGTCTCGGTCGATCTTTACTATAAAATTTCAGAAGTGGGATAAAAAACCATTTTTACATTTGTGTACCCGTGAATTTTTAGAGCGATTAAATTAAGTGACTTGATAAAAGACCATTTTTACATTTTTGTGCCCGTGAATTTTTAGAGTGATTAAATTAAGTGACTTGTTAAAAGACCATTTTTATATTTGTGTGCCCGTGAATTTTTCTCTGCGTGTATTGTTATAGTGATTAAGTAAAGTGACTTGATGAAAGACCATTTTTATATTTGTGTGCCCGTGAATTGGTGTGCCTGCGTGAATTGTTTGCTGTTTAAAGTGTGCAAGTGAAAAAGTTTTGTGCACAGTGAGCCTTCGGGGAAAATAAAATACTAGGTAAATATATACGTTAAAAGTTCAGTGACCAAGTTAAGTGACCAGGTGTTGGTGTGGACAAAAAAAAAAGTGAAGACATGGCGGAATTGAGAGAGCTTATCGACGAGATAAAGCGATTACGGGAAGAAGTTTCGGAAATTCGTGCTGTGAATCGGGACTTAGTAGTGCGTAACGAAATGCTTACTGCAAGAAATAGTGGTTCGACGGCATCTCCACCACCACCAGCGGCAATAAATAGTGATGCGTCGGTTTCATCACTACCATTAACATCGGACAATGTTAACGCGCCGAGTTCTTTATCGCCATCACTGTCAACCAGCGAGAATCCGGTTTCGGTACGTTTAGGCTTAGCAGAAGCCAACGGTTTGGTGGCTGCATTTGACCCGAAGTCCAGTGAGTTCGGCATAGCAGACTGGCTGCAAGATTTTGAATCCGTCGCTAACCTATATGGATGGAATGATAAGGTAAAAATTTTGTATTGTACCCTTAGATTAGAAGGAGCAGCCAAGTTGTGGTACCAGGGATATCAGGGACAAATATCCACTTGGGCCACTTTAAAAACCGGATTAATTAACAGTTTTCCCTCGATCGAAAATGATGCCTCCATTTTGAGGAAAATTATTGAGAGGACGCGATCAGAAAACGAGGATATTGAAAGCTATTTCTACCATATGGTATCGTTGGGTAAGAAACTAGCTTTGAATGATTCTTCGATCATTGATTATGTGATTGGCGGTATACGTAATCATGCAGTGAAACGGGCATTGACCGCATCAACATTTTCATCGCTACCAGAGTTACTCAAGAAATTGAAAAACCTCGATCAATTGGAGAAAGAAAAAATTGGTCCTGGAAACAAGAGGCCAAATCAACAGATCGACCATGAGCCCAGGCCGAAAAGATTTCATCCTCATCGATCAAGAGACGACCACAAAGTTAGTTGCAGTTACTGCCAAAGAACCGGGCACATGTTCAAAGATTGTGCAAAAAGGTTGAAAAAGTGCTTTAAGTGCAATCAAATCGGTCATTTCGCCAGAAATTGCAAAATAGAGAAGAAAAATATTTGACTAGCACGCTCGGAAGACGAAAGACGGAAGGACGAATACTATCAACCGGCTGAAGTCAATGGAATTAAATTACAAGCTTTTGTTGACCTGGGTAGTGATTGCTCAACGATAAAACAGCAACTGGTTACACTAAATAAGTGGAAGCCTATAGTATGTCGTCACGAACTACGTGGCTTTGGGGATGCGCTTGTTGTATGTACGCAAAAGATTACTGCGAGGGTGAAACTACAAGAAATTGAACTCCAGTTGGATCTTCTGGTCGTATCCGATACTTCTCAACAAATGCCGGTCATTATTGGTTCCGATTTCGTTAACAAATCACAAACAACTTTTGTTAAAACACCTGGACAATTAACATTAATAAAAAATGTGAGGCGTATTATCTCAGACAAAAGGGAGAAGGACGCGTTTCAATTGGATTGTGTAAGTTTTGGATCACAAGTTCAAGAGCCATGTAAAGTGGCAACGCTAAAACTATTAAATGAATTTCGCGATTGCTTTGCTGACAGTATTTTAGAATTAGGCAAAACAGAAGAGCTTGAAATGAAGATTACCCTGAGAAGCAATGCGGTTGTGAACTATAAGCCGTATAAAGTACCATTTGCTCTGCTATCGGTTTTGGAAGCAAAAATTAGTGAGCTGTTGAAAGCGGACATAATAACGCATTCAGAGTCAGAATATGCGAGCCCGGTAATTTTAATAAAGAAAAAAGATAACGATTTTCGAATGTGCGTTGATTTTCGAAAACTAAATTCAGTCACAGTTAGGGAAACATTTCCAGTACAAAATGTAGAAGATGTTTTCAATTCACTCGCCGGTAAATGCGTTTTTACGTCGCTCGATCTGATGAGTGGCTATCACCAAATTCCTATTGCCACCGAGTCAAGAAAATTCACTGCGTTCGTTACACCTTCAGGCCACTTTGAATATAAGCGGGTTCCCTTCGGTCTAACAAATGCCCCGGCAGTATTTCTGCGGCTAATGAAGAAGATCTCCGAAAGAATTCCAGGCAAACTTATTATATACATGGATGACATCCTCATTCCGACACAGTCTATCGAAGAGAATATTAATGTATTGCAAGACGTGTTGGTGGAAATCCGGAAAATGGGCCTTACATTGAATTTAGCTAAATGTAGCTTCTTCAAAAACAAAATAACGTTCCTAGGGCATGAAGTTAGCGGAGATGGTATTAGTCCTGGAATGGTGAAATTAAACGCAATTGCTAATTATAAGCAGCCTGAGACAACTAAAGAGGTGCGACAATTCCTCGGTTTGAGTGGATATTTTCGTAAATTTATACAAAACTTTGCCATGATTGCAAGGCCACTGACTTCATTACTAAAGAAGGATATCAAATTTCATTGGTCGGCAGAAGCTGAAAAATCATTTCATGTATTAAAACAGAAATTGATGACTGCACCGATATTAACTTTATATAAATTTGAAGCTGAACATGAGGTACATACGGATGCTTCTCAGTTCGGACTAGCTGGCATATTGTTTCAAAAAGAGCAAAATGATCTAAAACCGGTGATGTACTTCAGTCGGGCAACAACAGAAACTGAACAAAAGTTTCATAGTTATGAATTGGAAACCTTGGCCATTGTCGAGACATTGGAACGATTTAAATATTATCTTCTTTATAAGAAGTTCGTCATTGTGACCGATTGCAATTCAGTTAAACAAACTCATGAGAAAAAACATCTTGTTCCAAGGATTGGTCGATGGTGGTTGAAGATCATCGAATTCGATTTCACTATGCAGTTCCGAAAAGGAGCACAGATGCAACACGCGGATGCTTTGAGTCGATGTCCGGAAGAATCAGCACAAGAAGCGGAGACGATCGCACATCGTGTACTGTCGATAGGCCTAAACAGTGAAGACTGGCTTTCTACATTACAATTTCAAGATCAAAAATTAAAGATGATCCGTGATTCGTTGGAATTATCGCAGGCACAGTACGGTGAAAATTATGAAATTGTCGGTCACCGTCTGTATAGAAAGACCACAGATGGATATAAATTTGTGATTCCCTCTAAATTGCGGAGTAAAGTCCTTCAAATGGCACATGATGATCTGGGACACTTGGGAAAAACAAAAACGCTTGAGCAGCTGACGAAAAGTTTTTGGTTTTCGAAAATGCCGCAGTATGTATCCAAATACTTACGAAGTTGTTTGCAATGTGCATACAATAAACAACAGCCGAGTGACTCAGCTAGACAGTTATTCGCCCCTAAAAGACAACCAATTCCCTTTCATACTATTCACGTAGATCATTTGGGCCCTTACCCGCGAAGCAAACGTGGTAACCAGTATGTAATCGGTATGATATGTAGTTTTACGAAGTTCGTTATTTTAAAGCCTGTAAAATCAACGGAAGTCAAGGCTGTCCTCCAACTACTGGAAACCACTACGCAGTTTTTCGGTGTTCCTTCGAGAATAATTTCTGACCGTGGGACGGCGTATACTTCAAAAAAATTTGAAGCTTTTTGCCAAGAACATCTCATTCAGCATATTCTTACGGCGGTGCAAACTCCGCGAGCTAACGGACAAATCGAGCGGACTTTTCGAACTGTTAAGACTGCGATATCGACTATGACGGATGGAGATGAACGAGATTGGGATTCGAACATACGTAACATTCAATGGGCCTTAAATTCTTCTAAAAATTCTACTACGAAAAAAACACCATTCGAATTAGTGATGGGATATTCTCCTAGAAACGCGGTTGGGAACATCTTATCATTGGCAGTTGAGGATATTACAATTGCAACTAACGACGACGACGATGTTACGCTTGCAGAGCTTCAGCGAAGGATGCAGACGACATCGAATCAATCCACCCATACTCGAGATGACCTAGAAAAGAAGCGGTTGGAGGCACTAGAAAATATACACCAAAGGCAACAGAAGCAGATCAATTTATTCCAAAAGAACCATCATCGCACTCCAAAGCAGTACCAAGAGGATGATCTGGTACTTGTCAAATTTGACCCACCAGCGGATGGCGCTTCAAGAAAACTAAAGCCTAGATATCGGGGGCCATATCAAGTGCGAAAGGTACTGGGGAATGATCGCTATCTGCTGACCGACCCCGACTCTGTTAAAATATCTTTCAAGCCGTATGAGTCAGTTCACGCCTCAGATAGGATGAAAATGTGGTGTTCATATGAAGATTTCGAACTGGATGATGAATACTCGGAAATCTCGTCTGAAGAAGAGTAAAATGTTTTTGTTTTATTATTATCGCATCAACTTATTTTTTGTTACACTTTACCACTTATATTCATCCAATACTTGAAGAAAGAAAATATTTAATCATTTGTGAGCAGTTTACATTTATGGAGAATTAAAAGTTTGACTTGAATGACGTTGTGTTTGGATTGGTGTAAGCCAATGAATAGTTGTTGGACGGTTCCAACGTTGTTTTTGGATTGGTGAAAACCAATGAATAGTTGTTGGACGGTTCCAACGTTGTTTTTGGATTGGTGAAAACCAATGAATAGTTGTCGGACGGTTCCGACGTTGTGTTTGGATTGGTGTAAACCAATGAATAGTTGTTGGACGGTTCCAACGTTGTTTTTGGATTGGTGAAAACCAATGAATAGTTGTCGGACGGTTCCGACGTTGTGTTTGGATTGGTGTAAACCAATGAATAGTTGTTGGACGGTTCCAACGTTGTTTTTGGATTGGTGAAAACCAATGAATAGTTGTCGGACGGTTCCGACGTTGTATTTGGATTGGTGTAAACCAATGAATAGTTGTTGGACGGTTCCAACGTTGTTTTTGGATTGGTGAAAACCAATGAATAGTTGTTGGACGGTTCCAACGTTGTCTCTGGATTGGTGAAAAACGATGGATAGTTTTTGGATAGTTCCACTGTTTAGTTCACTGGGGACAGTGAACTGGTAGGATGGCCGACTGTAACGAACGAGCGAAATCCTTGCTCTATGTCGTGTTATCTGATGCTCGTCGAAACAAAGACCAAGTCTTCTTCCTACTCCGGGGACGGCATGATTAAAGAGCAGTGAAGAACAAACAGCAAAACCAGTTTCTAACATTTTACCTTTGATCTGATGTGTGTGTGTGTTGAGTAGTGCATGATCTCTTGTAGATAATAATGGAAAGATACTAACTGCATGTAACAGAGATAATGAGTGCAGATATGTATGTGTGACTGTTGGTTTTGCTCAGCGTTCGGCGTCCTCATCAGGACGATGGCATATTATTCGTGATCTTCTCGCAAGGCGGAGTAGGAAGTTGGCGTCTCGGTCGATCTTTACTATACTTTAAGCTTTGTTTTGTTATATAAATAAACAAAATTAACCTGGTCCAAGTTATTCAAATTACGAGTATAAGTGTCTACTTCCGGTTTCACACAGGAAAAAAAAAATTGTTTTTCACATCTGATTTCAAAATTCAAAAGAACAGCTAATTTTCTATACCAATAAATATGTTTAATGTTTTTTAGATTTTGTTTTGAATCTCAGAATCCGCTTTCAAAAAAAACCTTTTATCAATTTCGTCAATTATTCAGGAGCCCATAACTCGGTAACTAAACCTCATAGAAACAAAAACTTGTGCATCCACATTCATATCTTCTAGAAGTACCATTATGCACAATATGAACGAAATTCAGAACCTCGATTTTTTTTCGTTGTCCGCTTCACGTGAAATGCCCCATTTCTATTTTCGGTGTGCAGAATGTTGGTTAATTCAAGTGACTTTATTTGAACACGGTTAGCTTAAAGGTTCAGTTAGCGAACCTGCGTCGCGTCCGCTCCGTTTTATGACCGGACGCATCGATGATCATTGAGAGTGCGTCGCGTCCGCTCCGTCTGTCAAAGGTAGTGGTGGTCAGTTTAGCTATTTTCGTGGTGTAAAATTCATATTCGAACGCGGGAGTAATTTGAGCTGTTTTGTGATTTGTTGGTTAGTAGCTAAACGTATGAAAGAAACAATGTTTCATCTTAATTGCACAGTATGTATTGCATATTCAGACATTTTTTATCTACTGCAAACGAAATATTTTGGCAGTCATAGGTGGACACTGGTATTTTACAAAAAATATTGATAAATGTTTATTTATCTGGAACTATTCATCCACCAGGGGAAAAGAGAGATACATCATTAATTTAGTATGGTACACTAACGTTAACACTTGTTTTATATTTCTACTCGGGTGTTTGGTTTCGGAATAAATCAGACTTTTGAACTATAATAAATTACAGCTACTATTATTTTTGTCACGTTATTTTCAAGCATGATATTTCTGAAAAGCACTCAATGAAATTTTAAGCTTAACAATCGCGAAGATAAATGAAAGAGAAACTAATTTAATACAGACATCAATTTAATCGGTTCAATAAATATTGACGGTTTTTTGAACCATCGTTAAATTGACATTATTTCATCAGTAAGATTTATAACTATAAAGTACGCTAAGTAATAAGTTCTACAGCATCAATATTCGATTAATTAAATATTTCAGGAAAATGATTTATCTATTCCACAAAACATTTTGAAAATATATTCACCTTGAAAAATTCTTAGCTGACAGAATGTCTTGCAAAACACTCACCACTCATTCTAAACTCACCTTTCTCTCTCTCGATGCGTCCGAAAATGAAATTTGATCATCTCTTGCGCTCCGTTTCGTCGGACGCACCGGTTGGATAACTATCGCTCCGTCTTCCAATGCAAAGTATATGGAAACTGTAAAATTCATCTCAGTCGGAGCGGACGCGACGGATGCGACGCAGGTTCGCTAACTGAACCTTAAGACTACAATACATGTCACTTGTTTTGTACTAGCTCAATTACAGTTGAAAAGTACTAAACTCAATTTTAGAACATGACTATTACAATGACTCGAAATTCAAAAGTGTATCAACGTAAAAAATACTAATACTAGATTTCAACACTCCTCCTCGTTGATACAGCTATACATAGTGTGCTTTGATACACACAATGGTTTCGTGAATATATCAGCGATCATCTCCTCAGTTGGACAATATTCGGACCTCACGATTTCCTTGTCAACGTAGTCCTTGACAAAATGAGATTTCACATCGATATGTTTCGTTCTGTTCGAAAACTTCTCATCTTTGATAATCTTTAAACAACTCTGATTATCCTCATTGATTGTTATTGGTGAACCAATCTCTTGATGCATATCGTTCAGTAACCGTTTCAGCCATACAGCCTCCTGACATGCATCCGATAACGCGATAAATGCCGCTTCTGTTGATGACAACGATACACAGCTTTGTTTGCGGCATGACCAATCAATCAAACCTCCATTGTAGAAAAATGCATATCCACTATTTGATTTTCGCGATGAACGATTCTCGGCCCAATTTGCATCCGCATACCCAACTAGCTTACATTCGTCATCACTCGCACTGCCCAACTTCAGTTTCATTCTTGATGTTGCTTTTAAGTACCTCACGACACGCTTCAACTGGTTCCAATCGCTCTGCGTTGGATCAGAAACCTTTTGTGCCAATATTCCAACGCTTGAAGTGATGTCTGGTCTAGTATTCACCGAAATGAACAATAGAGAACCGATTAGTTTCTGGTACTCGTTGTTATTAATCATCTTGGTTGACGTATCCGGTGACGAACAGTATCCGACTTCTACTGGAGAATTTGCACCCTTTGCATCGCGTAAGCCAAACCTCACTGCAACCTGCTCGATATACTTTGATGGACATAGCTCGAAAACATCATCTTTGTCACGACTAACTTTGATGCCGAGGTAATAGTTAATGCCTGCAAGATCTTTAATTTCAAAATTCCTTTCCAATATTACCTTGACCAACTTCAGCTGCTTTTCAGACTTCCAAGCAACTATGATATCGTCGACGTAGATTTTCACCACACCAATTTTCATCAATGTGCTTTGAATATAAACATTGATTAGCTTCACTTCCTGTAAAACCTGCTCTGACCAATACTTGATTAATCGCCTCGTTCCATGCTCGTGCAGCTTGTTTTAATCCGTATAAACTTTTCTTCAACAAACATACTCTATTTTCGATTCCTTCGATGAAACCTGGTGGTTGTTTCAAATAAATCGTTTCGCTGAGACTTCCGTTCAAAAACGCCGTCTTCGCATCCAAGTGAGTTATATTCAATTCATCCTTTGATGCCACATACAATAATGCCCGAAATGTGGATTGGCGAACCACCGGCGCAAATATTTCGTTGTAGTCAAACTTCTGTGAAAAGCCCTGTGCCACAAGTCTTGCTTTGTATCGATGCACGCTTCCATCAGCGTTTGCCTTGATTTTGAACACCCATTTGCATCCAATCGCTCTGTCTTTTGGCAAGCCCGTCAGTTCCCAAGTGTAATTTTCCTTGAGTGAATTTATTTCTTCCTTCATAGCTTTAATCCACTTTTCTTTCTCTTGGCAAGAATTTGCCTCTTCATAATTTTTCGGTTCCATTAAGTCATGTTTCATCACACTCATTTCATCAATTAATTTTCGTGATGGAATCCCTTTTCCGATTCTTCCTGAACGTCTTAGTTGAGGTATTTCATATATTTCGTTTTCAGGTGCGTAATCGAGCATCTCTACAGCATCTTCATGTGCTTCAACAATCTCAGCATTCGGTTCATCTCGGGTATATATCTCCTCCTGAATCGTGATTCCATCCTTTCTTTTAGCTACTGAATTTAAGTTGATCTCGATCCCTTTTGTTGTTCTTTTATTCACTTTACATAAATTGCACGCTGGGTTTGTTTATCATGCCAGCTGTCAACAAATTTTACATCACGACTGATAATCAATCTTTTCGTGTCCGGATTATAACATCGATATGCTTTCGATTTGTCGTCGTATCCCACGAAAATCATTTCAATCGCTCTTTGGTCGAGTTTCTTCAGTTTCTCTTCAGGAATATGCACAAAACACTTACATCCAAATATCTTTAAATGTTTTACTGACATCTTAGCTCCATAGATATGAAAGAATATGGATACGAAATGGCTATCCGTGTACCCATACGTGAATGTGCCTTTTTTAATACACGCACAACATTGCTCTCTCACAAAAATTCCGCTCAGTGCGCCCCTTTCTACCGCACTCAGCACCGAAAAGCCCTGATTCTCCCCCTTTTTTACGAGAAATGCTACCAGAGTACGAACGCAAGCGCCGCATGTTAAAAAGAAAAGCCAATTTCCACGCGGTGAAAAAAGTCTTGTCAAAATTCACACGTGTTTTTTCTGATTGTAGGGTAAAATCGGATACAAGGCGTTTGTTTTATATATTTTGTATGCACACACAAAAAGCATTTAATGAATGTTAATATTGCGTTTATATGTTGTATCAAGTATTTATGTACATATAAACCTCAAAGCAGTTTGATTATTCCAATTTTAACCAAATTTTTATGTAATTGTTTGCAGTTATCTGAGAACGACAATTGCATAAGCAAGTTTAAGCATTAGGAAATAGAAATGCTCTTGCATTAAGCATTCATGTACATGCACATACATTAAATGAAAGCAAGGTGCAAGAAGTTCATACAACTGTTTAATGTTTTCCCATGTTGCCATGCTCCCCTATCGCCGGTTTGGCTTGTCTCACACATTCGTACCTCATTCTCACACCAATAGACAGTAGGTCGAAAATTGGATCATTTCTCAGCTGCGATTTCTAATCCATTCTCTCTTATATCTGTGCTTAGCTCCAAACCATAGTTCGTAAGGGATTGCGCCAGTTGCTCTTGTTACAGTTCGATTTAAAATGTAAATCGCCGTACTCACTGCTTCGCCCCAAAATGCATTAGATAAATTTGATTCAGTTAGCAAACATCGTGCCATTTCGACAATTGTTTTTTCGCTCAGACACACCGTTTTGCTGTGGTGAGTACGGTGCCGTCAATTGCATTTGTATTCCTTCTCGTTTGAAGAATTCCACCAGACGTTTACCCGTATACTCGCCGCCACGATCAGACCGAATAATCTTTGGCTTTTTGCCAAATCTAGTTTTCGTCATCTCTACAAAACCCTTAATGACATCTTCTACTTCATTTTTGTGGGCAATCAATTCCGATATTGTAAAACGAGAGTAATCGTCAGTCAAAGTTACAATATACCTTTTTCCGCCAAACGATGTCGTTTGCATTGGTCCGCATACATCTATATGGACCAAATCTAATGGTGCCTTCGATACCGTTTCCGATTTCTTCGAAAATGGGCTACGTGTTAATTTTGCTTTACAACACGTTTCGCAGAACTCCTTTATCCCGCAATCAACGATTTTTAGTCCATTAACCAGACCTTTTTGCTCCATTTTCCGTATTGCAGCTTGATCTCGATGTCCCATTTTTCGATGCCATGCATGAATACAGTTGTCATTATGGTCGCCAATGGTTACATTCACCGTGTCAGTTTCGCGCACAACATACAAACCAGAATCTCGATATATAACTCCAATTTGTTTGTCCTTCAGTGAAAACACACACTGTTTTTGCTCGAACTCAGTGTGCCATCCATTGTCGATAAGTTTGCCAACTGCCAAAACATTTGCACTTATTGTCGGACAATACAAAACTTCAGAGATAGACACGTCATTCGTTGATCCGTATGCATTTGTTAGTTTTAACTTTCCACTTCCGATGTCTTTGACGATTTCAATGTCTCTGTTGCCAAGCTCGATATCCCCCTTGTATGATTCATTCAAAACTGTGAAGAAATTTTTATTGTTCGTCACGTGCCGACTCGCTCCAGAATCCAATAACCACTGTTTTTTGTTTCGACTGGTCGACAGTCCAGTTATGAATAGATGATCCCGGTTCCGAACTGCATTACACTTGTCCGCATCTTTTGACGAATTATTAATCTTTTCTGTCTTCCATTTCTTATAATCAACACAATTCTTACGTATGTAATTTTGCTTCTTGCAGAAAAAACATATGATTTCCTTCTTCGTTTTGTTTTTCTGGATGATTTTCATAAGCTTATTTTCTGTTTCAGTCGAACTGCTCAATGCCTTCTAGATGTACGGGCCGTAATGCAGAATGATGACGTCAGAGCATCGGGACGAATGTCGCGAAGAACACACGTAGTCTTATGGGATGTCCGCGGGAAAATGTTAATTGTACGGGTTGTGTTAAAGTGAGTGAAATGAAAACTAAAGTGGTATATGCGGAACAGTGCTAGTGAACAGCTAAAACACAAATTAATGCGGTGCGTGCAGTAAAATGTGGAAAATTCGCTACGAAATGTTTATCGGTTGGTGTTAGGTTATGTGATGGTTCGTGTCGTTCTGTTATCTGGTCCTCGCTAATTACATTCAACTTTGTGAATAAATCCAATAAATGTTGAATGTGTTCCGAAACACTGCCATTTTCTGCCTTCTTTGCTGAACAAATCACACGAGTTATGTATACGCCAAACACATGTAACATAGAAAAGTTGCTAAGCGATATCAAATTGCATACATTGCACTAATGCTGAACTTCTATAATTTCGGTTTCGGTTACATTTTCAAAATTCTCACAAAGTCCATTTTTTCACACGAATCAGCAAACATGTGCCGGATGAATGCAATTCTCACGAAAGAATGCAGACGCAACGTCAGCAACATTAAAATTCATAAATAGGGAAAAACAGATTTTAGCGAGTAGTTGCTTACCGCCAGTCACACTGAAATCGTTATCGAAAGTCAATAAACGGTGAATTGTAAGTCTTGTTGAAAACGTGTGTTTTATTTTATTGATAGTGGTGCAAGTTTATTTTTTTTTTGGTATCATCAGTAAATTAGTACAAAACTGGCGCAGTCGAAAAAAAGTATAAGATCGAATAAAAGCCGCAAAGGATACGATCAAATAGCCGCGAAAAATCTTAAATAAATTCAATTTGAGCCGCGAAGGAGAAATTGAATTTTAAACGGGAAACCGCGACCGCGAAAAATAATTTAAACGGTTATAAAGCCGAAAAGGCATAAAAATCGTAATTTTGATCAGATAAGACCATAATAAGCCTAAAAGGTCTTCTAAAACTCGAGCTGAGGCTGGTGAGAGGTCTGATCTTAAACAATAAATTGCAACAATAAGTGAGCAAAGTGAAAATAAGAAAGAGGAACAGTGATATTAGAAAAATATATAAATGAAGATTATTGAAGGTGACAAAGAGAAAAAGTGACTAGCAGTGAAAAATAAAAAGTGCTTCAACAAGGACAAGAGAAACTGAATCACAGGTAATAGAAAGTATAGAAACTAAAGTATAGTCAAAGTGGATTCTAGCAATAGAAAAGAAAAAAGGGGAGACATATTCGATAACTTACGAAAAATAGATACTAACTAAATGGAAGCGTTAGTGCAACAGTTACAACAGCAGCTCCAAGCAAGGGAGCAGCAATTGCAACAACTGGTAATTGCCGTACAGCAACTCACGGCAAATTACCAGCCACCTGGAAATAGCTAAAATGAAAAAATTCTAAAAGAGGTAAAGTTCATGACTAATTTTACGGGCAACGGGGAAATAGGCATCAAAGCTTCATGAAAAATGTGGAATACTTCTTGAGTAGGATAAATGACGAAGAGCTTCGGGAAACAGCAACAAGGATGATCTTCCATGAGAAAATTCACGGCGAAGCAAAGAGTGCAGTTATCAACATTCCAGATCCGGAGAGCTGGCAAAGTATAAAAAGGCAGCTCAAACTGAGGTTCCGGCCCGATACAGAACCATCGGAAATTTATAGAAAAATCAGTAATCTTAAGGTTAATAATGTGAGTGAACTGGCGGAAGAAATTCAAAAAATTAAACATAAGACTGATGAGTTATTGATTTATTTTGAAGACGACTGTTTTATTAATTTAAATAATGTAGATTCACTTCTAATAAATACGGTAAAAGAAATGAGTCAGGGTGTATTGTTGGACAAAATCTACGACCAAAATGATATCGAATAAATTATAAGCATAATGAGAGCTCGTAGGTTCGAAGATGAATGTATTAGGCCCGAATTTAGAAAAAATAAATATTTTAATCAAAAAGATTTGAGAAAAAAATGTACACTTCAAACAAATAAATTTAGTCAAAATCAAAGTCAGGTGACGAATTATAGGAAACCTCACAATTCAAGACATTATACACAAGAAACTCAGTACAGAAACGACGAGAGAAACTCAGGACATTACACAGAACAAGACCAGTACAGAAACAACAGCAACAACAGTGAACGACAACGAAACTTTTATAATGGTAACAAATCAAACACAAATCGTAAGCAAAATGAAAATTTCAGGCAGCAAAATTTCAACGATTCCGGACAAAGTCGAAGATATAACAACTCTGGGAATTCGAGGCAAAGTTGGAGGACAAATAGATTACCACCCGCTGAACCTATGGAAATAGATAATATCGAACATCGTCGAGATTATAGGTCAAGAACAAGCCAACGTAACCAAAAAAAAGGGAATCGGAAAATCAGGGAACCTCTTTTTCAACTGTACCTTCCGAAACGAATAACACCGAGAGCCAAGTTGTTTTTCAAAACTAGCCTCGGAACAGTTACTTCTTATTGAGATAACTATAAATTCGAAAAAAATATGTCGCTTTAATCGATACAGGAGCCTCATTTAGTATAATTGACGATAGAATTGATTATTTAATAAAAATTAAAATCAAACCTCTTACGTTCTCTACTATAACTGGCAAAGACACTATTGAGTATGAGGTTCAAACCCCATCTCCTGAAGAAATCAATCCACCATCACCAAGGGCTATGGTAAGGTGGAAAGTTCGAAGATTAAATGAGCGAAAATATCAATTCATAATTGGAGTTGATCTTCTCAATAAGTTAGACACATTAATAGATTTAAAGAAAAATACAATTACAATAAATGGTCAAACAATCAAATTTCTTAATTTTCCATACTCATTTAAACAAATACATACCTTGGAAAAACTCAATAATGATTATAAAAAAATATTTTAAACGGCTTAAGTTAGATCATTTAAATGGTGAAGAATATATGGAATTAATGAAGGTCATGAACAAATTCGAAAAAGAGTTTTATAAAGAAGGAGATACGCTTACTAGCACTCCCACCATACAACATGAAATTAAAACTACGACCGACAATCAAATTAATTCAAGACTGTATAGGTATCCACCAAAGCACGAAGCTGAGGTGAGAAAACAAATTAATGAAATGGAAAGACAAGGCATAATTCGAAAAAGCAGCTCGAAGTATTCGAGCCCGCTTATAGTGGTGCCAAAAAAGTCATATAATTCCTGTGAAAAAAAGTTTCGTTTGGTTGTAGATTATAGAAAATTGAACGAGGTGACAGTGGATGATAAATTCCCACTGCCCAATATCGATTCAATTTTGGATAAACTAGGTAGAGCCCAATATTTCTCTACTATCGACCTGGCAAAGGGATATCATCAGATCCTAGCCAGAGAGGAAGATAGAAATAAAACGGCTTTTGTAACACCGCATGGCCCATATGAGTTTGTCCGAATGCCGTTTGGCCTGAAGAATGCCCCAGCGACATTCCAAAGGCTTATGAATGACATCCTCAGAGACTATATCAACAGGACCTGCGTTGTGTACCTAGACGATATCCTTGTATTTAGTACGTCTCTACAGGAGCATATGAAATCACTTACAGATATCCTCAAGACACTGCAGTCACATACACTAAAAATACAAATCGACAAGTGTAATTTTATGCAGAAGGAGACAAATTTTCTAGGTCATATAATAACTAAAGATGGTCTGAAACCAAATCCTGAAAAAATTGAAATTATTCAATCAATAAAGCTCCCGAGAACCGAAAAGCAAATCAAAAGCTTTCTAGGTCTAACGGGCTATTACCGCAAGTTCATAAAGGACTACGCCAAAGTGGCTCAGCCCATTATTAAATACTTGCGAAAAGACCAAAAGATAAACACAAAGGATCCAAATTATATCGAGGCATTTGAAAAATTGAAAACTCTTATCAGAACATACCCTGTACTTAGATTTCCTGATTTCAACAAACCCTTTCAACTAACAACCGATGCCTCACAATATGCGATAAGTGCCGTTTTGGCGCAAAACGGACATCCTGTCTGCTTCGCTTCAAGAACGCTAAATCGTCATGAAAAAAACTATTCAGCTACGAATAAAGAATTTCTAGCCATTATGTGGTCGGTTAAGTATTTCCGACCATATCTTTATGGAAATAAATTTACAATTTTCTCGGACCATCAACCTATCAAATTCCTTCATGCAAAGTACAGAGGTAAGGACTTATCACCTCGTCATCAAAGATGGCTGCTGAAGTAAGGCGAATATCAATTCAATATCGAGTACCTAAAAGGGAAAGATAACCAAGTAGCCGACTTTTTAAGCAGACTTAATCAAAACGAAGAACAGGATCAAGAATCGGTAAAATTAACAACTCGCAACAACTCATACTCCGACCTGGGAATTCTTGGCAACATAGAGGATGAAGACGACGTAACTATGGGAACGAAACATTCAGCAGAAGAAGAATTATTGGATTATATACCAATAAAACAGGAAACCGTCAACAAGTACAAAACGCAGTTAATATTGTTGTGATCTACCGTTAAAACACCTTCCGTGAGTTCGATATTCTTCACATTCGTGAAATAAAACAGTTTCTTTTAAAACACTAATTACACTTTTATTCACACAAATATTTATAACACTAAATTCCGTACACTTTACTGATCGCACTATTATAAATTCTTTTCAATTTAATTATCGCACTATAATTACTCGCACTTTATCGCTTTTAATTAATCGCGCCCGGATACACTAGAACCGCTGTATCGCTTTTCAAACACCTCTTGCGGCGGTATTTATAGTCGTGTCGTGTGTCTCGGGTTCTCGAAGCCTCCTGATCTGGCTTCTGGAAAGCTATTGTGAACGTTCGTTACCGCGTGAGATCTGAGTCAGGTTTGGGGCTCTGGAATGTTCCCTTTTTACTTTCTAGAGGACTCTGTCTGCGACTTGTTTACAAATTGCATGTACGAGACACATGTATCCGACATATATTTCTCGCAGATTTTCAAACTGGTTTCTAGAGAATTAATTTACGTTTTGTTTTTCGTTGTTTGAATTACATGTATGAAATACATGTATGAGATGTATTTTGGCTTGTATTTTGGATGTATAACTTGTTTGGCGTGCATGCAACACTACCCCCTCCTTAGACCTGTTCGTCCCGAACAGATTCGTCGTCATCCATTGTGTTGTTTCCATGGTACGGGGCAAGTCGGTCTAGGTGCACAACCTTCATTTTTGACCGGTGTTTTCGATGCTGCTGTATTCGGTACACAACATCATTAAGCCGTTTAATGATGCGGTATGGTCCTTCCCATTTTGGCTGCAGTTTCGGGCTCAGGCCTTTCCGCCGGCGGGGGTTGAAGAGCCAGACTAAGTCATTTTCTTGAAATCCAGCCGAGTTTGCCTTTAGGTCATATCGCGTTTTCATCCGGTCGGTGTTTAGGTTTATGCGGCCCCTAACTACCTCGTGACGGTGATTCTCCAGTTGTAGTATGCGTCGCTGTTCGGTATGCCATCAGGAAGAATGGGATATGACGATCCCAATCATGCTGATGGTCTTCTACCACTTTGGCCAAGTGCTCAATCAAGGTTTTGTTGAACCTTTCGACCATTCCATCGGACTGTGGGTGAAGTGGAGTGGTTCTCGTCTTCTTTATGGAGTAAACACTTGGGACTCGAAATTTCGACCTTGATCGGAATGTAGCTCGGTTGGGACTCCGTACCTACTAACCCAGTTAATCACGGTTTGCTCCGCCACTGTAGATGCTTCCTGATTTGGAATAGCGTAGACTTCTGTCCATTTGGTGAAATAGTCGGATACCACCAGCACGTAGCGATTTCCTTGTTGCGACACCGGAAACGGTCCTGCCACATCGATGGCGACCCTTTCAAAAGGGGTCCTAACGTTATATGTCTTCAGCTCACATCTAGGCTTTCTCCTGGGTCCCTTCACAGATGCACAGGCTGCACATTTCCTACACCAGTCCTCCACATCTTCCCGCGCATGCACCCAATAAAATCGTTCTCTTATTTTATTAAGTGTTTTGTTTATGCCCAGGTGGCCTCCTGACGTTCCCTCGTGTACTTCCTGTAAAACATCCTTAACTTTGCTCCGAGGAAGTACAACCTGCATTCGATGCGCTGACCCATCCGCGGTTTCCCATTTCCTTTTTAGTAGGCCTGCTTCAAGATGCAGGGAGTTCCATTGTGCCCAATAGCTCTTTAGCGTAGGACTGCGACTCGATATGCTTTGCCATTCAGGCCGATGTGCAGACTCCTTCCAGGCTATGATTTCTCGTAGATCTCCATCCGCCAGTTGCTCGTCCAATAGTTCCGATTGCGACCATCCTCTTGCTGGTGAAACGGATATCCACTTAACCTCGGCATCGACTACCTTTTCTTCTAACCGACGACAGTGCTTGCATTCCGGCTTGTATGGACGTCTGGAGAGAGCATCAGCATTTCCGTGCATAGTACCTTTTCGATGGACTATGTTAAAGTTGTATGTTTGCAACCTTTCAATCCATCGTGCCACTTGTCCTTCGGGGTTCTTGAAGTTGAGCAGCCATCTCACAGCAGCGTGATCGGTCCTCAATACGAAGCTTTGACCGTACAGGTATTTGTGGAAATGCTTAGTGGCCTCAACTATTGCCAAGAGCTCTCTTCGAGTGACGCAGTAGTTTCGCTCTGGCTTGGATAGCACCCGGCTAAAGTAAGCAATAACCCGTTCTTGACCATCAATTTGCTGGGATAACACGGCACCTGTACCTGTATTACTTGCATCAGTGTCCACGATGAAAGTTTTCTGCGGCTCTGGATATGCTAGCATCGGTGCTTCACAAAGTTCCTGCTTAAGCTTCTCAAACGCTGCTTGGCACTGGTGGTTCCAGTTAAACGGCTGATTTTTCTCCGTCAGCTGGTGTAAACTTTTGGCGATGGTAGCGAAATCCTTCACGAACCGGCGATAGTACGTTGCCAATGCCAGAAAACTCCGAAGGTGATGCTTATCCTTAGGTACTGGCCAATTTTTAACGGCTTCAATTTTCGCAGGGTCGGTTTTTATTCCTCCAGTGGAAACCACATGACCAAGGTATTTCACTTCACTGCAGAACAGGTTGCACTTTTTGGGACTTAGCTTCAAGTTAGCCGCTCGCAACCTTTCGAATACGTCCTCCAGGTTTTTCAAGTGTTCCTTGAACGTTCTGCCGATGACAATTATGTCATCCAGGTACACCAAACATGTCTTCCAACTTAGTCCAAGCAGTACTCGCTCCATGAGTCGTTCAAAGGTCGCAGGAGCATTACAGAGTCCGAACGGCATTACAACAAACTGCCAGAGCCCGGTTCCCACGGAAAAGGCTGTCTTTTCACGGTCACTTCTCTCGATTTCGACCTGCCAGTATCCGCCCTTCAAGTTCAACGTTGAAAACCAATTCGCACTGGCTAGAGTGTCTATAATGTCATCCATTCTCGGCAATGGGTAGCTATCCTTTTTCGTAAAATCATTCAATCGTCGATAGTCAACACAGAACCGTGTACTGCCATCCTTCTTTTTGACTAAGACAACAGGCGACGTCCAAGGGCTATTCGAAGGCTCTATGATCCCTTGTTCTTGCATGTTCTGTATCATATCGGCGACCTCAGCTTGTTTGGCTAGTGGTAAGCGGCGGGGAGCTTGCCGAATCGGTGATGCATCTCGTGTATCGATTCGATGAGTAGTCAACCTTGTTCTTCCGTAATCGTCCTCTCGAGTCGATAAGATATCAGCATAGCGTTCAATTAGCTGAACTCCTTGTTGGTACTGTTCGTTCCTTAGTTCCGAAGACTAGCATGTTCTTTGCTAGCTCCCCTATCTTCCTGTTGGGTATCTTTTTGTGTTCAGATTCTATTTCGGCTATCTCCAAAGAAGTAATTGAAGAAACTGGTTGGCAGTCAGCGATTACTTCTCCTTTCTTAAGTTTCTTGTCCTGCTCTGCTAAATTCAGCACCCTTACAGGAACATAAGCCCCCTCCGTAATTGTGATTAGGCTTTTTGCCACCATAAGGTTGCTGACTGCTGGGTTTTGCGTTGGCTCCACGATGAAGAATTGGTGGCCCCCAGGATCACCATCTAATGTAGCCCAGATGATGTTTTCCGACGACTTTGGTACTTTGGTGTTTTCGCAGACGACGATTCTTAGCCGGTCGTTTCCCTTCCTGTTTCCTACCAACGGTATTTCAACGTTTTTCCACTTGATCACCCTGTCTCCCAAATCCAGGCTGAAGCCATGAGGGCCTAGGAAGTCCATCCCAAGTATACATTCGTCGGTTATATCTGTCACAAGGAACCGATGCTGGAACACCAAATCACCGAGCTGTATTTGGCGCGTTATTTCTCCGTGAACTGGTGCAGACTCGCCTGTTGCTGTACGAAGTACATATCGTCCAACGTTACCAAGTCTCCATGCCTTCACCAAGTCCATCCGCAAAATCGACTTCATTGCTCCGGTATCAATGGTGATATTGCAAGGCTTGTTTTCGATTTTTCCTCGCAGTCTTAAGTCGTTCTCATGTCGATCGAGCCTTGAGACTGTGATGATGGTTCTGGGGTCAACAATTCCACGAGCCAACCTCCGACCCATGAGGTTGGCTCTTACTGGTTTCCCGCCTCTTCCGAAGAAGAGACGGCTACGTTCGCTGAACCAGCCCCGTTTCTTTGTCGCCTTGCACACTCTTCGCAAAACCTTGTTTTCAATTTCTTTCAGCAGTCACGCCTCAAGTGCCCTTTTTGTCCACAGTTCCAACATTGTGGAGCTCCGCTTATCGGTGATTCTCGGCTGACCTCGGCTCTTTGGCATGCACACTCTTCGTACACTTCACGCACTCTAACGTTACTGCGTGATGCCCGCTTTACCGATTCGTAAGTGAGAGCGTAGGCCAAAGTATCCCTCAGCGTTCGATTATTTGCCAATCGAAGTGCTTGTTGGAGCTCTTCATCACGAGCTGCATGGATGAAAGCGTCCTTCGCTGTCTCGTCCCGATGATCTGGATCTGAAGCAGGATAGGACAGAAGTGTCAAACGCTCGATGTCCTGAGCCAGCTGCTGTAAGGTCTCTCCCGGTTTTTGTGTGCGTGTCCTCAGCTGCGAACGATGAATTTCCTTTAAGTGATCTTCGCCGTACCGCATATCCAAGGCACTCGCCAGGCTGCAATAACTGGAGTAATTGTCGACCGACATGGTTTGCAGTACGTCCGCCGCGGATCCTCTCAAAGACACCATCAGTGAGGTCGCACGTTCTTCATCGTTCCAGCGGTTAACTTTTGCAACAGCCTCAAATTGCTTCTTGTAGTTGGTCCAAGAAGTCTTCCCATCAAACGTTGGTGCTTTCAGCGCTTTGCCAGCTCTTGGTTCAGCTGGCACAATTCCTGCCGCTCTCACGCGTTGCAGATTCAATTTCAGCAAATCCATTTCCTCTCGAAGCACTACCAGCTTCCGCTCTTGCTTCTCGCACTCCGCGTTTAACTCTGCCAATGTCAGTTCACTTACTTTCGCTGTCTTCGCCATCTACTGAGTCGCGTGTACAAACTAACGTTTCCAACTAACTCTGCTAGCACCTCTTGCGGCGGTATTTATAGTCGTGTCGTGTGTCTCGGGTTCTCGAAGCCTCCTGATCTGGCTTCTGGAAAGCTATTGTGAACGTTCGTTACCGCGTGAGATCTGAGTCAGGTTTGGGGCTCTGGAATGTTCCCTTTTTACTTTCTAGAGGACTCTGTCTGCGACTTGTTTACAAATTGCATGTACGAGACACATGTATCCGACATATATTTCTCGCAGATTCTCAAACTGGTTTCTAGAGAATTAATTTACGTTTTGTTTTTCGTTGTTTGAGTTACATGTATTTCATTTCATTTCAGATTTTAGAAGTAAATTCTAAATTTGGAAGTATCTACTTCCACTGAATTTTTAATTAAAATTTTTTTATTATTTTAATTTAAAACACGTCTTGATAGCTTCTTTACAAAATATATATTATCATTTTTAATTTTCAATATTTTTGTTTACGTTTTTCTTAGCCTACTATATAAATAAATTTGGTTATATTGTAAAGTGTTGTGTAGATATGTCATTGTGGGTTGTGTTGTGTTCCCACAAGATGTGTTTTGAGTATTTCCTAGCCGTTTTTAGCATTTTCTGGCGCCGCTACAACTTGTTTGGCGTGCATGCAACAATATTAACAAATAATAAAACAAAAGAATTTGAATTAATACATAAAAAAGAATTATATATATAGCAGAACACGATCTTGATAATTTAGATAACATACTACGGAGATATATTAAAAAGGGAATAACTGGTATATATACTGAGCTGGCTGACGGCAAATACAATAAACTGCAGGAAAAAATCAGAGAATAAGAGCCGTTTCACACGAGACACTCGGTGTCCGGCCACTGAATCCTCAGCCACTGTTTTTGTATAGAATTGTGGCCCGGACACTGTGGCTCTGTGTGTATGGTCTCATTTATTTCTATGCCCCGGCAGTGGCTAGAGACACAGTGGCCGGACACCGAGTGTCTCGTGTGAAACGGGCCTTATACTCAAACGACAATCAGACAAAATTTGTTAGGTGTTCAAACAGAGCTCGAGATATACTAACAGAAGTGGAAGCTGTCAAGCAGATTTCACTTTATCATGTTAAAGAAAGCATGCATTCAGGCATCCAAGAAACTTTTAATTCAATAAAACATAAATTATATTATCCAAAATTACTAGAAATGATACAGCTAGTAATTAATCAATGTGACGTCTGCCAAATGGTTAAATATGATCGAAAACCAATCAAGCCGAAATTTCAATATTCTGAAACCCCTAATAAAATAAACCAAATAATACATGCCGATATTTATACTATTATGAAATATGATTTTCTGACAATTATTGATAAATTTTCGAAATTTGGCTCAGCGTACTATTTGCCTGACAAAACTCACATAACAATTATAGAAACTCTAGAAGATCATTTCACTAAAATAAGGAAGTCAGATGAAATTGTTGGAGGTAATGAAATAAACACAACTCATATCAAGGAATTTTTGCAAACAGAAGGAGTTACACTTCATGTAACCAACCCCAATAGCCACACAGGTAATGCGGATGTCGAGAGATTCCATAGCACAATTGTGTCCAAATTCCGAACTTTATTATTTAACAAAGAAGGAAAATCACCGAAGCAAATCATGAAAAGAGCTGTTAGAAATTATAATGACAGGTATCATTCGACAATTAAATGAACGCCATCAGAGGTACAAAACCATAAAATAGATTTTGAAAGAATAAAATTAAATTTGGAGGAAACGAAAGAAAAATACTTGAAAAAATTAAATGAGAAACGAGAAGACTACGAAGAAACAAGAACAACCGGGTTCATTAAAAACTACAAGGCTCTTCGCTATAAGGAACAACCGAGATATAGAAAATCCAAATTAAAAAACATTCGCCCAGTGAACATAAGAAGGAAACTTAAATTCGTCGACTATGATAAAACATCTGGCAGCGTTATTTCTGAAGAACAAATTGCGGCTGCTGAAAAATCCGTTCGTAACGGACCACAGGAAGAAACCCTTATCACGAAGTTCAACTTAATTATAAAAAGATGTGATGTCGCTACACTATTAGACACAAGATGGTTAAACGACCAGATAATAAATTTTTACCTAAACCTTCTAGCCGAACGAAGTATTCAGAGTAATTCAGAAAGATTACCAAAAGTCTTCACAATGAGCACGTTTTTCTTAATGCAGTTGCAACAAAATGGATACAGTTCAGTGCAAAGATGGACTCGGAAAACTAATTTATTTTCCTACGATATGGTGTTAGTACCAGTACACGTTGACCAGGTACACTGGTGTATACCTTTGATCAATTTACGAGAAAAAATAATTACATATTATGATCTCATGGGAAAACCAAACCCGGGAATACTAAAAGCATTAGAAAACTATCTAAAGGAGGAATCAATGGATAAATTGAAAGAAGAACTCGATACTTCAACATGGACTAAAAGAAACATAGAAAATTGTCTTCACCAAACAAATGAATATGACTGTGGTGTGTTCATCTGTATGTTTGCGGAACATATTACACGGAGTTGTGAAGCTAATTTCAACCAAAATGACACTTCTAGATTTAGAAAAAAAAATGATAGTAGAAATAACAGAAGGAAAACTATATTCTTAGACAATATCTTTCACCCCTTAAATTTTAGTGTATATTATCGAACCTCTCTACATTTTAGCTAACTCTAACAACATTAATCTTACAGGTAGTAACAATGCTATACGTTCTACTATTTATACAACCGATACTGGCAACGTTAAACTTACAACCTATTACGACTGACAACGGATACACAATCATCAACATGGGAACTACAGAATTAGTACAAGACACCAAAACAATATTGCATTTAATAAATTTGCAGGAACTCAGGAAAACAGTAGAAATTACAGAAAACAATATCGAAAAACTAGAAATAAATAATGCCCCATTAATTCGAAAAGAACTGGAAAATATTCACGCCAAAGTAATGGCAATATAACCCAATTCAAGGCCAAAAAGAGGATTAATCAATATTGTCGGAACAACTCAAAAGTGGTTGTTTGGAACTATGGATGACAACGACAAACAAGAAATAACGGAGCACATAAAGACCATGGAAAAGAATGAAGAAAACACCATCAAAGCCATTAACAAACTAATTGAAATCAATTCTGGCATAACTGACAACATTTCTAAACTAAAACACATCATAGAAGCCGACAGAAATCAAATTAGTAAAACATATAAGGAAGTCACTGCAAATGAAAGACAAATTATCCTGCAACAATTAAAATTGGACAAACTTTTTAAACTTCAAATGCTCAGAGAAAAATTAGATCAAATCATAGATAGCATAGCTCTAGCTAAACATGGTATTGTACATTCTAGCCTACTGACTCCAACGGAAATAACAATGACTAAATTCGACTTTTACAAACTTAAGAACGTACGGATAGGACCCATAAGACAAGGGCAAGACGTACTCACTCTGGCAATAAAAATTCCAGTTAATTACAAAATCGTTAACCTGAAATTGATTACAGCTTTACCTAACTCAGAATATTTGGAGTTAAGTATAAAAGATCAACTTATAGTCGAAATAAATAAAACTAGGTATCAATACGATAAAGAAATTCAACACGAAAAAGAATTAAAGCTACTAGATAACTGTATTACTCATAATAATTGTAAATTTGAAGAAAATAGATTTCAAGAAATTAAGAAACTCGAGGAAAGTACGATAATATGCAAAAACATGAAAAACCAAGATGTTATAAATTTTTGTGATGACAGAAATTAAACTTAATGGAAATTACTTGATATCAATAAATAATTGTACAATTCAAATCATTTGGTAACAGTAACGTTGAATTCACAGATAAATTTTTCTACACAGAAGAGCAAGCTTACAATTTAACAAAAAATGTAAATTTTGAAAATATTGCATTAACGAAGATTGAAAATATAAAAAAACATAAAAATGTTGAAATTTTACAAAAATTTTAATTCAATTGCTGGATTTGTCATAACTAGTATGCTCATCCTGATTACAATTGTAGTAGTTATCTTATTTAGAAAAAATACGAAAGTAAAGAAGTTATTGCTCTCAATCGAAAATGTCCATAAAATCAATAGAATTCAGGAGAATTCTTCTCTAAAGAG
This sequence comes from Nemotelus nigrinus, assembly GCA_947369275.1. Taxonomy (NCBI): domain Eukaryota; kingdom Metazoa; phylum Arthropoda; class Insecta; order Diptera; family Stratiomyidae; genus Nemotelus; species Nemotelus nigrinus. The sequence goes on along the minus strand of OX376373.1, from coordinate 129,980,773 downwards.
AGAGAAGCTATGTATACGCTAAACACATGTAACATAGAAAAGTTGCTAAGCGATATCAAATTGCATACATTGCACTAATGCTGAACTTCTATCATTTCGGTTTCGGTTACATTTTCAAAATTCTCACAAAGTCCATTTTTTCACACGAATCAGCAAACATGTGCCGGATGAATGCAATTCTCACGAAAGAATGCAGACGCAACGTCAGCAACATTAAAATTCATAAATAGGGAAAAACAGATTTTAGCGAGTAGTTGCTTACCGCCAGTCACACTGAAATCGTTATCGAAAGTCAATAAACGGTGAATTGTAAGTCTTGTTGAAAACGTGTGTTTTATTTTATTGATAGTGGTGCAAGTTTATTTTTTTTTTGTATCATCAGTAAATTAGTACAAAACTCACGCTTTAAGTCAATTTCATTACTCAGTGTCGCATTTTCATGGTAGTTTTTCAGTATGTTCCATGCACCAACCGCTGAACTTTGATCTCGAATATGCGATATCTGATCATCTTCAATCAAAAGGCCAATAATTGAAAAAACTTCCTTGTTCAATTTCGCGAACTTTGCCTTGCAGTCAGCCATACTGAACACTTAGCTTGCACTTCAATTATCGAGAACTATTTTATTTGTACAACGTGGCCTGGGCCCATAACCTGTTGGTTAATTCAAGTGTCTTTATTTGAACACGGTTAGCTTAAGACTACAATACATGTCACTAGTTTTGTACTAGCTCAATTACAGTTGAAAAGTACTAAACTCAATTTTAGAACATAACTATTACAAGACTCGAAATTCAAGTGTATCAACGTAAAAAAATACTAATACTAGATTTCAACACAGAATCCATTCTGGGCCGAAACATTGGTCCGTCGAGCCGGACATTGTTTGCACTTAAGTTCTTACTTTTGATCATAACTGCAACAAGTCCGTTTTTTTCCATTGGTTGCTGCGTTTTTAATCCTGAGCATCGTTTCTTACTATCAACAAAGGAAATTATCTGGACTCTGGTGGCACTCAGGTTCCGAATTTTTTGTTCCTGGCTGCTATCATTGGAAATTATTGTAAAGGATTTGGCGGCACTTAAGTTCTGAATCTATTTGTTCCTGACTGCAGCATACAAGCTTTCCGTGGAGCTTACCGTCGTACAAAGATACATTTTCATCCACCAACAACAGCCTATAGCTGGGTGTCTGGAAAATTTGGAGAGGACTTTAAAAAAGGACAGCGCATCTCGGAAGAATGCAGGTTACTTTGAGAAAAAACTGGAAAATATTGAGAGTCTCGGGGAAATTGAACCACGTCAATCTAGAATCCACACTTGATCCATCTCATAAATGTTTTGAGAATCGTCTGTGCGAAGCGACAAGACAACAATACGAAAAAACAAAAGGTGTATACGCTGAAGCTCAGAAGCTTCTTACCCTGCATTCGAACCCTATCGAAGGATTATCTAAACCTACAATGTCAACTCCATCAACTACTGGAGTAATAACAACACCTGCAACTATGACTCCTAACATCCAGGGTTTCGTTTCCAACGCTCCATCCGAAGCGATACCAATGAATACCTATCAATATCCCTGGCCACCAAGCAACATGCCAAGACTGCCAGCAATGACCATTCCCATGTTCAATGGTGACTTCAAAGAATGGAGATTTTTCGACTCATTCAAGACAGTCATACACAACAATTATAATCTAGGGCCAGTCCAAAAAATGCAATATCTGCTGAGTTATCTAGATGGAGAGGCCAGAAATTCTGTATCTCATCTACAATTAGATGCTTTAAACTACGATACGCTATCTTGATACAAATTAGCCTAAACGATGCAGTGCAGTCCGCTGCACTGCACTGCACTGCAATTAATGTGAATTCCCACATGCAATTACATGAGTTCTAAATTTCAGTGCACTGCACTGCACTGCATGCCAATGTAATTCAGGATTTACTTCAGCAAACTGCAGCAGTAACAGAATTTGGCCGCTGGCTTCTTTTAGCTGCAAAATTTGGCTTGCAGCAAGAGTACAAAAACGACTTTTAATATATTATAATAGATTCAGGTACGCGAACAGACCTAATGAGAGTGTTAGTATGGAACATACTTTTACGGTAGCCTGTTTGAAAAAAACGACATAGAAAAACGTAACAAAAAAGCGACATAAAAAAGCGTTATCAGAAAGCGTTCCACGAACATTGGCTGTGTTGGTGTGTGCTTGGTTGCTATAAATAGAGTGAGGGAGGGGGTCCAGGGGGGCGAAGCCCCCCGGCGAGGCGCGTAGCGCCAAGTTTTTAAGTAAATTTTTAAGAAAATTTTTTGAAAATTTTTAAGAAAATTTTAAGAAATTTTTTTGAGAAAATGTTCAGAAAATTTTTTTGAGAAAATTTTTAAGAAAATTTTTGAGAAAATTTTTAAGAAAATTTTAAGAAAATTTTAAGAAAATGTTTAAGAAAATGTTTAAGAAAATTTTAAGAAAATTTGTAAGAAAATTTTTAAGAAAATTTTTAAGAAAATTTTTAAGAAAATTTTAAGAAAATTTTTAAGAAAATTTTTAAAATATTTGTTGAAATATTTTTTGAAATTTTTTTGAAAATTTTTAGAAAATTTTTAAGAAAATTTTTAAGAAACTTTTTTGGGAAAATTTTATGAAAATTTTAAGAATTTTTTTTTTTGAAAATATTAAGAAAATTTCTAAGAAAATTTTTTGATAAATTTTTAAGAAATTTTTTTTTTTTTTGGGAAATTTTTAAGAAAATTTTAAGCAAATTTGTTGAGAAAATTTTAAAGAAAATTTTTAAGGAAATTTTTTAAATTTTTTGAAAATTTTTAAGAACATTTTCTTAAAAATTTTCTTAAAAATTTCCTTAAAATTTTTCAAAACATTTTCTTAAAAATTTTCTTAAAAATTTCCTAAAATGTTCTTAAAAATTTTCTCAAAATTTTCTAAAATTTTCAAAAAATTTTTCCAAAAAATTTTCAAAAAATTTTCTTAAAATTTCCAAAAAAATTTCTCAAAAATTTTCAAAAAATTTTCTTAAAAATTTTCAAAAAATTTACTTGAAAATTTTCTTAAAAATTTTCTAAAAATTTTCTTAAAAATTTTCTAAAAATTTTCTCAAAAATATGTTCCATATTTTTCATGTTTTAGCCTGGTAAAAATGCGAATCGCGAAGTCCAGAGGGGCGAAGCCCCCTGGCGAGGCGCGTAGCGCCGTTTTTTTCGTACTTTTTATGAATCTCCCCACCACACGATTCAGGAAAATTCAGTGACTGAAAGTACGCGAACGGACCTAATGTGTAGAAAGTTTAATGAAGTAATTATCGGTTAGTTGATTTTATATTTACTATCGATTGTGATAGTATATACTTGTTATTTTCTCTCTTTGTTTTCAACTGCTTTAGATTTGAAAGCTGCATACAATTTGACAGGTTATGTAGGAAATACAATGGCCCAAGCAAGACCAAAAGAGGCTATGGCCAATATGTGTACACCCCCGTGGTGCGAGCTGGGCTGATGTTGGGCTCACTCCCAGTCTGAGTGGATTTTTGGCCAATATGTATTTGAAGCATTAGAATTTGCTCGTATGAACGAAGATGTCGTTTCGTTTGTGATCTACTTGGAAGCACTAATTAGTAAAAATTGAACACGGTAATTATGAGGGCTTTTTCTAAATTCCTAGCTACGAAAAATTCAACATAGCCTTGAAAAATCCAAAGCCACCTATTGGCAACTATATAGCCTCCTCACTGCAAAAAAGGCATAACTTATCATACACTACACGAAATCAAGAGCGCGAGTAGTTGGACGTAGCCAAAGTACTTGCGAGTACGAAATAGTACTAATGGAACACGGGTAATATTTTGATATAGCCGTCTTCTAGTAAATCAGTTTATTATGCTGGGAATTGAAGCAAATCATTCAGATTAATTTCACAGGCGTACAATCGAAGATATTTTCACGCTGTAAATCAAAATATTTATGTTCTGGGTCGTCATAATACTGAGTTGCTACATTAATGTAAAACGCCCTGGCAAGAACAAGTCTCCTTACTGTCCGAAAACTTCACTCGATTCATGAAAACTAAAAACTATGTAGGTACATTACTCTCATCACAATTATTGCACATTTAGTTGCATGTTTCTGAAATTGAAAGATTTGTATTCATACCTCTGGCGTGTCTAAGACTTCCCAATTCCTCCGAATCATTTTGCTAAGTTATATCACGTATGTTATCTTGATTCCAGACTTAACCAAGTTCCCACTAAGATTTCTTCTACTACAAGATACTCCCAACTAATCACGGTACATGGCTTGATGATACTGTCGATGGCAAGATTTCGTTTTCTTCACAAATACCTCAAATAATCAACGACTTTGGACTAACTATCGCATTGTTGTCGTAAATAGCAACGCGCCTGAACCAGTTTCCTTACTCAAATTAAAAAGCTCAAGACTCGTACGGACCTTGAAGGTTAGATCAGATATGTTATCTGTTAACACGTCACAACCAAAGATGAGTCTGATTCCGTACACGTAGGGACACGATGAAAGTACTGATATTAGTACGGTATCGATACTTTCGTTTGATACCAAGTAAAATTTTACTTGAATCGAAACTGTTCGATATTTTACTCATATCAATACTTTGATGGTAGTATCGTATCGACATGTGACTGAAACATTTTTATATGGAAATCGACCCATCTTTCTAAACTGAGCTACGAATAATGTCTTCGTACAGTAGCTATTTGAAACTCAAGTGATAAAAAACAATAAATTGTTGCAAGAAATTTAAAAAAGTTTTAAGACAGATTTATTCGTTAAAGATTTTATTTAATTTAGAAACAAAAACTAATCCATTTAAATTATTCATTACAAAGTTATTAACTAAAAATAAAGCAAAGTCGACAATTTGCCTGCAATAAAGTCTTCGTACACTTACGAAACAGTTTATGAAAATCTTAAAAACTATAGATACTTTTTTTGGTATTATTTAGTTGGGAAGCCTTTATTTTTAATCACGGTTTTAAGGCAGAGTGGCATCAATTCTACAAGTATTTTTGCATAGCTTGGCTCTATTTTCAGTGTATGGGCAAGAGCCTGTTTCAACTTAGATTTTTTTTAGGCTAATAGGATGAGTCCTGATCCTTTCTTCTTGCGTGTTCCGCATGTGCTCAATGGGATTGAGGTGAGGACTTTGCGGCGATGTTTTAAGCAAATGTAGAATTTTGTACGCCAAAAACATCCTTTTAAAGTGTGGAAATAGCCAGGGGTATCTTACAACCCAAAAAAACACCATGAAAACTGTAAAGCACTGTGGCGGCGGCGTTATGGTATGGGGCTGTATCGCTGCCAGCGGCGTTGGAAACTTAGAAATAATTGAAGGAAACATGGATCATCGGGTATATATTGCAATTGTCAAGGGAAATTTGGAGCCAAGTGCTGAGAAATTGGGTGAATCGAAGGATTTTTACTTTCAACAAGATAATGACCCTAAGTGCATGCTCATAACACTAGAATGTTCTTGGCGTACAAAATTCTACATTTGCTTAAAACACCGCCACAAAGTCCTGACCTCAATCCCGTTGAGCACATGCGGAACATGCTGGAAAAAAGGATTAGACCTCATCATATTAGCTCAAAACCTAAGTTGAAACAGGCTCTTTAGCAGAAATAGACGAAAATAGAACCAAGCTATGCAAAAATACTTGTAGAATTGATGCCACACTGTCTTAAAACCGTGATTAAAAATAAAGACTACCCAATTAAATATTAACAAAAGATGTATCTATAGTTTTTAAGATTTTTCATAAACTGTTTCGTTAGTGTACGAAGACTTTATTGGAGACATATTGTTGACTTTGTTTTATTTTTAGTTAATAACTTTGTAATGAATAAATGAAATGGACCTGTTTTTGTTTCTAAGTTAAATAAAAATGTTTAATGAATAAATCTGCATTAAAACTTTTTCAAATTTCTTGCAACAATTTATTGTTTTTTATCACTTGAGTTTCAAATAGCTGCTGTACGGGGACATTATTGGTACATTCTAATTAGTATCAACTTTCATATCCTAATGTCCTCTCAATAGGTTAGGTTAGCTGGCTGGCACAGGGCCACACATAGACCCATTGGTCCGTAGTGATACCAGATAAGTGGACCCGGAGAAGGAAAGTTCAGTCCAAACGGCCATCGAAGGCCCCGGACTTTTTTGCGAACTGAAGTATGTCTTTCAGCCTCTGCTCCGCCACATGTGAGAGATCCACCAGCCAGGGCTCACCGAAGCAGCGCTGCCTGGTTCTCCCCAGTGCCGGGCAGTGGCACAGAAGGTGCTGTATTGTTTCTGAGACTCCTGGCTCTTGACACTTCCTACAGATGTCACTGGTTAGGAGTCCCATTTTCACGGCATGAGCTGCTACAAGACAGTGGCCAGTAATGATGCCGACCAGCCGCTTGCAGTCAGTCCGCGTTAATTCGAGCAGGTACTTAGTAGCTACAAGATTGTACGATCCCCACATGATTTTGGTTAGCTTACATGTCTGGGTTGCACGCCACCTGCACGTAGCAACTTGCATCATATTGGAGTCGATCGAGTATTTGATTGTTTGGATTGGAGTAGGAATGTTAACTGCGCCTGACAGGGGAAGGCTGGCTCCGTGCTTAGCCAGCGCGTCCGCCCTCTCGTTTCCTTCAATGCCCTTGTGACCAGGAACCCAGAAAATTCTGACTCTTCTGTTGTTGCCCAGTCTATTCAGGGCCTGAATGCAGTCAAGTACACACTTCGATTTGTATGTGTAAGACATCAGTGCTTTAACCGCCGCCTGACTGTCTGTAAAGATGTTGATTTCTTCATTTGTAGTATTTCCGGCGTATGCTAGGTCTGCGGCTTTACGTATCGCAAAAACCTCCGCCTGAAAAATACTACAGTGGTTAGGAAGCCTAAAAGCTGCTTCCATAGTTGCCTCTGCGGAAGAAGTTGCAGCACCCACTCCGGCAGCCGTTTTAGAGCCGTCAGTGTAGATGCTAAGAGTTGTTGCGCCCATTTGCCGATTCCACTCCTGCCCATCCCCCACGGTCGCCCGATATCCGCGCTCGAAGCACAAAGTGGGGACCAAGTAGTCGGTGCTACCTGCGTACCCCCGCTCAATTCTGCTGTGGCCGAAGGATCGTGGCTCAAAGTGTCCCGATTCCCTAAGCCTGACAGCAGCTTTTGCGGCAGCGCCCTTCACGAAGAGGTCAAGTGGAGGGAGATGAAGCAGGACATTCAAAGCAGACGAAGGAGTCGAGGCTAAGGCACCTGTAGTGCAGAGAGCCGCCAGCCGCTGAACTCTGTTCGCCATGCTAGCAAAGGTAGTCTTATTTACTGCTGGCCACCAGACCAAACATCCGTACGCAAGGATAGGCCTGGCTATTGCCATGTAGGTCCAGTGTGTTAAGGCAGGGCTTAGACCCCACGTTTTACCCAGCACTCTCCTGCTGGCGTAAATCGCATTGCTGGCCCGCTTTACTCTCTCCTCCAAATTCGCCTTCCAGGTGAGCTTGCTGTCCAGAATAAGACCCAAGTACTTAGTTTGCGACTTGAGGCTTAAGCTGGCGCCGCCCAACCTGATTGGAGGTAATTCAGGAATTTTGTACTTCCTTGTGAAAAGTACAAGGTCAGTTTTATTGGAGTTGATGCCAAGGCCCACGTTATTTGCCCATTCCTCAACAAGCCCCAGAGCATACTCGATGAGTTGGCCAACTGTGTGCGGAAACCTACCCGAGACTAATATCGCGATGTCATCGGCATAGGCCACAACCGTGAGTCCTTTGCGCTCCAGTTTATCTCTCAATGGACGAATAACAATGATATTAAATTAGTTTCAAAAGTGATATATGTATGTGTAAAAAGGCACATTTTTGACTTGAGAGTGCAACAATCCTCGTGAACAATATCTGGTCTTCTGTACGCATCCTCATCATATCACTGTTTTTTATCATCGCTTATCTCCTCTTCAAAATTAACTTTTATCTAGTTTAATTTAATTTAATAAATTTATTATTTTAATGTTTCTAATCCGACTCAAAGAATGCTGTTTGCTTGCTCCCGTCTTGAGCGAGCAAACAAAACGAAATCTGATAGAATAGTTGCGATTAGCTCCACACGTCAGCTCAGTTGCGCTTTTGAGCCTCCATTATCTTGATAAACCGTTGTGCTTCGGCCTCTGACTTATTTCCTTTGCTGGATGCTGACTTGGAGCAGAATAATTCTTACATCGATTGCCATATTTTTGGCGTCGCTGTGAGAACGGGATTAATGAGTAATGGAAAGGGATAATCTAGTGAAGCAAACGTACCCGCCCATGTGTTCTCACCAATAAATAACCTTCCGAATTAGATCTGAATGTGTAACGTAAATTTTGTGTGCTTGATCCCGAGAACAAAGTCGCGGAACGGCACCAGACCAGTTCCCGGCCCTATCATTATAATTTAAATCTCTGGCTTCGTTGGAAGTCTAAACTGACTGACTATAGTAAGTATCATTTGATATTTACTCATATCAGTACTGTCGCAATGAGTACGGGACTTATATCAATACTTGGTTCTGATACTACTTTAAAGTAAAAGTATCGATACTTTCTTTCGATATCGTGTCCCTACGTACACGCGCATATGCGCCGAGGTAAACCAGTAGAGGTATAACCGCTGAAGTCGCAGCCAGGCGCAGCCAAGCTGTCAGTTGAGTTGACTATATGGGTTTTCCATAGCAGCGAGCACACCAAGTCGCAGCTATGCGCAGCCAGGCGCAGCTCAGGTCGAAATGGATTCAACTTTTGTCGCAGCGAAGAGTTGCAATCAGCTGTAATTACTTGAGAAACGCGCGGGATTTGAAATGTATGCGAAAATGTAAATAGAGTTGATTTTATATTACAAATTTTTTGAGGAATTCGAAAACAATTTTTATTGGTAATAGCTTAGATAGTTAAAAGTAAAATAAAAATATAGTTAAAGGCAAATTTGAAAGATAATTAATAGCAAATTGAATATAGTAATTTAAAATACTTTATTAGTCTAGTTGGTAGATTACTGACTTCTTGCTTGTGGGATCCCTGATTCGAATCCAAGTTCGAACGAAGGCCCGCGAACCAAGCTTTGAGTTCACCTAGCTCTAATTAGGTACGTGGTTAATATCAGGGGTAAAGTGAGTCGTCGAATTCCACACTCGTATTCACATTGATTGAAAAAATTGTAAAGAATTATTTCAAAATGCGGTCAATTAAAGATGCAGTGTTGGATGTCGAGGTGTCAATAGAGATGCTGATAGCCCAAATGAAGGAGCGTCCGATTATTCATGAGAAAGCTACAGGCGGATACAGAGATGTCGCTGTGAAATTCAAACATCAACTGAAAATTCTTCTTCTTCACTGACACTTAGTCACGTTTCAGTGTAACCAGGCGATTTCGTTGGCTGCGCTTGGTCACTGATAGCTGCGCCTCGCTGCGTCGACTGTAATTCAGGCATTCAACTTTTGTCGCAGCGAAGAGTTGCAATCAGCTGTAATTACTTGAGAAACGCGCGGGATTTGAAATGTATGCGAAAATGTAAATAGAGTTGATTTTATATTAATAATTTTTTGAGGAATTCGAAAACAATTTTTATTGGTAATAGCTTAGATAGTTAAAAGTAAAGTAAAACGATAATTAAGAGCAAATTTGAAAGATAGTTAATAGCACATTGATTATAGTAATTTAAAATACTTGAGTAGTCTAGTTGGTAGATTACTGACTTCTTGCTTGTGAGATCCCTGATTCGAATTCAAGTTCGGACGAAGACCCGCGAACCAAACTTTGAGTTCACCTAGCTCTGATTAGGTACGTGGTTAAAAATCAGGAGTAAAGTGAGTCGTCGAATTCCACACTCGTATTCACATTGATTGAAAAAATTGTACAGAAGCTCCTCACCAGCTTCAACTCCTAGACCCGTACGAGGGTTGTCGTTGGATTACTTTTAATTTAATTATGGTTTAAAGACCAGCTTTTTTCTCCTACAAGCCAGATCTAGTCAAATGTACTTACATATTTATAACGAGGGCTATTTGGCTTTCTCCTCAAAGCCCATCAGTGAGATATTATGCTAATAGTATAACAAACGGATGTTTAATTTACATAACATTGGAAAATGTTTAAGAGCCAAGTAAGATTTCAAAGGTGACTATGGTAAAAGGTAAGTAGTAAAATAAACTTTTAAAGCATTCGGCATAAATATAAGGTAGAGTTTACGTTAGAATTAAACTCATTTACAGTGCATAGAAAAGAACACCCTCGAATAAATCAAAAAAATACATAGCATTATTTCAAAATGCAGTCAATTAAAGATGCAGTGTTGGATAACGAGGTGACAATAGAGATGCTGATAGCCCAAGTGAAGGAGCGTCTGATTATTCATGAGAAGGGTACAGGCGGATATAGAGATGTCGCTGTGAAATTCAAACATCAACTGAAAATTCTTCTACTTCACTGACGCTTAGTCACGTTTCAGTGTAACCAGGCGATTTCGTTGGCTGCGCTTGGTCACTGATGGCTGCGCCCCGCTGCGTCGACTGTAATTCAGGCATAAGACTTTAGAGTGGCGGTATACGTGTAAACGCCTGTAGGTGTGTGTCTCGAGCATTCTTCCCCCCCTCGCCTTCACCTCTCAAGCTTTATGGGGTGCTGTCAAGTACCCAGGAGTCAAAGTCAAATCGCACACACAAACAAACCAAAACAATTTTCAAGTGTGCTATTGATTTTGAGATGAAATTAGCTTGAACAAGCTGTGTTTTCAAATCAAATTTAGTGACGCGAGTGCTGAGAAGTGTAGAAAGTTATTAGAAGTATAAGATACGGTTAAAAGTGGTAGTGACACCTTCAGTTTTTATCAAAACACCGGCAACGAAATGTGAAGTGAAGTGTTGTTAAAAAAACACGGGCTCCTGCCTGCCTGGGTGAACTTTCTACAGGTAAGTACTCACCATTTACCTTATGGTAAAGTCGGTAGTCCAAATTAAGTACATTTGAGTACTTGGCGTGGCTGAAAACCAGTAATTTTAGTGCAATTTTTTGATGCCGATTCAAGTGCTCGTCTGCTGGCCCACGTATCTGATGTGGGAAATACATATTGGCCGAGACCAAGCGAGCCGAAGTCAGACGAGACCGCGAACATGTGGACGGCATTTGACAGCTCGTCCGAAATCGCTTTGGCTCGTGCTCAACATCCATTCCGATCGGAAAGCGGACGAGCGCCTCTGACACCTGTCAAAGTCGCTTGTCTGGACCGTCCACACACTCGGCTCGCCTGGGCTCGGCCAATATCTATTTGGCACATGACACCTGGGTACCTGACAGTTTCTCTTGGATTCCGAAATGACGGAAATGCCAATGAAGTAGGCTTAGAAGCTCATTCACAGGGGCAACTGATTTTAGTTTGAAGAATTAAAAAAAAATGTCGGTCGACCTAAATAAAATTCGAACAGAAAAAAATCTACGATTATTAGTAGCGTACATTTACAAGAAAAAAATTATAATTTTTGGAAAAATTTGTGCTGTTTACTATTATAAAATATGCTAAAATAAGAAACTTATTAAAATGGTATGATTTCGACTATCATAAATTCAGGTTAATTTTAGAAGAATGAATTCATGTAAATAAAAAGAGCCTAGAAAAATCTGCGTTTTGCCTTAATTCCGCCTAAGCCGGTCCCAAGCCCGGTTAAAAAGGAAGAGGGAGGTAGTAGAAAATTTGGCACCTCATTTGCATACAAAAGTTCAGATTTATCATTGTAAGGAACCGTAATGAAATGATAATAATTTTCTCATTAACCTGCGCACAGTGGTTAAATAGCGTTAATGCAATTAATGAAAATGTTGCAGGATAATAATATATAGTTCTTCAACAACAAGATTCGTTTCGTTCTACTTTTTAGAAGCAAATATTTTAATGACCAACTTTTACTTGAGAAGCCATAGATTTCAATTTATTGAAAAATATTAATACTGAAGAACAATGACCGGCCACAATGTAGAGTGCAGATTACCTTCAAATTTTATATATACGCATATTGTTCCTTGAATTTTAATATTTTCCTATTTTTTTCAAATATGCGCGCCAAGTTACTGCCCCCAAAACGAGCAACTGATCTACACCCCGAAAGATATTTCGTTGTATTGAAATAATTTGTGGATATGGGTGACCTCGAGACAGAATGCTTCTTTACCACCACTCTTAATGTCTTATACCTCTATGGGTAAACCACGCAAAGCATATGTTGCTTTGAGTATAAAGATATTAAGAGTCGCAATAAAGCCAGCAGACTGTCTTCATTTTCCCAAGATTTTACCCATACTATGAAAATTTACGAACATTCGGACAAATTGTTCGGGGCGTAGATGAATGGCTCGTTTTGGATGAAGGGGCTTGGCGCCGAAATTTGAATATAAATATATGTTGTGCGTAAATCTGATATGAATATTCAAGCTTTAATATTCTTTTGCCGAAACTAAATAGCTGATATACGAAGTGAAACGTGAACTAAATAATTAACTAATATATATATATATATATATATATATATATATATATATATATATATATATATATATGTATATATATATATATATATATATATATATATATATATATATACATATGTATATGTATACATACATATACATATATATGTATATATATATATATATATATATATATATATATATATATATATATATATATATATATATATATATATATATATATATATATATATAAATATATTTATGTGTATAGTATGAATTTGACAGTAGTCCGATTTTTTTTTATCAGGCTGCTCGTTATGCATTGCTTTCGAATCGCATATTTGAATATATTTTTTGTGCAGTTAAAACATGTCCAAATAATACCTGCACACCAAATAATTGTTTATATTATTATAATTCATTATATTATTAACTTTTGCTCTACCCATATCTAAATTGCCTCCCGAAATTTTCAAACAAATTTAATGTACAAATTATATGCCCCTATGCATTATCTTCTTACTTACGCCATTGACCTCCGACAGTCCTCGCGCCATCTTGAAAAAGTAAAATCCGGTAGCTGTCAAAGTGTCGCGTTCAAAGACGACAAATCGCGGACTCAATCGGTAAATCGGCAATAATTCTTCACTAAGCGTGTTAGTTATACTTGAAACTTCTCGGATCTCGTTAAGAACCTTACAGCAAGGGCTATGGTGGAAAGTTTTTTGTGAATTAACATTTCAAAAGCGGGAAAATGCTAGTTTTTTGAGTGATGTCCTGCTGCTCAGTTATCTTTGCCTTTTTTTAATAGCTTTAATCAATGTCGCGTCTATTTCTAATGCTCTGATGCTTTTGCATACTTTTCTTAGTCACGTATAATAGTTCGTTTTGTAAAAAGCCTCTTTTTAATAGTTGTTTTTTTATCGATTTCTATTGCGTGTCGGTAGTTTGTTTACGTTTGCTTTACGTGGCTAGCAAAATTTGACAGCAACCGAATTTTTCGCTCCCATGTAGTGATAGAGTGAAAGGCAAGGGGAAGGCACAAACTCGCGACACACACCTACAGGCATTTACAGTGTTTCTGCTATTCTTAATATCTTTATACTCAAAGATATGTTGCATCCAAACCAGTGCTTCCAGATAGGCGCCGCGGCTTACCCCCAGACAATTCCTATTTATCCCTGAAAATACCCTAAGTAGCCATAGTGACGTCATTTCCGGGAAATTTTTCGGGATTCTCAAAAACCAGGTTATTTAAATATAAATGTTTATATGTGTAAAACTTTCGTCACATGAAGCAAACTTTTCTAAGGTGAGATGAAACTTCCCTTCACTCATCCTAATCTTTTAGGACAAATTTTTTCCTGGGTGCGTTAAGTTTTCACTTGGAAAAAATTAGTCCCGAAAGGTTTATTGTCGACAGAGTCGCGAGAGACAGTTAGACAGTACCATGGGCAGATTTCATCGGTTGATCAATTAATAAGCGAGCTCGGAGAAACGAATGACTTATTCCGATACTTTTGGATATCCCCGTGTTAAATGCAATACGCATCAAACAATGATAGATCGAGAGCGGTTAAATGACCCCATCATGGAGTTGACGACAGCGTATTGCAAATAGTACCTACGAAAAAGTGAATCGGACACTCAGCTGAACAGATAGAGATATAGGGTACAGCAATCGCGGCCTCTGTCGTCAATCGGTAAGGTAGAAATATCATTTTGAAACAGCATCACCAATATCCGCTTATTGGTATGATTGAAGGTTGCTATTTCATATTTTCTTATATCAGAAAAAGGTGGACATGACGTATTTCGAATTAATATTTATCGAAACGTCCGTTCCGGAAAAATGCATTATAAATTTTAGAATACCGTAAACAAAACCCTGAATCTTTTTCCCCCTGTTTGTCCCCTGAAGTCTTTAAAATATCCTTAAATCTAGGGTTAAAATCCCTAATATGGCAGCACTGATCCAAACATAACTTTCCGAAAAGCCAAAAAAGTGGCATGCCTCCTTGAGCAACCTTTTGCTCAAGTTTTGCTATGAGCTGTCCGTACGTAAAGTGGTGATGAGATACGACTTGACATACGTTCGCTTATGCGCTGTATGGGGCACTTATGTTCACTCCTGTTTGCGTATTTCAAAAAGTGCCTTGTTTGCTCTAAAACCGGATAGCAATAACAATTTACCCTGCTGCTAGTGAGGGGAACGCAGGAATATGTTAATCCGCTCTGAGTCTCTCTCTTGAGAAGATAATTTCCCCTAGGAAGCAACATTTTCATTGCTTCCAAACAGATCGTATGAACACATTTTTTTTAATGACGTCACAGTCTAGTCTATATGGGATCAAACAAACGGTCGTAGATGCAATTTTTACGTTGCTTCCAAGCCGTTGTTGTGTTTTCATTATTTTCATTCTGTGGCGTTACCAGATCAACTGTGTGAGATGTTTACAATTTGATTTGAAAATTTTTTTTTGATAAATGTTTATACGCGATTATTTCACGATTTCGAAAAAAAAACAATTTAAAATTTATGTCAGCCAAATGTAACGGAAGCAATGCTTCCCTTGCTTTCATGAACGCCACGCCACTGATATATATATATATATATATATATAATATATATATATATATATATATATATATATATATATATATATATATATATATATATATATATATATATATATATATATATATATATATATATATTTTGAATAAACTGGTGTGGTGTAATAGGTCAGCTGTTTGAAATTGGTTATTTCTGCGCGTTTTTTTGAATTTGAAAAACAAACACTGGTGTTAAATTATCTTTTGAGTGCTGTGTATATAGTGAAATTAAATTTTTTATAATTTGACACACAGTAAGTACTTCTTCGGCTTCCTTATTGGTGGTAACAAATTTTTGCAGCGACACCGTTATATCGGGCTATTGGTTTATATTTTTGGTTCTTTGTTCGGTTACAAATATCGATACGGCTTGCACACCGAGTATATTCTCTGGACTAAGAATGCCTTCCAACCAGATCGACCACCCAGACGATTGCATGAAATGCAAAGTTAGGGTGGTGGATGGTGATAAAGCCGTACAATGTGAGGGCGTGTGTGACGGATGGTATCACATCAGGTGTGCAAGGATCCCTGATCAAGAATATGAGTTCCTCCATAAAACAAAAACCAAGAGGAATATTTTCTGGTTTAGCGATCCTTGTAAGGCAAAGTTCACAAAATTCAAGAAATATGAGTCTCCACTTGTGGAACTCATGGATATGACATCTCAAATCAGGGATAAAATTGATATTCTTTCAAGGGTGCAGCCAAGTACTAAGGATTTCACTACTGACATCCTTAAAAAAATTGAATTAGGGATTTCAAAATTAAACAACAATCCTCCACATAACAGACCGTCTTACGCAAGTGTTGTTCAGTCTGCCCCCTGTGAGCAGAATAAAAAAGTCTATAATGTGGGTATAGTTGTAAAGCCCAAAGCTGCGCAGGATAGCTCAATAACCATAAGTGAAATAAAGCAAGCAATAAGTCCTGCGCAAATAAAAACACCTATTGTTTTTAATAAGCCGCTAAAAAACGGGAGCGTGTTGATAAAAACGAACAACGAGGCTAACAATGAAACACTTTTAGATAGCCTAAACATGAAACTTGGACAAAAGTATACGGCTGAAAATACGAAACAGCGGCTTCCAATTTTGGTTTGGCGTCGACCTTCCAATTTTTGGTTTAGAAAAACAATACTCGGAGGAAGAGCTGAATATTCAAATTTCATCTTTGAATTATGACATGGGTTCGGATCCAAAAATTCGTGTCAAATATTATAAAAAAAAGCTACAAAAAAGGCAAGTACATTGCGTTCATTGAGGCCCCGGGGGATACATATCACAAATTAGTTAACAGGTATGTTAACGTAGACTTTGGTAGTTCCTTTTGTAAGGAAGACTTCAACGTCAGCAGGTGTTTCAAATGCCAGAAATACGGGCACCCGTCAAAATATTGTACTAGGTCAAGTGATGTTTGTGCCAGGTGCAGTGGCGATCATAAAACTCAGGTTTGTACCTCTGAAATACATAAATGTGTAAATTGTGCCGCGAAGAATCAAAACAACCCTAATCATAGAGCAGATAGTAAAAATTTCCCAGAATATATAAAAGCTGTACAACTCTTGATAAGGAAAACTAACTATTCCTCGCAAATCAGATGCCACTGCAATCTCTGAAAATATTTTATGCAAATATTAGAAGTATTAGAAATAAATTTCACGAATTGGGAGTAACAGCTACAGTTCTGAATGATTCTGACATCATTATTTTAGGCGAAACCTGGCTTTATGAAAATGAAGCAGTTTTTTATAACATCTCAGGGTACTCTGCAGTGTTCAATTGTCAAGATTCAGTTGGAGGTGGAACAGTGATTTACATAAGGAACGGTATCAATTTCAAAACCCTAGTGAACGAAAAACAATATAACATGATCATTGTCGAACTACTAGTTTGTAACACTCCTCTAAGACTTGGTACTCATTACAGAGCTCCTTCTCAAGATAGCTTGGATTACCTCGAGTATATTGATGAAATCTACCATAAATATAAAAATATTATCATGATTGGTGATAATATTATTGATGTACTTAAACCTAATGATAATCTAACCAGAAACTATCTGGAGACGCTAAAAATGAACAATGCGACTTTACATAATGAGAAGCAACCAACTAGAGTTACAAATGAGTCTGCGACGCTTATTGATCATGTTGTCAGTTCGGTTAACCTTCGTAAGTATGAATTTGCTATTGCTTTTTATGACATGCCTGATTTGGACCACAGGATTCACAATATCACTATTACAGGTGCTCTCATTCCTAAAACTCCAATGAAAGTTTTTCAAATACCTGTGCTAAATAAAAATAGATTTGCAAATTTAGTCCGTGACAAGTTTCATATTTTAATGCTGGAATCACGGAAAATTGAACTTGAAGAAATCATTGATATAGTTTGTAATGCAAAAACACTTTCAACCACTTATAGAAAGATTCGCTCAAGAAGCGATGATTGGATAAATAGTGATGTCCTTAATATAATAAAGTTAAAAAGAATTGCATACAACACGTATTGGAAGATATATCATGAAAATTTCTTAAAATACAAGCGGTTGAAAAACAAGGCTAGCAATGTAATAAATAAAGCCAAAGAAATTGCGTTAAATAAACGAGTTGAGAAAGCCCATGGAAACAACAAAAAATTATGGAATATTCCTGGGAGTGAATTGAATCCTGGGAACAATCAAAATCAAAATAAGGCTAATGTGTCCCTCCTCACATCAACGCAGCTTAACGACTTCTTTTCGCTAATAGGCAGCAGAATAAATGATGAATTTCACGCAAACTCTGCGGAAAGAATTAGCAATAGAATCAGTCATCAGACCCTCTTCTTAAGACCAACTACTATTGAAGAAATAAATGAGATTATATCAAACCTTAAAAATGTAGCTCCTGGAATAGACTCGATTAGGGCAGATGATTTAAAATGCATCAAGGATCTTCTTGCTCCACTTCTTAGTTCTATTATTAACAAGCACTTGGATGAAGGTACCTTTCCTAATATTCTGAAAAACTCTCTTATCACCCCCATATTTAAGAGTGGTGATATTGATGATCCAAATAACTATAGACCAATTTCATTAACAAGCACCTTCAGTAAAATTTTTGAGTGAGTTATAAATTCTAGGTTAGTTCACTTTATTAACAACACTATAGGCTTCGATCAAAATCAATATGGTTTCCTTAATGGCAGCAATACAAGTGCAGCCCTCATAGATGCGCAACATTATATTAACAGCCAACTAGACAAGGATTTATATGTATCAGCAATATTTGTTGACCTTAAAAAGGCATTTGACACAGTTGACGATACCATTTTAGGCCATATTTTAAACGAGCTGGGTATTCGAGGAAAGGGAAATGAGCTAATAAAAAATAACTTATCCAACCGGACCATAAGTACGCAGTTCAAAGGTGAAACTAGTGATAGGAGGGTGATAAATATAGGTATTCCTCAAGGATCCATTTTGGGACCAACCCTTTATTTGCTTTATGTCCAGAGTCTGAATAATCTTAATTTAGTATCTAAATATGTCATTTATGCAGATGACACCCTTTTATTAAACTCAAATAGAGATCCTATTAAACTAGAGCAGATGAACAATGATGATTTAGGTAGATATTTCAATTGGTTAGTTACTAATAAATTAAAAATAAATGTAAATAAAACGCATTACTTGATTTTCAAACAGAAAAATAAGGAAGACATATCACTAAACATCTTGATTAACAACCAACCCATTGATAGACTAGAAAAAACTAAATATTTAGGAATAATAATTGATGACAAATTGTCATGGTCGGATCAAATTAGAAAAATCAGAGCCAAGATTTGTCCCATTGTAGGTTTCTTAAGAAGACGATGCTACTTGAACACTGTTTTAAAAAACATGATTTATCATGCTTTTATAATTCCATATATTAGTTATGCCATGCTTAACTGGAGCCAATCTTCTTCAACAAACCTGGCCATCCTGAGCAGAACTCTAAATAAGGCAATTAAGGCAGTTCACAATCTGAGTCCACGGACACCCACTAATCAGCTACATTTCATAACTGGGAACATGACTTTTTTCAACTATTAGCATTTCAGAAGCTAATAACAATATGGAAAATTGTCCACGGAAAGAATAAATATTCTATTTCTCTGACAACGACCAGAGAAATACATAACTATGAAACAAGATCCGCGAATTATTGGGGATAACAGATAGAATAGCAATCCCCCGATAGTTATCGACTGATCGTTTATCACCACTTTTGAAAATAGGCGTAAGGTATGAAGATTTCCAGAAAGATGGAAAAACACCTAGGGAGAGAGATTTATTGAAAATCATGTGCAAAGGTGTGATCAATTGGTCCGCAAACTGCACGACGAAGAAAGGAGAAACCAAATCAGGGCCTGGTCCTTTGCCGATCTTTAGTTCGTGAATAGCTTCAATAATAGCCTCTTGTGGAAGAACAAACCCGGCGATAAGAGGTCTCGCGGTGATTCTTTCAGACATAGTAGAAGTGGAGGTTATTGGTGAGCAAAAAGAATTTTGAAAGTGATCAGCAAAAAAGTTACAAATGGCTTGTGGGCAGGAAGAAACCATGTTACCACGGGACATCGAACAGGGATAGCCGGTTGATTTACGTTTCAAGTTAACGAAATCATAAAACTTCCTGGGATCACTAATGATTTTTTCCCCCATTGAGTTAACATAGAACTCATACGCTTCGCGAGATTTGATGAGAAATTCTTTGGATAGCTGATCGTATAATCTGATTAGACCCTCATTGAGCAAGTTTTCATTTTTAATTGCTTTATATAATTTATTTCTACGGTTTCTGAGACGCCTTAAATTATTGTCGAGCCAAGGCTCTGAGAGTTTGTTTTTTTTCTTCAGCTTCGGTACGAATAAGTGAATGGCATTGAAAATTATTTTATAAAAGGAAGACACCAATTCATCTAAATCTAATAACGAAAGAGAAATTGTCCAGTCTACTGTGTCCAAATAGTTTCTAATGCTTAAGTAGTCAGCATTTTGAAAATCATATACAATTTCATTATTGTACGATTGGGTGAAAGAAATATTTGTAGCGGAAAGCTCAACTGTAAAAGCGGAGTGATGGAGAGTGTTTGAGAAAAGATTCTCGGCGTCAATAGTTGGGCTAACCACCACTTCGTCATAAAAGTTAGTAAAAATAAGATCTAAACAATTGCCATTTTGGTTAGGGATAGGAATTATTTGCTGTAAATCGTTGCCATAGAACGTACTTATAAGGTTGAAGTCAATGGAGTCAGAAAGGTTGATTGGAAGGAGGCGGTCATCATTATCGTCGAGAACGAAACTGATTTCTGGACGGTTGAAGTCCCCCAGAATAACTATTTTGTCATCGTCGTGTAAGGAAGCTGTTACTGAAGATATCAAGTCACAAACGTCCATGTAAGTAGTTTCATCAGATTGAGGTGGGATATAAACGATACCAATATAGAGGTAATGCTTGTCGAATAAGACTCTGACGAATTTGTGTTCAAACAATTTGTAAGAACTGGTCACAACAAGTTCACTTGAAAGGATATTGCGAATCGCAATAAGAACACCGCCTCCTCTTGAAACTCCAGTATGAAGGTAGTCGCGATCGGTTCTATAGATGGTCCAATCAGTGTCAAGAATTTCTTCGTTTATATGTGAGTCGTTCAACCACGTTTCAGTGATCGTTAGTATATTAAAATGGCAAGATTTAGCGTCAAGAAAAAGCTTGTTTAATTTACTTCTCATACCACCGCAATTGTGGTAGAGAAATCTTGGGCCAATAGAAGGAACTTTGTTGTTAGGAGTAATATTTCTTCTGGTCGTCGCGTGATTTTTGTAACAGAGAAATATGTTTGGAATTGACATAGGAGCGGTAAGTCAGAAGATCTCGTTTGAATTGCTCCGGAGACATTCCAAGTTCTTCATGGTAGCGATTGAAGATAATTCTTAAAGATTCAAGGTCAGTGGGAAGACCCTCTTGTTGAATCATAACTTTTAGCTTAGTCTTCGTTTTCCCATCAAAACACGTGGTTTCATGTGCATCATGCATGTATGCAAGGAAAAGACGGACATTGTCGTAGATCTTATGATCTCTGAAACGAGACAAGAGGTATCTGCTCTCGAGATCATCTTTAAAGGTTGCAGTCAGCTTTACGACAGGTGGTACAAGTGGGTCGAGGTATTTGGGTGAAGATGGTCGACCGACAGAGGTTTTTGGCATAATGATTGCTCCAGATTGAGATGGTATCAGATCCTCGCCACGAACAAAATTAGAATATATTGATTTCGACACGGCTTCAGTAGGTTTTAATTGCATAGGAGCAGTATTGGGCGCGGGATCGGTTGCATCGAGAGATTCTGTTGAATGTGAACTGCTGGAGGGCTGACTTTCTTGTGAATTAGTAGGGGGCGAGGACTTAGTTTTACTGCTTGAAGTGAATTTACCCGAAAACGCGTGGGAAGTGGGAGGCTCTTGTGACGTGGAAAGAGATGTGGGTGAAGTTAAAGAAGGGATATTTTGTTTTGCAATTTTAGGCAAGTTAGGAAGAGGTAAGGATTGAGGAAGTAAAGGAGGCATAGAGAAATTACCTAAATATGTATTCTTATTTTTATTTCGTTGATTTGGTTGTAAAGCTGGTTTTTGACGTCCGGAGGAGACTCGTTTCTTGGTTCTTTCAATCCATGGGCTGAACTTCATTCCTTTCCACGTAAAACAGTTTTGTCCAACGCGCTCGTGGTTGTATATATATATATATATATATATATATATATATATATATATATATATATATATATATATATATATATATATATATATATATATATATATATATATATATATATATATATATATGTATATATATATATATATATATATATATATATATATATATATATGTATATATATATATATATATATATATATATATATATATATATATATATATATATATATATATGTATATATGTATATATATATATATATATATATATATATATATATATATATATATATATATATATATATATATATATATATATATATATATATATATATATATATATATATATATATATATGTATATATATATATATATATATATGTATATATATATACATATATATATGTATATATATATTAGTTAATTATTTAGTTCACGTTTCACTTCGTATACCAACTATTTAGTTTCGGCAAAAGATTATTAAAGCTTGAATATTCATATCAGATTTACGCACAACATTTATTTATATTCAAATTTCCGCGCCAAGCCCCTGCATCCAAAACGAGCCATTCATCTACGCCCCGAACAATTTGTCTGAAAGTTCGTAAATTTTCCTAGTATGGGTAAAATCTTGGGAAAATGAAGACACTCTGCTGGCTTTATTGCGACCATAGAGATAAAATAGTAGAGTCGCCCATGTGATACAACTGCTTTGCATCTACCCCTGCAACTTTCGCCAAGCGTCCCATCTATCAACTTGACAAGATATTTTCCACGTGGTGATCATATGACGTATGATTCCAAATGAGATAGATGTGCAAGAGGCAGACAAAATATCGCATACCCCTTAGCTCTTGGTTACGTCCCCTCCAATACATTTCAAATGTGAAGGGCCACTCCATTGTCTACTACCTCCATTATTGCGACTCTTAATATCTTTATACTCAAAGGATTTACCCAATGCCTCGTACAATGCAATGCTTTCTAGATGTACGGGCCCATTGATATAACAGTATAGAGGATATGCGAATAGCATTTACGGATACTCATTGATATAAAAGTATAGAGGATATGCGAATAGCATATACGTATACTGTACGGGACTGTTGCCAGAAACAATTGTATGAATATGGGTGAGAACGCAGTGTTCTAACATTCCCAGGTATTCCAGCATCGTTCCAGTACCTGGGACTGTCAATTTGAGTTTCAAAAAATCGAGCGTCTTCAAGCCGCGCATTCAGAAACCGTTTTATAATTTGTAATCGGGAGCTGCGTTCAAAGAATTTTTGCATTTAGTGGCTTGTGCATATGAGTGGCAGTGTCCAGTGATTATTTCATTAAGTTAATGTTGATACATAATTAAATAAAGGAGGTTTTAAGTTGTGCGGTTTGGTTGTGGTGAAATAAAACATAGTTTATGAGTGAACGGTCTAACATTACTAAAATATAACTATTGTTAGAGATTGCGTGAAGTGTTTAAATTCCAAATACGCCTGTTTATTTCGTTTGCGTGAATAGTAGCTTGGCAATCGTCGCGAGAACGTAAACATCTCCCGGTTTGTTTGACATATTGAATTTTGAAGTAGGTCAAAGCGGGTACTAAACTTAGTACTGAAAGGGGTCATTTTCAGCATATGCCCAGGTATATGAAAATGGAAAATGAAACAGTAAAATGGTAATTAAATAAAAATTACACTTTATTATGTAACGTGCACTGTAAATCTGCCATAGCCGGTCCCAAGCGCGGTTGAGAAAAGAAAGGGGGAGGTGCGAAGCTGTGACAATCGTTGAGTTTTTGCGCCTCTATCGCAAATGTGTACAAATTTATGTATATATATATATATATATATATATATATATATATATATATATATATATATATATATATATATATATATATATATATATATATATATATATTGGGTGTACAACTAAATAACAGGAATTTGACGCTAGATGTCCGTACTAACAAATATCGTGAAAGCTCGAACTTTATATATATGTCATTTTGAAGGTACATTTGACAGCTATCAAAATCAGTCAACAAAATAATTTTATCTTGTGTGCATCATTATTATTTTTATTATTTTCCACGATGAATTACTTCGAAAATTGGAGAAAAAGACAGCATTTGCGGGAGGTTCTGTTGGGTCATTTTTTTGCAAAGAAAACTGCTGCGGAAAGACATCGTTTGCTTGTAGAAGTTTATGGCGACGATGCTTTAGCGAAAACAGTGTTTTGAATGGTTTCAACGCTTCTAAAGTGCCGATTTTGACATCAAAGACAAAGAACGCCTAGGACAGCCAAAAGAGTTTGAAGA
Source organism: Nemotelus nigrinus (assembly GCA_947369275.1). Taxonomy (NCBI): domain Eukaryota; kingdom Metazoa; phylum Arthropoda; class Insecta; order Diptera; family Stratiomyidae; genus Nemotelus; species Nemotelus nigrinus. Next base: position 129,956,566 of record OX376373.1, on the reverse strand, counting down.
CGAAGAATTGGAGACGCTACACGATGAGGATTCGTGTCAAACGCAAGACGAACTTGTCAAATCGTTGGGAGTGACTCAGTCAGCCATTTCGAAACGTTTGAAAGCCGCCGGATACATTCAGAAGCAAAGTAATTGGGTCCCCTATGAATTGAAGCCGAGAGACGTTGAACGGCGCTTCTGTATGTCTGAAATGCTGCTTGCGCGCCTTAAAAACAAATCATTTTTGCATCGGATCTTGACTGGGGATGAAAAATGGATCCATTATGACAATCCCAAGTGCAAAAAGTCATACGTGAAGCCCGGCCAACCAGCCAAATCAACGGCGAAGCCAAATATCTATGGCGCCAAGGTTATGCTGTGTATTTGGTGGGATCAAAAGGGGCCGTTATATTATGAGTTGTTGAAATCGGGCCAGACAATCACAGGTGACCTGTACCGAACACAATTAATACGTTTGAAGCGTGCCATCATCGAAAAACGCCCGGAATATGCAACCAGACACGAGGCTATAATTTTTCATCATGACAACGCTCGGCCGCTTGTTGCAAGACCCGTGAAAAATTATTTGGAAAATAGTGGATGGGAAGTTTTGGCCCACCCGCCTTATAGTCCGGACCTTGCTCCGTCTGACTTTCATTTATTTCGCTCGATGCAAAACGCCCTCACCGGAATACGCTTCACTTCAGAGCAAGGCATCCGAAATTAGATAGATTCGTTTTTGGCCGCCAAGCCGGCGCAATTTTTTTGGGATGGAATTCATAAACTGCCTGAAAGATGGGGAAATGTTGTAGCTTCGGATGGACAATACTTTGAATGAAATATATTGTAAGAATTTTCCACAATAAAGCATCATATATATATATATATATATATATATATATATATATATACATATATATTTATATATATATATATATATATATATATATATATATATATATATATATATATATATATATATATATATATATATATATATATATATATATATATGAATGTTTTGCAATTCTTGTGTGCAGAATCTGTAGGTTATTTCAAAATCGTAGCCTTAACTGTCTTGAATCCCGCAATTGAATCATTATAACATCTTTTACGGTCGTAATACATCACTGAAATCATGTAGTAACATCAAATATTTAGTGTCCTTCGGGTTGATATTGGTATGCATAAATTGAATTTGGAAAATAATATTTTAAATATGGTTTTAAGGATATATTTATGATTTCAATTTGGAAATACACCGGAATGTTACTTTTGCAACCTAGCTATCACCCTCCAACTCGTAAATACAATAATTACGACGCCTTCGTGTTTTTCAGTTGTGTGCGGTTTTTTACAAACACAAATAAAGAATCCAAAAAATGGCAACAATAATTTCTCTATCGCCATATCCTCTATACTTTTATGTCAATGCGTATACTGTACGTGACTGTTGCCAGAAACAATTGTATGAATATGGGTGAGAACGCAGTGTTCTGCCATTCCCAGATGTTCCAGCATCGTTCCAGTAACTGGGACTGTCAATTTGAGTTTGATTTGTTGACATTTATTGATTCGAGATAGCCGTCGCGATATTTGAAATCGATAAAAAAAAACGTGAATTAAGGTCCTTATTGATATCAATCATAAGTTCCACACAAAAAGTACAAAGTGTGTTAGTAAGTGAAAGTGATATATGTTCAAGGGAACAAGTTATATTGTGTTTTTTGTCGCAGATAAATAAATACAATGCGGTGCTGCGTGGTTGGTTGCCCAAAAAGGAAGGGTTTCGATGTGAATGGAGTTACGTTTTTCAGGTAATGCATTGTTATAAATTAAAATAAGAGTTTCTAAATGTGAAACGCGTAACAAAATCGGTATAGGATAGTCAGAGGCTTTTAAATTGTAAATTGAATTAGTGCGTCTACTAATTTGCTTACATTTAAATAACAAGCCATGTTGTGCCGTTTCAGTTGGTCAAAGTGGGCGACAACTGCAAGGAGCATTAGGATTTGTGTGGATATGAAAATATATTACGCTTTAAGATGAAATTTTCAATATATATTTGTTTCTAGCTGAAAATTAAAATTACGACTGAAGTTTTAAAATATTTAACAATCTGTTGTATTTGAAATTAACTACGAAAAACTTAAGCAAAAAACATAAGGAAAATTATATTGAAGATTCTAATAGGTCTGTTCACATACCTGAATCTATTAAAATATAGGTGTGATTTTTCGCACACCGGAACAGATCAAAATTTGTTAAGTGTACTGAATACAACAACAAAATCGTTGTTGTATTCAATATACTTTACAAAATTTGAACTGCTGTTCAGTGACGGCTCGTCAGGGGCGGCAGGGTCGGCCCGGCCCTACCAAAATAATTGACTAATGACACCCCAAAATAATAAAAATAAATAATTACTATTAATAAAGATAAATAATTACTATTACATTAATTTCTCTCACCCATATCTACCTCAGAAGAATCTTTAATTCGTAATCAGCTACGTCTACAAACCCGGATTTAAATAGGAAACAGATCGAAATAGTCGAGTCTAGACGGACAAACAACCCGTTGCGTTTCGTCTGCTTCGATTTCAATGCTGTTTCAATTTGGATTTGTGTACGCGCAATGAACAATTTATCCAGCATATACATCTTTCATACGACGGCCGGTCAACAGTCTTCAAAATCTACACTCAACATTCGTTCACTCAAGCATTCAATCATATGTATGTACATACGACTGCAATGCATCAACGGCGGCCGTATCATATCCAGCAAGTACAAGCGAGAATCGAAGGCACGGCCGAAATTGCGGCCCATAGTAAACTGGCCGAGTCTGGCTACAGTCTGAGCAACTCTAAGCTTCTCAGGCACCCTCCATTCTATGCTTCATTTCAATACTAGCTATTTAGTTAGGTGTTTCGTATCAAATTTCGTACTGATATACAAACCGGGTAAAGCAAAAATGGTAAAATTTGCCAGCGGCCAGCCGCCAACTGCTTCAGCTCTGCTTAAAAGCAACAAGCATCGTACATGCTCCGTTATAGTACGCTAAAGTCAATGTTATGATGCTTTATGTTTCTCAAGAGATGTAAAATAGCATTGTATGAAGAATGCCTAGTGTTTGGTAGGGTAATAAGACGATGGTAGGTAGTAGTAAAATAGAAAAAAAATATACTTTTTGAATTGGTTTTTTGTTTTGATTAGGAGACTGCGGCTATTGTATAGATTTGATTTGTCAGTGCGAAAACGGTTTTTCGAAAATGTGTTTTATTGAAGAGATGGTAATGGAAAAACTGAAATAATGCAGGTAAAAAGATGCTTCCGTAAATCATCTTTTTATAGACGAATTAATTCATGAGGAATATAATTTAATGAAAAAATATGAGAAACTTAATCGAAAGGAAAACTTGATAAATTCGTGCGTAATATTTTATGATTAATACTCGTGGTATATTCGTCTACTCCGTAATGAACAATTTTTGGTGTGCCTAACCTAATCATCGATTTAGTTCGACAGGAAAAGATAATTTAAAGTTTCAATTGCAAGTTTGCTTTTAACCTGAAATGCTTAAAAGTTTGCATAAGGAATAATGTACCATTGCCATTAATAGCAGTGTTACGAAAATTAATTATAGATAAATGATAACTTTCGTGCTGAAATAATCGATGATATCGCGGTAATTCAAATAAAAGATTGAACTTACAAAGTATTATTGCTTTGTATATCCTTTTGGGAAAAAAATCAACTTTGATTTGTTGTTTTCTCTTTGAAAAGTACTATGACACTTTCAATTCCTATGAGACCATGTAAGTAGTTACCAAAAATCAAATCTTATAAAATATAGCTTCCCTTTTGGCCGACCCAAAATTTTTATGTTACGAGCCGTCACTGCTGCTGTTATTGTATTCAATATACTTAACAAATTTCGATTTGCTCGGGTGTGCAAAAAAACGCACCTTATTTTAAAATAGATTCACAGCAAGTCGTTTTAGTACTGTTGCTGCAAGCCAAATTTTGATACAGAAAGAAGCCAGCTGCAAAAATATGTTGCTGCTGCAGTACGCGAATAGACCTAATCTCTCACATATTTTTTAATTACAGGTTTCCTGGCGATATTACCCGCAGGCAGGCGTGGTTGGACTCGATTGGATTGACGAAGGTAAAAAAAACTGCTGTTGTTTGTTCGGACCACTTTTGTGAAAGTGACTTAATCAAGCAGCAGCGGAGAGTAATTTTATCTGTGAAAGCCGTACCGAAGGTAATTTTTCTTTAAATTATATGCAAGTAGTTTAAATTCATAATTTGCAGATTATTTTGCAGGCAGTCTGTGTGTATGCAAAGACAGATAGCGTCGAAGAACGAAACCAAGCCGTGTGTCCAAAAAAGAGTACGTTTTTACAACACATATGTTTATGTTTAGCATGGTGTTGATAGGTACTGGATATGAAACGCAGAGCAAAGCCTTACACTGCCAGATTTATTCATTTCAATTTTCTTTTTTAAAACGCCGTATTTTTACAGATTTTTTCGTAATGCTCTCCTTTCAAACTGCTGATTTAAAGCATAAAATTTATAAATGAATTCAGTAATAGCTAAATGAATTGACTGCCTTCTTATTTATTTGAAATATAATGTTTGAAATGCATTGGCAGTCTGAATTTTGTTAAATCCACACTAAGATATTTAAAATGAGAAGGAAATGGCGAGTCGGAACAACACGATACACCTTTCTTGTGCAATGATTAAATCAATGCTATCAAAACCGCCTTTAATTTCAATTACTTCATATTATGCAAAGCATTTCTTCTTGCAATTTTAATTATTTGATACTATACAAAAACCTGAATCGGTGCACAAAGATAACACTATTACATAGCAGGATACTTGTGTGAAAATTGCTTAGTTGGTTATGAATTTGATAAATATGCTTTAATTGCGGAGTTGACTCGTTACTGGTAAAAGTTTGTGAGTTGTATTTAAAAGTATTATTAAGCTGATTATCAACGCTTCTTAGTTGCTGGCGCTAACATTGTGTTTGTTAAGTTCAAAATTTATCCATGCATTTGAAAATTCATGTATTTGAATTAATATAGGGTACAAACACAAATCAAGATGAAGAATCCCATGCATCATTGTTGCGTAAAGCCAATTTGCGAATTAAATCTCTTGAAGCGCGCCTGGCAAAGAAGACAATGCAGCTCAAAAAATTAAAAATCAAGGCAAAGCACTCAGAACGGAAAACCATTAGCTTGAAGTAGCTTTTAAATTCACTTACTGAAAAGAACTTGATATCTGCAGAACAAAGTGCTTTCCTTAATTATTTAAGCGAGTTTAGTAAGCACATAATTGAAAGGCAGCTTTTCGCCGTCAAATGTAAGAAAGTGCCAAAGAAATATAGCCCCGAGTTGAAAGCCTTTGCTCTCAATCTAAATTTTTTTTCACCCAGAGCCTATAACTTTGTTCGATCAGCATTTGGTAAATGCTTGTCGCATGACCGCACAGTTAGAAAGTGGTACCAAAATGTTAATTGTGGACCCGGCTTTACGCAAGAATCTTTTGCCGCAATTAAAAAAGCAGTTGAATGTACCGGCGGCAATGGACAAATCGTTGTTAACCTTGTCTTCGATGAAATTCACATTCGCCAACATGTGGAGTGGGACGGAAAACAAGCATATGAATTTACAGACTTTGGTGGCGCATGTTCTTCCAGTGATGTAATAGCGACCCAAATGTTTGTTTTGATGGCAGTCACAATTAACAAATCGTGGAAAATACCCCTAGGCTTCTTTGCGATCAATAGTATAACAGCCGAGCAGAAAAAAAATTTGGTTTCATTGTGTGTTGGCCTTGTGTTGGATACAGGAGTATTAGTGTCAGGGATCACTTTCGATGGTGCATCATCAAATCTCACATTGTGCAAACTTTTGGGATGTGATATTCGAGATACATCTTCGAACGGTTACTTAATGTTTGAAAATTCTGCTGAAAAATATGCGATTCGTCCAGACCCATGCCATATGATCAAACTAGTTTGGAATTCTGAAGCAGACCTTAAAATGCTTAAAGACAGCGAAGGAAATGTGATCAAATGGGAGTATTTGATCCGACTGGTTGAGCTACAAGAAAAAGAAGGCCTGCATTTGGGGATCAAAATTCGGAAAGCCCACACATTCTTTCAACAGCAAAAAATGAAGGTCCGTTTGGCTGTGCAAACGCTGAACAAATCTGTTGTTGTTGCTCTTGACTTTTGCCGAGAAGTCCTTCATTTAAGAGAATTTGCTGGCAGTGAAAGTACGTCCAAATTTATTAGACTCTTCAACGACATTTTTGATGTTTTGAATAGTAAAAAATTATGTGAATGCGAATACAAAAAAAAGCATTATGTGACTCAAATAAAGCCAGTATAGATTATTTTACAAAAATGGCTATTGAATACATAAGGCAGCTAACACTTCCGACAGGAACGTTAGTCCTCAATTGTAGAAGAAACACCGGCTTCCTTGGAATTATCGCTGCATTGCGAAACATAAATCTACTATATGAGCGTTTTATTGTCACACAAATTCTCAAATTCATACCACTTTATAAACTCAACCAGGATCATATAGAGCTGTTTTTTTCTTCAAAACGTGCGGGACTGGGATACAACAATAACCCCACAGTTAGACAATTCATTGCTGCATATAAAAATTTTTTGTTTCGATGCCAGCTAAGAGAAAAGGGAATTGGAAACTGCATCCCACTTGAGGAAATTAGCATTCTGAACACAAACCCAATCGCAAAAATTAACCAAACTGTCGCTAGGCATGCAAAATACGACCCGGAATTGAATTTTTACGACGAACGTTTATCCGACACAAATGAAGATTCATTTGAAAGAGATATGCAATGTCTCAACGATCACTTTTTGCAAGAGCATGACTACGCAGCCGACCCAATGCATTTATCGTCATTCGTCAACAGTGTTGTTGAATATATATCTGGCTTCATTGTGTTTAAACTTTGCAAGAAACTTCAATGTGAACATTGCATTTCTGCGATTCAAGGAGAGAAAAATATGATATCTTTGATTTCATACAAGAGTGGAGGCTATTTGAAAATACCATCAGAAAGTGTGGCAGCTGTGTGCAAAATTGCTGAGGGAGAGATTCGCAAAACTATATATTTAGAAGATAAGCAAATTTTGAAAAAGGCACTTTTTAAAAAAATTTCTTATTCTGCTCAAAAGAGTTGTGTTGGAAAAAAGCTCTTCATGGAACATTCACAACACATGAGCACATAAAACCACTATAGCTTGTTAATAAAATCGATTGCGGAAAAATATATATTCAAACAAGATATTTTTTTATCGCTAGAAAGGATTCAGAAAAAATATCCCTTAGACAAAAATATACAGTACTCCCCGGCTAAAAACAACCCGCTTAAAAGCATTCCCCGTTTAGTGTCACGTTTTCAAGAGCTTAATTTCGTTTTCATACATCGCTCAATACATTTGTCCCCGCATAATGGCAACCCGTTTATACGAAAAAATCGGATACTATCAATAGAAATTAAAATGGGAAAAATTTCACTTCATGTTAATTTACTCGGATATTGGCAAATTGCTAGAACTATACGGACATCATCGGTTGTTTACTCAGCTGCTGTAAATTATCGGCTGATTCTAGGTAGTTTGTTTTGTGTTCTAGTTGGTATACTGGTGGCTTACACTGAGGACATCGGTTTTTCACTATCTTTTGTTGGGTATGTAATAGTACTTGTGTATAGTTTGCAGTAATTTAAAAAACATTAAATTGAATACGGTTATTTAAAAAAAATCAGCAACGGTAAGCCCAAAGTAAGTCTTTATTTGATATTTATTACAGAAGTTTCTTTAAGCATTTTAAATGGCTCCTGGCAAACGGACAGCATTGACCATAAAACAAAAATTGGAAATAATCGAACTTATTGAAAAAAATGTCCCACGAAAAGAGGTGTCGGAAAAATTTAATTGTGATTGCTCCACGATAACCAGAATAGTTCAGAGCAAAGATCACTTTCGTAAATTATATTTAGAAAATAAAAACATAAAGCGGAAACGAGTTCGTGTTGGAAATTACGATTCCATCGATAAATCGGTGTCGAGGTGGTTCAACCAGATGAGAGCGAAAAACGCGATTGTTAATGGACCCTTAATAAAAGAACAGGCAATAAAATTTGCTCAACTTCTAAATGTTCCAAATTTTGAAGCAAGTAACGGATGGTTGTGGCGCTGGCAACAAAAAGAAAATGTGAGCTTTCACCGTATAGACGGTGAAAGGAATTCGGCCAACGAACCAATTGCATCTGAGTGGGCTACGAACGCTTTACCATTGCTTTTAAATCAATATTCCCCAGCAGATATCTTCAATGCTGACGAAACAGCCCTTTACTACAAAGCACTACCTCTAGGCACATTAGCCAGAGCCGGTGATAAAGTCAGCGGAGATAAAATTAGAAAAGATCGCATTACTTTACTATTCATTACCAACATGGATGGATCGGAAAAGTTTGTTTACTCTATAGGGAAATACCAAAACCCTCACTGTTTCCGGGGAAAAACTATTCCTGTGCCATATTATCACCAAAAAAAGGCATGGATGACAGGTGAAATTTGGACAAAAATAATGGAAATATTCCAATGTTCTATCAAAGCACGCAACCAAGGCCGAAATATTATTCTATTCATAGATAACGCACCGTGCCATAAATTAGATACAGGAGTGGAGCTTCAAAATATCAAAATGTACATGTTACCAGCAAATACCACTAGTATCACTCACCCTCTCGATTTGGGGATAATTCGTTGCTTCAAAGCATATTATAGATCTAACATCTTGAGGCAGCAGTTGCTAGCAATTGAAAGAGGAGAGTCTACGGCTGAATATTCGAAAAAAATAAATTTATTAGATGCTTTAAAATTTGTGAAACGTGCTTGGTGGCTGGTTTCTCCTCAGACCATAGTAAATTGTTTTAAAAAAGCAAGATTTGTAAAGGAATGTAACTTTGATATAGACGGCGAAGTAAATGAAGTGATTGATATTCCCATCGCAGAAGACGTTTTCACAGAATTTGTCGACTGTGATGAAAATGTGGAATGTTGTGGTGTTGCAACAGATGAAGAAATTGTTCAGGAAATTGTAGATGAGCCACGAAACGGTATACTGGAAGGTCAAAATACACATAATTCATTTGGCCAGGAAAGCAGTACCCCTACGAGAGTGGATGCAATTATGGCTCTTAGTACATTGAATAGATACGTGGATAGCCTGCAGCTTAATTTAAGTACTTTCGAGCAGATGGAGAATTATTTTTTAAAGACAACGAACACAAATTTCAAACAAACAAAAATTACCTCATTTTTTAAATAATCGTATGAATTCAGGTCTTTTTTGCTTTCAATCTAATTTACATATTTGTTAGCAATCTGTGAATTGAATATTTACCTTTATGTTTGCATATAAGTCTAAAGAAGCTTAATATAAATAAATAATGAAACTATACGTGCCTATTTAATTTTGTATCAACAATGGTTAGACCTATATCAGTAATCTGTTTAGTAAGTGGCATTGAAAATATCAAAAAAGAAGAGCTTTTAATAAGATTGTCAGCTCTATCACATCACTGCGAGTAACTAAATATGCAGCATTAAACAGTGTTACAGCACCTTCATACAAGCAAATTAGTTGACAATAATCGGGTTCCCTGATATAAGTATAAAAATTGCTTATAACCGGGCTCCCTCACACAAGCATCTGCACTGTTTATAACCGGGCTACCGGATAATAGCAAAACCGCATATAATCAAGGATTATACGTGCCCACTTATAGTTGCTTATAACCGGGGAATACTGTAATAAACTCCTCCATTTTAAAGGCATGTAAATTGCGTCTATTTCCAACATTACGAAATTATTCAAAATTTTAAATTAAAACTACTCTCTATGTAAAGGTAATTGAATTTGATCACGGTTCCCTTCTTGTCTATAAATCAGCATAGACAACGTATATCATTTCTACAGCTGATCGAAGCCGAGCATATTGAAACGGGAAACTCGATCGTTTTGCGGAATCAGCCTCCGAAAGCAGAATTAAATTGGAATTGTTTTTGCGGGATGATTAAAATTGAACAACTTTTTATTAACATTAAAAATTTTAATCTACATTGAAAATTCTATTTTGACAAAGTGGTTTCGAAAGTATGCACTGATTCTCATCAGACACCAGCACACAGTGCATACTTGACTGGCGTGACCACTTGCAGGTGGAAATCATTACATTTTTATTTATGCTAGTTGTGACAAATTTTAACATCTCCGACTTATATCCATGGATATAATTTTACTTAGTAAAGGTAATTGAATGTATATGCGGAACAGTGCTAGTAAACAGCTAAAACACAAACTAATGCGGTGCGTGCAGTAAAATGTGGAAAATTCGCTACGAAATGTTTATCGGTTGGTGTCAGGTTATGTGATGGTTCGTGTCGATTTACTGTCGCGATACAATTAATTGGTACAAAGTCTACGTTATGACTAAATATTATTATTATAACGCGTTCACGCACAAAAAACTAACGTTTTATTCATATCTTAACCAAAAAACCGCAAGTGAAATCTCCGTGTACATCGGCACTGCCTCGTGGAAATGTCAAATTTTTTAAACTCATTACGTCACGGCAAGAACGATTACGTAGCCTGACGGCCCGTATTTCTAGAAGGCATTGTACAATGCCTCCTAGATGTACGGGCCGTCATCCTACGTAATCGTTTTAGCTATGACGTCAGTTATTTGGGTAGTTTTGACATTTCCACGAGGCAGTGCCGATGTACACGGAGATTTCACTTGCGGTTTTTTGGTTAAAATATGATTAAAACGTTAGTTTTTTGTGCGTGGACGCGTTGTAATAATAATATTTAGTCATAACTTTCATTTTGTACCAATTAATTGTATCGACAGTAAATCGACACGAAACATCACATAACCTAACACCAACCGATAAACATTTCGTAACGAATTTTTCCAATTATACCGCACGCACCGCATTAATTTGTGTTTTAGCTATGTTTAGTATTTTTTGACTTACTCGACAATTTTTATCAATTTCATATAAATTTCAAATATAATTTCAAATAAAGAGCTGAATAATTTCAATCAACTTTATATCCACACATCCGGACATTCATATCAACTTTTCATATTGGCTTTTACGTAAATCAAAGTTGATCGGTGGGTATGGTGTCGGCTTTCAAATACAGGAACTGCGGGTTCGTCTCCCAATAGTGTCGAACATTTTTGACTTATATTGTTTGATTTTAATAAATCATAAATATCAAATTCAGCTTATACAGATTAAAAAACTGATTAATTTCAACTTGAAACACATCGACTACCGCCAAGCTGTGCTTTTGTGGGATTAAGCTACATACATTTGTTACCTCACTTAATCGGTTTGTGTCCGTGATAACTTTTACGTAGAAAATTGCATACTTCTTGGCAGTTCAAGTTCAATCATGAGTTTCAAGTGCAGCTTAGAGAACTGTTTCGCATTCGACAACACCATGAAGTTTGTGCGTTGCAAAGCATTCTGCAACAGGAAATTACATGGTGCATGCATGGGTGCTCCTCGGGATTGGTACCATCCATACTTAGAACGCCATTTCATATGCGCAGATTGTCAAAATGTAGACCGGCTGATGAAAAGCATGTACGACAGCATAATCAGTTACATTGGAACACTAAATGCTGAAAAAGACCATGTCATATTGAAAAATCAAGCTCAGGCTAGAGCAAATGACGATATTCTGGCATTCTACTTTCATCTGCTTTTTCGAAGACTAGCCACAACAATAATGGCTAACCACAACAATAATCTCTTGTCTCACTGGAAGAGAGAATAGATTCTCTGAATGGAAAATTAGATACATTATCTTCAATTATCTCAGCCACTTCTGTCCCAAGTAGCTCTCGCCAAGTAAACTTTACAAAAATGCTCGAGAATGCTGAGCAAAAACTTTCTTCAATGATCGACAATCAAAATACGTTGCTAACTAATGCCTTTTTAGAACAAGCACTAAAATTAAATAATATAAATAATAAGCTTGAATACTTTGAGCACCAGCGCGAAAACCCACTGGAAGATATGAATAATCGGCCATCTACTTTCGAGCATTCGCTTCTCCATGAGCTATCAATGGCCGAAATTAACAGCAACATGCCGAAATTGATCACAAAAGACAAGGCTACGTCTCCTATCAAAGAATTGACTTCTACTGTAGCCAAGCCAATATATAAATTTGGTACATATTGGTCGAAAAATGAGTGGGACAGTCGCATTAAAAAAATAAAAAAACATAATAAAAATTGCCAATACGAAGGATCACGCTTCCATTTACCAGTTGATATCGACAAAGTAGCGTTCTTCGTGAAAGGAATTCCTCCCACTGCTGATCAAGGATGGCTGAATACGTTTCTCGAAACTGGATTCCACATCAATGATTATTTTATCACAAAACTACCACAACGGAAACACAACTCACAGAAGCGTTACAAGGTTTTCATTCCAACAAAATATGCCTGGATGCTCATGAGTTTGGACGGAGGTAGCAGCAAATTCAACTCGAATGGCGTTACATTTTCTCCCTGAAAGAATTGAATGACCAACAATAGCCGTAAGAAAGTACCTAATTCTGTAAGAAAAAATTGTATTTCAAATAATGTTCCTAATACCCGTAAATCTCCATCCATTCAGAATCCTCAAATTACTAATACTCGTAACATCCCATTAATACCACGTTCTACTGTTGCTTCCGTTTCTTCACTACAAAATACAAACAACAACGTAGCCAATATTAGCTTCTCTTTATCCTCTAGCCAGCTGGCTACCTATGTCGCCTTTACAGAGGCAACTACGAATACTACCTCTTTTGGCAATTTAATGACAACTGCTTCTCGTCGAAAAGCAGTCAACTCTGTTAGGCATTTATCCTAACATAACACCTTCTTTAAATGGACTCAGACTCTTTTATCACAATTGTAGTGGTATGAGAGGCAAATTAAATAAATTATATCTTGACGCAAAATCCTACCACTTTAATTTACTCGCCTTCACAGAAACATGGCTAAATGATTCCCATAAGAATGAAGAGATCCTGGATAGCAGTTGGACAATTTACAGAAGCGACCATGACTATTGTTCCACAGGTCAAACGCGAGGCGGTGGGGTTTTGCTGGCGGTTAGCAACACACTTTCAAGTGAGATTATTGACACCACCCCCAATGTATTGTTCCAACACCTTGCTATTCGTGTTTCTTTGAATCACAATTTCCTTTATATTAGTTTGGCCTATATTCCACCTATATCGGACGAATCAGTTTACAACCATTTCTGTGAATTAGTATCTTCCATTACAACGTCTCTAAATGAAAAAGACAATATAATATTCTTAGGGGATTTCAATCGTCCCAACTTATGTTTTATCCCCGATGAAAATGACGCTTTTATTCTTCCTGTTAAGTTTTCAGATTCCAAGACTTCAACCTTGCGAGTACTTTTTACGGCAACGATTTGCAGCAAGTCTCTCCAACTCCCAACCAAAACGGTCATTGGCTGGATCTTGTTTTTACTAATGCCTACGACGAAGTAGTGGTAAGTCCAACTGATGCCGCAGACCATCTTTTTTCAAATAGTTTACACCACACTGCACTATCAGTTGAACTTCCCACTCCTGATTCTATTTACTTAAAAGCGTACAATAATTCAATTGTATTTTACTTTCTAAAGGTTAGTACGCTGCCGAGCCTGAATTCCTGTCCCCCTTTAAAATGCATGGGAAAAGAGTGACGGAATTCCGGACCTGAATTTTTTTTCAGGTCACTTGAGAAAATCGGTACGCTGTCCGTCCTGAAACGTTGCCTGAAAAGTGTCAGAATTTCAGTGTTGCTCTTCGCTCGTAGGTGGCTCCGCAGCACAAGTGGAGAGTTTTTTCAGGCACGAGGTGCCTGAATTAAATGGTCTGCTATTTATTTGGTCACGGAAAGCAATCATTTTGGCCATTTTGACCGCGCTTTTATTTTGAATTTTGTTTGAAAATTTGAAATTTATTCAATAGTTATGTTACGTCGGCACTTTCTGTCGACAAATTAACTAATTTTATGCGACGGATAGTTCGTACAGGACTAGAAGCAATGATTTCCCAGCAATTCAATGTTTTTTGCAGATAATTTTACTAGGATACACTTTAATTAGCTGGTTGATTAATTGGATTAGTGCGACGTTAGAAAGTTTTCAGTACCGCATGTGTACGCGATATGAAATGCATGGATGTAAATTATGTATTTGTGTAAAGGATATATATTTCAAATAAACCATTATTAAATAGATTACATAATTGTTATACTTAGAAAAACTACGCCTATTTTCTTTCAGTCTAATTGAATTTAACGTGAAACTAGTTTTGAACATTTACTACTACAACTTGGTTGCTTTCGTAAACTTCGATCTGCTTAATAATAAAGCAGTATGATCAGGCAGGAAACTTGAATGAATTTAAAATTGAAGAGCTGAAATAAGCATTGATGGAATAGTAACATATAGTATTTCGCATACAGTTGGTACATTGTTAAGGTTATTTTAAAAGAAAGTTAATTTCTAAATCCCATGCCGCCAAAGTTGAGCGTAGTGCGGTGTTAACGTTGTTATGCAACAACTTAAAGGTGAAGCGGGCTGGAGGCTTGCACTTTTCACGGAAAAGAAAATTACAGCGATGTTTAATATGGTCCTGTAGTCTGCCGCACAACCAATTTAAAATTTTCAATAAGTATATTATGGAGAAAATTTCCACCTACAATTTATCAAAGTTTGAGCACCAGAATGTGGCATTAACTTCGCGTCCCAAGAATATGCGCCGTACATATACAGCAAACTCATGAAACCACTACCCATTATTCTGTTTGCTGAAAAATCAATGGCTGAAAATTCAAAATACAAGTGCCAAACATCTACACAATTAACTGTCACTTTGTAACATTCTACACTTCTCTACACGAAAATTTTTCCGTGTAGAAATAAATAGCACAACCGAGTGTCCGGAATTCAGGCTCGCCACCGTACTAACCTTTAATGCTGACTACGAAAGTATTCACCATGTACTTGACTCTATAGATTGGATGAATACTCTTTCAACGTTAAATCTTGAGGAAGCCATTTCCACTTTTCATGATAAAATATTTGACGCCGTGGAAAGATATGTACCTAAGATTAAAAAAAAAAAGTTGTCTGAACCATGGGTTGATAGGGAACTGAGGCATTTGCGAAATCTCAGGAACAAACTTTATAAGCGAATAAAGAAAAATATTGATGTTAATCCTACTATTCAGGAAGCTTATAATGAAGTAGCTAAGGAATTCTCGACAAAGTCCCGCGATGCTTATGCCAATTATATTAAGAAAACCGGTGAAAGTATAATCCACCACCCAAAAAAATTCTTTGATTTTGTAAATATGAAGCGGAAAGTCACCGGTAGCTGGTAGTGGTAGTGGCAAACCATTGTCAATGTCCTATAATAATATCACTTCTGCTTCTCCTAAAGATATCTGCGATTTATTCGCAGAGAATTTCTAGAGAATTATCAATGTATCAGACCCATCTAACTCAAATGTCTCTCCTTCTAATTCAGCACCAACCACTTTTCTCAGCCAAATTAAAATTTCACGCGAAGAAATACGTAAAGCTATATTGGAGCTCGATTGCAACAAAGGCCCTGGTCCTGATCTCTTTTCACCGTCGTTCCTGCGTAGGTGTGTAGAGCAGCTAATAACACCCCTGCATATTTTCTTTGACAGGTCACTTTCATACGGTGTTTTCCCATCCTGTTGGAAACTTTCATATGTGACACCAATTTTCAAAAATGGCGATAGACGCTGCGTCGAAAATTACAGGGGCATTGCCATTTTATCTTCCATTCCGAAACTTTTTGAAAAGGTTGTATACAATAAACTTTCCCTACTAATTGACTCCCGTCTGAATGAGCAACAGCATGGCTTTTGAAAAGGTCGCTCAACTATCACAAACTTGACAATCCTAGTTTCGGACGTTTTGTGTAAAATGGAGAAAAGCTATCAAATTGACGCAGTCTACACTGACTTTAGCAAAGCTTTTGACAGAGTTGACCATTCTATATTGATCCTTAAGCTGCACAAATTCGGACTTGCCGGATCTTTACTAAGCTGGCTCGTTCCTACCTCCACAACCGAATCCAACTCGTTAAATTTCAAGGAATTTTATCAAAAAATATATTTGCTACCTCTGGTGTTCCACAAGGTAGTCATCTTGGCCCACTTCTCTTTAACATATTCATCTCGGATCTATCTGACGCCCTGTCAAACATACCTCACCTACTTTATGCAGACGACCTCAAACTGTACCACACCATTGAATCTAAATCTGATGCACTTTTCCTTCAATCCAAGCTTGATTCTCTAGTTCAATGGTGCAATATAAACAAGCTCTCGCTGAATATTGATAAGTGCCAAATTATAAGTTTTAGCCGTAAATGCACGGTTACGCAGAACACTTATGCTTGAGTTACAATCAATGCAACCAACATTTGCTGCCAAGTTTTGTTGGTGGAACGAGTTACAATCAATGCAACACAACATTTACTGTCATCTGTCACTGGCTATATTAAAGAAATTGCTGTTCGATAATTTGGATCCTTTAAAGTCTCGGAAAGAGATAACAGTGAATATTTTATCCTCTAAAAGCTGCGGAGTATAATGCAAAGCAAAAATGAGACAAAAAAATACATATTTGATTGTCATTTACATATGACAGTTCCGATTTCCCGAACCATTGATATAAAAGTATAGAGGATATGCGAATAGCATATACGTATACTGTACGTGACTGTTGCCAGAAACAATTGCATTAATATGGGTGAGAACGCAGTGTTCTGACATTCCCAGGTGTTCCTGCATCGTTCCAGTACCTGGGACTGTCAATTTGAGTTTCAAAAAATCGAGCGTCTTCAAGCCGCGCATTCAGAAAACGTTTTATAATTCGTGATCGGGAGCTGCGTTCAAAGAATTTTTGCATTTAGTGGCTTGTGCATATGAGTGGCAGTGTCCAGTGATTATTTCATTAAGTTAATGTGGATACATAATTAAATAAAGGAGGTTTTAAGTTGTGCGGTTTGGTTGTGGTGAAATAAAACATCGTTTATGAGTGAACGTTCTAACATTACTAAAATATAACTATTGTTAGAGAATGCGTGAAGTGTTTAAATTCCAAATACAACTGTTTATTTCGTTTGCGTGAATCGTAGCTTGGCAATCGTCGCGAGAACGAAAACATCACCCGGTTTGTTTACATTTTAGGCAGTGTGACATATTGAATTTTGAAGTAGGTCAAAGCAGGTACTAAACTTAGTACTGAAAGGGGGCATATGCTCAGGTATATGAAAATAGAAAATGAAATAGTAAAATGGTAGTTTTTGAAGCCAATAAATAACAGTTGATTATATAACGAGCACTGTAAATCTGCCATAGCCGGTCCCAAGCCCGGTTGAGAAAAGAGGAGGGAGGTGTGAAACTGCGATAATAGTTGGGTCTTAGTGCTTCTATCGAGTATGTATTTATATATAAATAGTAGCATTGGAAACAACAATAACAAGAGCAGGAGTTTTCGTTCGTTTCAATGCAACTATCCTAGCCAGCTCTCGATAAAAGCGCGAAAAACAGCAATTTATGTAATTAACTAAGGGGTTCATATATATATATTTTTGCATGAAATTTTCTTATAAATGTTTATGAAGTATGTTAAATAATGATACACTTGTACAAATAAAGTTGCACATACTTTGTATGTCTATTTGTGAATTTAACGATTAATTTTATTAAAATGCATATATATTCGTATGTATATATAGATATATGCATATATATACATATATATATATATATATATATATATATATATATATATATATATATATATATATATATATATATATATATATCTATATATATATATATATATATATATATATATATATATATATATATATATATATATATATATATATGTATATATATATATATATATATATTAACATATGCATGTGCAAATGAGTTAAACGGTAGTTATTATTATCAATAGCATTGGTTTATAACGCGCACTGATTTGTGTTGCATTTTCTCGGTATAAAATTCAGAAATTTATTCAAATCATCGATTTAATTTCTTATATTTGAATGCATCACAAATGTTAATAAATAAAATTTCCCCGTGCAATTATTCACAAGCTTTGACAACGAAATGTTTTGTATTTCATCATTAACCTTTCATAGATATTGTGAATGTATTTTACTATTAAATCCTTCCACTTAAATCTTAACACCGTTTTAATATATCTAAAATAAATTGGCCCCTTTTATTATACGAAATCGTGTAATCACTACACCTTTGTATTTTCAAGCCCCTTGCATGTATTCACTACAACTATCAAACAATCCAAAAAATGGCAACATAAATTTCGCTATGCCCATATCCTCTATACTTTTATATCAATGTCCCGAACGCTCATAGGAACAGGTGGAATTGGGTATTTTGTTGCCATGCCAAGTTTGAGGTATGAGCAAACTCTGCTGCGCAACAAAGTTGTGTTGCATCATTGTAACTGTTCTCATACGTTCTCATGGATTCAAACTCATTTTGTTGTGCAACAAATGTTGGTTGCATTGATTGTAACTCTAGCTTTACTTTCTCGGCAACAACTTATTAACTCGCGTTGATAGCTTTGTTGATCTCGGTGTTGTGATGGATGTGAAACTTCGTTTCACCTTGCACTACGATAAAATTCTTTCCCGTGCGAATAAGCAGCTCGGCTTTATTAAACGACGTGCCAAGGAGTTTAAAAACTTGTGGGCCACAAGATCATTATACACTGCACTTGTACGCCCTCTTCTTGAATACGCCTGAATTATTTGGAACCCAGCCTTCGAAATTCACAATAACAGACTCAAGTCCATTCAAAAACAATTTTTACTTTTCGCCCTAAGAGATCTGTACAACCCTTACGATTTCGAAAATTTACCCCCATATGAGTTTAGATTGGGTCATTTAAACTTAACTTCACTTGCATCCAGAAGAATGATGATATTGGCCTGCTTCACATTTGACGTAATTAGAGGCGTTATTAGAGTTGAGTTCCTCAATAGTAAATTTGTGATAAATATCCTCTTAAGGAACACCAGGTCCAATCGTTTACTAAAGGAATATCCACATTCCACCATATATGCAGCTAATGAGCCGGTGAATAGATGCTGCAGGGTCTTCAATGGCTTTAGCAACCTTTATTCCCTAACGATTTCCAAACTATCCTTCAAGTCTTCCCTTATCCAAGCCATTTGTATACCATAATTTTTAAGCTCTTGTTCAATTATCGTTTTTAATTGTTTTTCTTTTATTTCATTGTTATTTTACTTATTGTCTATTTCAAACTTATTTGTTTATTCAATTAGTTATTTATTATGTGTTATTTATTTTTACCGTACACTTGTTTTTTTTAAAATAATTTATTTGTATGTATTTATATGTATTTATGCCTTGTTTGGCTAATAAATAAAATAAATAAAAAATAAATAAATATATTGCACAAATGCAATATGCAAATTCATATTCGCCACTCTGGCGGCAGCTTCATGAAGCTTCACTTAATTCTATTATGGGCAAATTAACCGATCGAATTCAATTGAGTGAATTTTTGTTCAGTTTCAGCGCTCACTTAAGTTCACTTAATTGCATTATAGTTCTACCTTAAGACTTATCCATTAAAAGACCTATTTACGGCAACAATCCGAACTCGACTTACTTCGATACAACACGTACAAATTTCAAATTCAAACTATCTCGAAAGGATTTACCACACATTAAGCGCCAGCATCGTTCGCATTCTCACCGAAAATTTTTTCAACTTTCATATAAAAATTGCGTCGGCCACACTACGCACCTAATTTCCACCAAATGTTCGGCTTGTCGCATTTTCACATGAAAATTTTCTACAAAAAAACACCATTCACTTACCTGAGTCCTGGCACTTTCAAAATATCACAATTCTGTTGTCTGAACTTTCTTCTCTGACTTAAGATGCACTAGCGCTCATCAGGCGCGAAAATATATCGACTTTTCCCAAAATTATGAGGCGAAAATGTTGGCAACAAATTAATTTGCCACGGCCCTCTAATGAAAATGGCACTGTATTCGGTGCAATGTGCAATGCAATTGTATTTGAAATCGATCAGCTGCCTTAAACGGCCCACAGACACGGAGATCTGGTTGCCTACTTGGTTGGAGACTTGCGATATTTGCGAACAAACTAGATCTGAAACTAGCCCACAGACTATGAATTTGGTCGCAGATCTTGCATATCTGCAACCAAGTCGACGACCAGATCTCTGTGTCTGTGGGCCGTTTTAGTTCGAAGAAGTGATCTGGCTCTGGGTGGAAATCGTGATTCGTGGAAATGCATTCCATCATAAAACTGTCGCTCGCGTAGTCGCGGCGTCGTAGCTCAGTTTAGAAAGAGAAAGATGGGTTGGTTTTCATGTGAAATTTTTTCAGTCACATGTCGATACGATACCAGCATCAAAGTATTGATCCGGTGTTATGTTGGGCCGCCTCCTCGTGGTGCACCCCGGGTAACGCCAAATGGCTCAACAACTGGTACGGCTCGGCATTTGTAATGGCTTTTGCGATTTGATTGACGATTGGAATTTGTGGCTATGGCAATAACGACTTTTGTGGCATGACCTGGCCTAGATAAATGGTTTAAGGCACGACCAACGATTGGGAAATACGCATCCGTCTCCGTCCCGTTAAAACCTGGCAAGTCTCAGAGTACGTTCGAAGCCTGCACCGTTGAGTTGGTGGTGAAGGTTCGGTTGACATTGTTCCCGATAAGCGCTGACCTGGCTCTGAGATCCAGCCCCATGAAGGCTGGTGATCAACCCTCGCGTCGGCCTCCCTGCTTTGCATAGATTAGGTCATTAAGGCGACTGCACATCCGGGCGGAGATAGCGGCTCTGAGTTGGGACCCATAAGCATGGATTCATCAAAGGTAAGTCAACGGTTACAAACTTATTAACTTTGTCAAACACCGTTGCTTCCGCAATCGACCAGCAAAAGCAGGTAGATGTCATCTATACCGACTTTGCCAAGGCCTTCGATTCTGTGAACCATGCTGTTCTTCTATCAAAGCTAGCTGGGTTTGGTATCTCTGGTGCCCTTTTTTGTTGGTTCTCTTCCTACGTTTGTGATCGCTCTTGTGTCGTTACTGTTAACTCTTGTTCTTCTACACCTTTTTTTCCTACCTCAGAAGTTCCGCAAGGATCCATTCTTGGCCCTTTATTGTTCCTTTTGTTTATTAATGACCTTCCTTCCCTCTTTAATTCACCCTGCCTTTTGTACGCTGATGATCTTAAAATCTTCAGAGTGATAGAATCCGCTAGTGACTGTACCATGTTGCAGTGCGATTTGGATACTTTGGCTAACTGGTGCACTGCTAATTCCCTCACTTTGAATGTTGCGAAGTGTCATCAAATGTCTTTCACCCACAAAATATCTCCTTTGCTCTTCTCCTATTGTGTCCTTGGCTCTGCTCTCAATGCTGTTTCTAATATCAAAGACCTTGGCGTGATTTTGGACTCCAAATTAAAGTTCGACTTGCATATTCTTCACGTCACTGCCAAGCCTTCTCGTTTTTCCGGCTTCATCATCAGATCCTCTAAACGTTTTATTTATCTTTCCACTTCTCTTTATCTGTTTTTTTCCTTTGTCCGTAGTGTTCTTGAATACTGTTGCCAAATTTGGTGTCCACATTATGGATACTTGATCGATGCGGTTGAATCCGTGCAACGCCGATTCACCCGCTCGTTGTTCTATAAGTACAGTATTCCATATTGTGATTACAGTATGCGCCTCTCCATCCTTCAAATTCCTTCCCTTGAGTCACGCAGAGTGTTCCTCGACGAGTGCCTCCTTTATAAACTTTTTAAAGGCAGTATATTGGTTGACCCCAGCATTCAACTTTCAGTTAGGGAACCGGGCCGTCTTAATAGAACATTATTTGCCTTTAATGTTGCATTTGCCCGTACCGACACCTATTTCTTTTCCCCCCTCTTGCGTTTGCCTCGTCAGCACAATAGCCTTAACCTTGGTCCTCTGCCTCAAACGTTATCTGTGTTTAAAAATAATTTAAAAAATAACGTTATCTCTTATAATCGTAATATGTCCTAATTTTACTCATTTTGTTTGTTTTTTTTTCCGATCGATTTGCCTTTTATTCTTTTTTGTATTATTACTTCATTCTGAATTTATTAATTTTCTTGGTTTCATGATATTTTCTTATTAACTTTCTTGGTTTTCATATTATTTTCTTTTTCTTACATATTTTATATAATTTTTATTTTTTCTTCTTGTCTAATCAATAATTGGATTTGTTTTGTGGATTTAGACAATAAATAAATAAATAAATAAATAAATAAATAAGCATTGATAACGCAAACAACAAAATTGACAGACAATACACAAGACAAGACAGACGGACAACCAAACGTGGAGACGACAGTGGCGACGCAGGGTGAAGGAGGTGCCGCCATAGACCGTTTTGCGTTTGCGAGGAGGCCGAGGGTCCAGAGGACGCCTCCCCTGCCGAACATTCAAACGCGAAGCGAGGGAACGATCAGTTCCGTATGCGCAACAGATGCACAAGGTGCTAAAAATGCTGATCTCAGCAGCAGTGCTCTGGAGACTCCGAGGAGTCACACGCGTGAAAGTGCTGAAACGGGAGTGGTGGAAGAAACGACACCACAACAACTCGCACCAGAACGTCCGTCTCCCAAGAGGGAGTACATTAAGCGAGAGCGAGTGACTGAGGAGGATATGTTGAGGAAGTGCCAGCATATCCTTCGAAAAATGTTTCAGGCCGCCAACGTGCAGAAAAGCATATCGAAGCACGTTAAGGACGGTATGTTCGAGCTGGAGGAGGCATTTGAAGTCATCTTCGCTTGCAGAACGAACTGGCAGAAGGCAGAACTGGAGTATCAGCGAGTGTTGGAAGACCAGACTGCTGAGGCAGCCACTCCTGTAGGGGTCCCGGGACTGAATCGGCCACGGCAGAATAAGCGCGTGGCCGAGTCTAGTCCTGAAGGCACACAAGAAATCCGCGTCAGGAAGGAGGTGCCAGCATCCGATTTAAGGAGGTGGGTGACGGTCACTCACAGAAAGAAGAAGGTGAACGTCGCTAAACCACCGGTGGTACCCGCTGGCCCAGAAAAGGTGCAGAAAAAGGGGGTCCAAAAGGGCGAAAACAAAGAAATGGTGGCAAAGAAAAAGAAGAAGGGAAAGAATAGACGGAGACAGCGGGGAAAGAAAATTGATGCTGTAATCGTCAAACCAGCCCCGGGGAAAACCTACGCGGAGGTCCTGGGGGCCATCCGTCAAAATGTTTCCCCAGATGAAACTGGTACACAAGTACGACGCATAAGGAAAACCGCAGAAGGGGGGGTTCTTCTAAAAATTGCGCAGACGAACGATCGAACGAAATTGCAGGACTCGATCAGGGCTGCCGTAGATGGCCAGGGGTCGTGAAGCTTGTGACCCCTAGAGTCAAAATCGAGCTTCTCGACCTCGATTGCCTCACAGTCAGCGAGGAGGTGACATCGGCCATCCATCGCGAGGCTGGCGAGGAAGGAGCCGGCGAGGAAGGAGCCGGCGAGGTGAAAACCACTCTATTCCCCCCTAACACAAGGGAGCGGAGGAGAGCTGTGGTGGAGCTGGATGAGGCACCAGCATCCAAAATCCTCAAGTCTGGTCGAGTCCGGGTGGGAATGATTAGCGCCCGGGTACGAAGGTGGGCTGAGGTTACACGCTGCTACCGGTGTCTAGGCTACGACCACACAAGACGTAGCTGCAAGGGCCCGGACCGGAGTGCCAGCTGCTGGAAATGTGGACAGGTTGGCCACCGGGCAGCAGACTGCTCTGCGCAGGCTCAGTGTATATTATGCACTGAGAGGCATAGTGCGAATGATGCCAAGCATATAATGGGATCGAGTGCATGTCGAGTTTTCAAAGACGCACTTGATGCCAAGAAAAAGCAGGGAAAGATATGAGAGTCCTTCCAGGCAACCTGCAGTGCTGTATAGCTGCAGACGACCTCCTCGCGCAGCTAGTCTGCGAGCATAAGGCTCAGATCGTACTGATCAGCGGGCCTTATAGGGGGAGGCATTCGTACGTTTGGCTGGCCGATGCTACGGGGTATGCGGCGATTTGGATCGCCGACGGGCAGAGGGCCCGTATCGGCAGCCGCGGCTCAGGAAATGGTCACGTGTGGGTGACATACGGAGAGGTCACCTTCGTGAGCTGCTATTTGTCCCCGAACGACTAAATGCAGGAATTCGGAGACAAGCTTAGCTCACTGGAGGACTCTCTCCGTGGCATCGTCAGCATCGTCATCGTAGGGGGTGACTTCAATGCAAGGGCGTTGGAGTGGGGCATGCCTACCGAAAACACTCGCGGGCGGCGCATAGTCGAGATGGCATCGAGGTTGGGTTTGTTGGTGCTGAATACGGGTTCAACGCCAACATTCAGAAGGCCCAGATTTGGTGAATCCATTCCCGATGTCACTATGGCATCGGAGAGACTAGCGGCACTCGTCAGCGATTGGAGGGTGATGGAGGATTACACTGCGAGTGATCATAATTACATCACTTTCCAAATCGCTGAGGACAGGCAAAGGCACCGCCGCTCTCCCTGTAAGTGGTTAGGCTGGAATGCCGCAAAACTTCACAGGGACGCGATGACCGCATCGCGCGCTTCGAGCTTGGAAGGGGAGCCTCTAGCATCTGGGACCCCAGTGACCCGTGCAGCAGCAGAGGCCGCGGCTGACAGAACCATGGGGTGGATTTGCAGGGCATGTGCGGCTTCAATGCCCAAACGTAAACCCTTCCGTAGGAGGCAACATGCATACTGGTGGAACGATGAAATCGCCGAAC
Organism: Nemotelus nigrinus; assembly: GCA_947369275.1. Lineage (NCBI taxonomy): Eukaryota > Metazoa > Arthropoda > Insecta > Diptera > Stratiomyidae > Nemotelus > Nemotelus nigrinus. Next base: position 129,931,505 of record OX376373.1, on the reverse strand, counting down.
TGAGACGCATCACTTTGGCGTGCAGGCGCAGGGCACAGCGAGCCAGGAATATGCCGGGAGCGGCTGAGCTATCTGCTGCTCACATTGCGGCAAAGAGGGAGCTGACCAAGGCCATCACGAGCAGCAAACGTGCCAAATGGCAGGCTCTTTGTGAGGAGGTCAACTCAGACCCCTGGGGAGATGGCTACAAATTGGTCACTCGTAGAGTTGGCTGCATGCGGCCTAGCACTCTCATGGATGTGATATCCATGGAGCGTATCGTTGGTTCGCTGTTCCCGGTGCATTCTTCAAGGGCTGAAGGTCCCATCATCGTTAACCAGGCGGATGTTCCTCCCTTTACGGACGAGGAGCAGAACAGTGCAGTGCCCAGGATGAAGAACCGGAAGGCTCCGGGTCCTGATGGGGTACCGGTCGAGGCGCTTAAAGTCGTGGCGGAGAGTCAACCGCGTCTATTATTGGACTTGTATAATTCATGTCTAGTCGCGGGGGTCTTCCCGTCGCGGTGGAAAGTAGCTCGACTGGTACTTGTTGACAAGGGGAAGGGTAACCTGGGCAATCCATCAGCATACCGCCCACTGTGCATGCTGGACACTGCGGGAAAGCTTCTCGAGGGGTTGCTTAAGCCAAAGCTGCTGTCAGCAGTGAGATCTGCTGGTGATCTCTCTGCCAGGCAGCACGGCTTCCGAAAAGGGCATTCAACAATCGATGCCATCTCAGAGGTTGTTGGGGCTGTAGCAAGAGCGGAAGAAGCATGTCATCAAGCCAGACCGGTCGTCCTGCTGGTAACGCTGGACGTACAAAATGCCTTTAACTCGGCGAGGTGGACAGACATCCTGCGGGCCCTTGAGCAGACGTTCCGTATTCCTGATTACTTGCTAGCCATGATGCGGGACTACCTCAGGGATCGCTGGTTGCTCTACGACACCGACGAAGGAGTCAAAAGAAGGCATGTCACTTCAGGTGCGGCACAGAGGTCGATCTTAGGACATGACCTCTGGAACATCATGTACGATGATCTGCTGCGCCTGCAAATGCCTGCGGATGTGTTTCTGGTAGGTTACGCTGATGACGTCGCGGCGGTAATCACTTCCAGATCTGCCAAATTTGCTCAATTCAGACTCAACCAAGTAATGAGGAGGGTGGATCGGTGGATGACCGAACACGGCCTCCAGCTGGCAATCTCTAAAACAGAGATTGTTATGCTGACGAAGCGGAGGATACCAACTGCCATACCCATGACAGTTGGCTCCGTCGAGGTCCAGACCAGCAAGTCGGTCAGGTATCTGGGAGTGACCCTGGACACCAAGCTGACGTATTGGGATCATATCCGCAGGGCATGTGACAGGGCTCTAGTAGTCGTCACTTCGCTGAGTAGGCTAATGGCCAACGTCGGTAGACCCAGTGAGACGCGACGGAGGCTGCTGATGAAACAGAATGGATAAGGCGGTCACACCGTACTGCCGGTACTGTGTGACTGAGCTCGCTGATGCTCAGCACACATTTTTTATGTGCAGTCGCTTCGTAAGTTTGAGGTGCACCATTGAGTCCACGATTGGCCTGGCAACGCCTGAGACGATCGTGGAAGCAATGCTGCGAAATGAGGAGAACTGGCGCGCAGTCTCAACATATGTTGAGAAAGTGCTGTGCATAAAGCGGGAGGAGGGTTGCCTTACCGACCCATGAAATGTGGTAGTTTCTGAAGTCCGTGGTTACCGATGGGTGAGTCAGCACGACCGGGTCGAAGCAGTGCTTAGGCGGGTCCCGACTCGGAACTTCGTGGGCTTGTAGATGGTCCTTTTTGTTAGTGAGTCAAACCTCACATACCCCGAGGTGATAGATCACCCGGGGATCTGGTATGCAGATTTTGTTTTGCCATCTACACTAGGGGAAAAAAATCAAAGTATTGATATGAGTAAAATATCGAACAATTTCGATTCAAGTAAAATTTTACTTGGTATCAAACGAAAGTATCGATACCGTACTAATATCAGTACTTTTATCGTGTCCTTAGACGTCACAGCGAGAACGATAACGTAGCCTGACGGCCCGTACTTCTAGGAGGCATGCAGTGAGGTAGTAGAAATGGAGTGGACATGCCCATAAGATTTACATTGCAGGGGATGGTATTAATTTTTTAGCTACTCATTGTCAAATCGGATCAAATCCAAGTAGTTCCCCTCCAATTTGACAATGAGATCAAAATAGCGTAAAGGCAGCTTTAACATGCTTTGTGCGCGAGAAGATTGAAGGCGCTAATGGTGGAAAGTTATACCGTCCGTGCCCAGGGGCTGGAGGCATTGATTTACCTAATGCATTATCTGTCAAAGCACCCTGAGAGTGTTCAGGTATTTTTCGCGAGAGTATGCCGTATGTGAGTAGCAAAAAATCTAGCCTGAGGATGTAGTTGTCGAATCATATATTGCATTTCTTTCTGTTCCATGCGATTTCTTCCAACTTTCCAAGCCGACCAACAATACAATCCCAGGTTGGATCACTGGATTTTTGGACCGTATACATATACGGAGTTGGTACGCTGGTTATGAACTAACTTCTTAAGCATAGTACTGAGTTCGATTTCACGTGAAATTGTCATACAAAATTTCACGTGAAATCTGCTTCGGCGAAAATTTAGCTTGAAAATAAGCAAGAGTTGTATTAAGTTCTTAGCATGAAAAGTTGCTTTGAAGTTGCTTTCGCGTTGAAAACGTAGATGGCACTGAGACATGTCTCCAATCATTTCACGCCAATTTAGTTTGTGCAGTTCATTCTTTCAAAGCTTGAGTAGCCTAGTGGGTAGAGCACTGGCTTCTTGCGTGTGGGGTCCCTGGTTCGAATCCAGGTTCGGACGAGGGTCCGCGCACCAAGCTTTGAGCTCACCTAGCTCTGATTAGGTTCCTGATTTAAATCAGGGGTAAAGTGAGTCGTGGAACTTATCACTCCACACTCGTATCCACAATGATTAAAAAAAAAATTGTAATGAAGCTCTCTACCAGCTTCAACCCCTAGACCCGTACAAGGGTTGTCGTGGGATTGCTTTACTTTACTTTAGTTCATTCTTTCGAGCGAAAAAGTGACATTAGGTGTTTCAATTTGAAAATGGAGCAGTGCAAATGTCTTTCCAATAAGAAAATCGATAAGTGAATTTCTTGACATTTTATCCGTCAGAAATGAGCATTGTGTCTGCTTTTCTCAATTGTCAAAATTTTCGCTCGAAAGAATGACCAGATAATGGAGACATGTCAAAATTATTCCTTTTTTCTTTTTATCTTTTCTCCCCCTTGCCTTTCACTCTATCACTATATGGGAGCAAAAAATCCGGCTGCTGTCAAATGTTGCTGGCCACGTAAACCAAATGTAAACAAACTACCGACACGCTATAGAAATCGATGTGAAGAAACTATTAAAAAGAGGCTTTTTACAAAACGAATTATTATTAGTGACTGAGAATAGTATGCAAAAGCACTAGAGCGTTAGAAATAGAAGCGACATAGATTAAAGTTATCAAAAATCAAGCAAAAAGAACTGAGCAGCGAGACATCGCTCAGACAACTAGCATTTTCTCGCTTTTGAAATGTTAATTCACAAGAGACTAACGACTTAAGCATAGTACTGTGTTCGACTTCACGTGAAATTTTCATACTAAATTTCACGTGAAATTGGTTTCGGCGAAAATTTAACTTGAAAATAAGCAAGAGTTGTACTCTGTTTTTAGCATGAAAAGTTGCTTTCGCTTCGAAAATATAGATGGCATTGACACATGTCTCCAATCATTTCACGCCAATTTAATTTGTGCAGTTCATTCTTTCGAGCTAGAAAGTGACATTTGGTGTTTCAATTTGAAAATTGAATTGTGCAAATGTCTTTCCAATAAGAAAATCGATCGAAAAGTGAATTTCTTGACATTTCATCCGTCAGAAATGAGCTGTGTCTTGTCACGGTCGGTAAATAAGGATAAAAAAAAAAAAAAAAAAAAAAGATCTCCATCGTCCTCTAAAAGTGAGAACGATGGAGATTGGGCAATAACCGCAATCTATGAGTTTGTTTTAGTAAGATTAGGTTAATTAATTAGATATTGCATTCACGAATTTAATTTAAGTTAGATTAAGTTAGTTCACAGTTCCCGATTGTAACTTAATTATGATTTAGTTAGTTGAGTAACACAAATCATGCCGACGGAGCATGCGATGAACGACACATAACTAAAACAAACGTTTAAGCGACGCACAATGCAGTTGAACATCGACACATTGAACAATAGAACGACACGACTAAATTGAATCCATAAAGAACACCATAGCCATCAACGGCAATGACCAAATCGCGATGCTAAGTAAAATGCCAGAATATCGACGAGATATCCCGAGTCAGATCATTATGCCACAAAAACATACATCCGGCAGAGCAACGTATGGGCCTAGCCGTCAATGTCGACGACACCAGACCTAGGCCAACATTTGACCTACATACGATGGATACCGAGCGGTTGACGAATTGCCGATTTCCTAACTCAAAGCCATCAGATCGAAAGACGATGGAAGCAAACGCTATGTTGATGGTATAGTGGACCCGAGATGCGGAGGGTAGTTGAGATACGGGAAAGGAAACCGAGATTAGGAGGATATCCACATACGGGTCGGGGCACTTGCACATACGAAACTTGCGGCACGCACGAATTTCTATATGGAAGGTCGGCACGAATTATCACTTTAACGCGACCGGGTTCTCATCTGATAGCGATCAGATGGAAGAAAACTGGGAGGATTGCGGATCTGTTTTTGCCGAAGCCGAGAAAGTAACTCTAAAAACTCTTACTCACCTGAAAATGTAGCGAAAGGCTGCGAGCACCACCAGTTTGATTGCCGACAACACAATTTATATAAACAAATGTTGACAGGTCGGAATGTCACGAAGGGGAGAACGTCAGTTAAGATGTTCCAAAATCGGACCGTCCCGAATTGGATCGCGTGGTGAAATAGAAACTCAACACCCGGTTAGAGGGGAATGAACTCTGTTGAGTTCAATCAACGGAATTTGAAAATCCCGCTGCCGCCAAAAGTCTTCCTGGGCACCGGGAAGCGAAAAATCGCCCTCTTTTTGAATTGGACCCGGTAAGCGTATAGACGTGGATCGATCGAATCTGGCCAGGAGTTAATAGGATCTTTTTATTTCATGATCGTCGGAGGATTGCTAACAAGTGCCGGTAGCAGGGTTGAATACGATGAAAAATTGAAGACGGGTACGAGTAGCTGGTATAGTGGCGGATCGGAAGACAGAAGTGTGGCTAGCGAGAAAAGCTAAGGAAATCAACGAAAACGACGTAGCAGAGTGTGTCGGTGTCGGGATATATCATCAAGGATGCGCATGCAACAAGCTTCGACTCCAGCAGGGCCCCAACGAGGGATTGATCAGGTTAATATACTTTAATTATTGTTATTAGATAGATATATAGATATTTGCGAATTAGGAGTAGTTTAAGTTACTCGTTCAGGATTAGTTGAGTGATACGCGTATAGGTCGTAATTAAATAAGTCTATAGTTGAATTTGGCGCCAATAGAATTTAGGTGTTGGTCGAATTGTATTTTGTTAACCGACCGAAAGTGAATTAAATGTGCAGTGTTTGTAAAAGATAAACTCGGTGTTTGCATTTTCGCGGGAAAATTTACAGATGTTGATCGGTTGATCTTTCTTTTCGTACATTACGTGGTGTTGCTTAACGGGACCCGTCACTCTCTTCTCGCTTCAGGGCGACGGTAGCGAGGCAGTTCTTCGAAATAGAAGCGAGTGGCGCCCACCCGCGACCTTTTCTTCGCGAGCAGAAGCCGCCCGAAGACTGCCGCCCTTGCGCCCTAATTAGGAAAGCAGGGTTTTTAGTGCGCGTTAGCAATAACGGTGACAAATTGGCGCCCAACGTGGGGCCTAGCGGTGATAACGGTACCGGTGAAAATTTTGTAGCCAAGTCCCAAATTGTGGGAGGCCCGAGAGTCGCGAAGATTCGGTTAGGGAGAAGCCCTTAAGGCAAAATTTGTAATATCGCTCGCAAGTGATCGCGGTGCGAATATTTTATTTAGTAGCCCCTCGGGTCGTTTTCCGGGTTACATAGCGGTCAGTTCTTTTTAGAATTTAGATACATTTATAGAAATGCCGCTGCATGGCCTTCATTGGTAATGATATATATTAGTGGTCACCATAACGATACACATATTTATTGGGAATATTAGTGATCATCATATAGATGCATATATATATTTATTTGGAATATAAGTGATCGCCATATAGATGCATATATATTTACTTGAAATATTCGTGATCATCATATAGATACGTATATATAGATTTGAATTCTGGATTCTTAGCGTGGCTGTGTGAATTGGAGTGTATGTGAATGATAATAGGAGTGAAACAAATATTGAATTGGTGTGCAAGGAAAGTGTTAAAGCGGAGAGGCGTGATTGATAGGAATTTCAGTGGAAGCAGTGTAGAAGACGGTGCACATAACGGTTGTAGAGGTAGCTAGAGGAACGAGAGTCCAGGTGGATTGGGAGTAAAAGTGTAGGGTTCGCGGATCAACCGTGGCTGAGACGAAGACGGAGTTGGTACACTGAGATAAATATACAGACTTTGTCCACGTTTTTGATTTTAATTGTTTTATAGATGAAATATCTGTAGAATATACATATTGGTGGGTGAATTTTGGTGTGATTGTGTACAGTGGAGTATTCTTTGATTGAGCTAGTGAAATACGTAAGTAATTTCGCGAATTTTCGAACTGGGTTAGAAAGAAACAACCTGTTGTTTGGTATTGCGCTATACGGAGTGGACTCAAGATTCGGGGCGCTTGTGTTTCGCAGAAGGCAGTATTCTTCTGAATTAGAATTAGGATAAGTTTGAGCGTGGGATAAGGGTATTAACCGAAATTTTAGTTTTTGGAGCGGAGATATCGCTGATATAATTCTTCTTCATTATTATTGATATCGCGGATGGATACTGGTAAAATGAAGATTAGTGTGGATAGATTAAACAAGGATGAGCTCACGTATGAGCTCGCCATTCGCGGATTCCCGTCAGATACTGTAGAGAATATGCGGAAAACGCTCAGGGCAACGCTGAAGGCAGAGACAGCTCGAGACACGTCCTATGTGGAAGCGGCATACCCTTTTGAGTTCGAAACCGATCTCACGGAGTTGACGGCGAAGGCAGTCGAAATCGAGGATTTGGTGGCTAAAATCTCGGGTGATAAGACATCATCAGACTTTATCAAAGCCAGAGTCAAGATTGAATTTGGCTTTCGTAGACTCGGACATATGCAGGCAGTTACTCCCGAGCAGGTGGAGTGTGCGAGGAAGATACGCAATCGGCTCATTATATCCATGGGCACTTTGGTGGAGAAGACGGAAGGGGTCAGCGAAGACGAGGCGGATCTTGCTAGTGACATGACGAATATGATGGCACCACGGGAGGCGAAAGTGACAAATCCGGCAGAAGTAGCAAAATGGGGCCTCAAGTTTAGTGGGGATGCTTTCGGGTCGGTGAACGCCTTTCTTGAGCGTGTCGAGGAGCTGAGACAGGCAAGGGGACTTTCTAAGCCGCAACTGTTCAAGGCGGCTGTGGAT
>OX376373.1:129883623-129923694 GCA_947369275.1 Nemotelus nigrinus | reverse complement strand
ATGCTAAGTAGTGCTATGTTTTTAAATATTCAAATATTAAAGGAGTTTTTAGGGCAAAATTAGCTGAAATCGGCCAATTTTTGGTTAGAGTGGTTTCGGACATAACGGGCCAAGACCTATTGCTGTGATACAAAATTTTCGGTTTTGTAGGGGAGTAAGGAGTATTTTGGCCATAGTTTGGCAAAAACTACCTTTACGGCGCTTCCGATGATTGAAAGTGGTCGGGGAGTGCAATAGTGATATTTTAAGGACGAAAAAATTTTTTGATAGGGAACATTGGGCGAAAATGTCAAATTTTCGCAAGAAATTTTTTTTGGTCTATTGCAAGAAATTTTTTTTGGTCTAAATTAAAACTTTCACCCAGAAAATATACGAATAACCAATCTTATCTGCCTTTTTTCGTTCCCTAATTATCTCATTTATCAACTAATGCATTCAATCGCTAATGCCTTCGAAACCGCAAAATGTGTACACATTCTGCAATGCAAGCAACGCCTTGTTACCGAAACACATCATATTAATTGGCAAAATCAACGCCACTCGAACAGCATTCGTTCCCGTGAAGTGTGCCTGCCAGTACAAGTGTGCCGGCAGTGTCAGTGTGTCGGCACTGTGTCAGTGTGTCAGCACTATGTCAGTGTGTCGGCACTGTGTCAGTGTGTCGGCCCTGTGTGAGTGTGTCGGCCCTGTGTGAGTGTGTCGGCCCTGTGTGAGTGTGTCGGCCCTGTGTCAGTATGTCGGCAGTGTCAGTGTGCCGACAGTGTCAGTGTGTCGGCACTGTGTCAGTGTGCCGGCACTGTGCCAGTGTGTCGGCACTGTGTCAGTGTGTCGGCACTGTGTCAGTGTGTCGGCACTGTGTCAGTGTGTCGGCACTGTGTCAGTGTGCTGCCGACACACTTATAAAGTGCCGCACTCGCACAGCACACCGAAGTGTGCTAGCACACTGTGCTAAGCACGCACAGGTGCTGCCCATCACTAATATATATGCATATATATGCCTATATATATACAGGGTGTTTGGTACTCGGTGGACACATTTGTAAGGAGGCATTCCTTGATATATTTTTAGCAATAAATTGTTCTACAGGGTGGTCCGGTTTTCAAAATCTTTAAAAGTGTTTCGGACCTGTACCCTGACTCACTTAAATCATTATATCTTGAAAACTAATAATAGTAACGTATAGTTTTATAGCTTGTTTTTTGGTGGAATCAAATTACCTTTAGTTTGATGTAACATTTTAAATTGTAACTGTACCTGATTTTGAGATATTTACTTTAAAACACAAAATTTTGGCACTTCTACTTCGCAAATTCTGTGTTCAATATCGTTTTTCTCAGAAAATTTCATATAAAGATGCCATTTTAATTTTATTTTTTTTATAGGCTATATTAATGGCTACCAAAAATGAATACAAACTTATGACTTAGATTTTACCATTTCGCAAGTAGTAAGCAAAAATGCATATCGCTTAAAAACTGAATATGATATAAAGTGGCCCTCGTTTTCGATCTACACTCTTTGTTTGAACTGAAAGAATTTATTACAGGTTTTTACGCTTTATTTCAAAATTTTTGAGCTACAGGAAATGTTCAAAATGGCCACCTTAATTTTGAATACACGCTAAAGCTCGTTTCGCAAGCGTTCTTTTCGTATTCATACTTCCCAGCTGCTGCCTGACTTCTGTTGCAGCAGCATCGATCCTGGTATTTAGGTCTTCCAATGTTGAGACTTCCGTTGTGTAGATAAGGGCCTTCATTCGTCCCCATACAAAAAAAAATCCATAGTTGTTAGATTAGGAGATCTCAGTATATTGGTCCATTTCTACCGATCCAGCGATTGGTATAATCCGAATTTAACCAATCTCTGACTGGTCGGCCATAGTGAGCTGGAGCACCATCGTGTTGGTAAAACATGAAAGCCAATCGTTGCAGTGGAATATCCAGATCATGTCTTAAAAAATGTAAGCAATGGGTACTTTTTAAAGTATGCGGGAGCGTAATAGGTCCAATTAAATCGATACCAATCACTCCTGCCCATAAATTTACGCGGAACCTATGCTGAAACGATGAAGTTCTTCTCGTGTGTGGAAAGTTTGTGATACCGTCCGTGGTAAATAAGGACTCATCCGTCCAGAGAATGGTGTTCAATGGAATGATGTTCGTTGTCTAATTGTTTCTCAAGGAGCCAATTGCAGAACTTCATTCTTTTGGGCATTCCTGCACTGGTGTGTGATGGTAGAGATGTAAACGGGCTGCTTTTAAAATACTCCAAACTTTCCACGTAGACACGTTAAACTGCAACGCCAAGCGTCGAATGAATGATGGGTCAATTTCCACTGCAAGTAGTATTTCTTCACCGGGCCATACAGCGATTGCAGGCGCAGGATTTGCGTTTACTCGGCTCGTCCTAACGCTGCCAGTTTCCCGAATCCTTGTGTATAGTAATTGAAACACTCTCCGTCCAGGAATCCATCGATGGGGATATCTCTGTTGATACAAAGATTGCGCCGCTTGTGAACTTCCCCGGCACTCTCCATATGCGTACATAATATCTGCATATTCGTCATTAGTGTAGTGAGACATTTTGAATTTATGTTTGAAATTTTAGTGATATCTTCAAGTTCGAGTAATGTACCGAAACTCACAATAATTTGAAAGTGGTTCTTTTTTATAGGGTCTTAATTTTTTGAAGTATTCCATTTATAAAGGCGAAGAACTGTACCCAATTTTACCTTTAACATCCAGGTAGGTGCTTCAATTATGTTGAAACTAATTTTAATTTAGTTTATTTTATTGATACTTTTAAAGTAATTTATGGGCAGTAAAAAAACTTAAGTACAAATAACAACTTAAACTAATATTTTCAACGAGGGCCACTTTACGGCATAATTACTTTTTAAGCGATATGTATTTTCGCTTATTATTACTTTCGCTTACCGTACTTCTAGGAGGCATTCAGTGAGGTAGTAGAAATGGAGTGGACATGCCCATAAGATTTACATTGAATGGGATGGTAGTAATTTTTTAGCTACTCATTGTCAAATCGGGCCAAATGCAAGTAGTTCCCCTCCAATTTGACAATGAGATCAAAATGGCGTAAAGGCAGCTTTAACATGCTTTGTGCGCGAGAGGATTGAAGGGGCTAATGGTGGAAAATTATACCGTCCGTGTTGTCACCGTACGGCCTCCGCCGTTACGAAATCAAACCCTGTCTTGTACTCCAGAAGGCCAGGGCGGCAGCCTCGGGTGGCTGGCTCACTTGCAGAGAAAGGGGTGAGTCCGGGCGCCACTCGTTTCTTGCCCTCGGCTGCCTCCAATATCCGCGCCGTGAAACGAGAATTCGGCCAGATAGTTAATTCTACTACGTTATCACGCTATATCCTTCCACTACGAGAAACACCGCGTCACAATATTGTACATTGATTTTATTATCAGAGTTCGGACTCGAAATCCACTATCTACTTATTGACTTCTTTAACAAAATCTATACGGCGCCGCGAATTGAGAGAGATTACACTTATTCATTTATTATCAACACACTTCAATCTTAGACTAAAACTAATGATACCGCCACGTACCTTCGTCACTAACACAGCATCCATCCGTTGAATTGTTCTGCATTAGATCGACCGCCGTCTTCGCTTTTCCCTTCGATTCAGTATTTTCTTAAATCGCCGCCTTAGTTCATCCGATCCCAGAACCACTACAGCTCAAGAAAAAATCGCCGTCTTCGCTTCGCGCTTTAAGTATTTTCAGTATTTTCTTGAATCGCCGCTTTCGTTCATCCAACCTGAGAACCCCTTCCGCTCAAGAAGAAATCGCCGTCTTTGCTAGTTAATTTTCGTTGAGTCGTTGTATTTCTCGACGAAGTTCGTTCAGGTATTCCTTCGATGCTCGCAGCAAAAGAAAGGAACAATTTATCGATTTATAACGTTCTGCTAGCTTGCGTTCTGCTCACCTCGGTGTCCGGATCAAGGAGAACGCCATACCATCATCCAGATCCCTGCAAAACCTCAGTCCTGCTTTTTCGACCCCGTTCTTGCGGGATTATTCCCATGTCGTTTTTCAGTATTGAATAGTACCGCCCAACCAGGGCAATGTCCTCTAACAGCGGCCATTGATCTTGTATTTGATCGTCTTCATCTGGCAACGCCACTTCGAGTCTCATCTCGAGAATATCGTTAGCTGTCACCTCACGAGTGTTCATTACATCATTCAGCTGTCACCCGGTGAGTGTTTACTCATGATAAATAATTTTAACTTCTCCATATTTCAGTTCGTTCGTCCATTAGAAGATCCCGATCGGATAGTTCGTATATTGAAATTGGATGAACATGAGCGGCTCGACTCAATGTATAAATCGTGATTATCCAATGGATAGCCTTTGCGAAAGTCAAAGCCCCATTTTCGACAAGCAATGTCCTGATGACGATCCAGTTCGTCGGTAATTACACTCCATACTGTTCATCGGTCCGAATAGATCCTTTCTCGCGATCCCAACTTGGAAAAAATTACGAAGTATGATCGAGGAGAGCTAATCAGGTTGGTCTAGGCCCTAGCTGTCACAGCACCAAAGATATATTCGGGTAAGTACATTTTGCGTTATTTTCTCTATTTTCGCCCTGTTGTTTGTGTCGCGCTGCGTTGTCTTTCATGTCCGGTCGTCTCGTATCGCGTCCTGTGTGATCCGGGATCGCGCTTCCTGGTTCTCTGTGATTTCCGTGAATTCGCCCCTCATCGCCGGCCTTGCCACGGGGCCTTGTATCGATCGTTCCACGTCGGGGCAAAACAGACGTTGGCTGCGATGTTGATGTTCGGTCGCGGCTGTTTTGGCCCGATGCCGGCGAATCGCAGCATCTACAGGATCTTCGTTACTGTGCTCGTGGCCTACACTAATCGCTAAACCTTATCGCTAAGATACAACTCTTGCCTACTTCGTCGATGTTTCCCAATATTTACTGATACAGAAACGCAGCCGGGAACCGAAACGTGATATCACCCCCCTCTCCAGAGAATTGCCCGGGAATTCGCGACGACAATTCTCCCCGACCTCGTCCTAGGTTGTATGCTGATTCAACATTGGACTTTCGGTATGCTCAAAGCTCTCGCGAAGCTTAGTCCGGTCCTTTATAACTACCATTTGAATTCTCTATCGCTCCTCCCGCCCGTTGGGCACTGGGCCCGACAATCATACCTCACACATTCACGCTACAATTACTTCTTTCACCCTGTCTTGCGTGTTTATATATCTCATGCAGTAGTTTTGACTAGTATAAGTATTTGAGCCATTTGTGATGCCATATTCTAATCTTCTATGGTCACGATTTTAGGACGCCAACACTACCACACGTACGGACACGAACGACACTATCAGACTTTTACATAGAAAGGGAAAACAACACGACCAAGGAACAAAAAGGAGGCCAGAAAGGAAAACCTGGAAACGGTCGCGACACTTCTCTCTAACTACGGTATGTTATTTTAACCTCTATCTATTAATCATATAATGCTTCTCTCTAAATGCCTGATTCTATTTATCGATAGCTAGAAGTCAGATTCCTCACTGCCCTTGTTTTCTAATCGCACTATTCTCCGCGTTAAGTGATGTGTATTTACACTAAACTATAACTACCCCTAAACTATGTATATTTCCGCAACCTTCCGATATTGGATAAATAATGGATCCCACCACCAAGAAGAATACTTACTAAGACTAACCTAAACCTATCTCTAATATCTCTCACCGATTATCCTACTATACCATAATATATACCGATTATCCTACTATACCATACTTTATGTATTGATCGCATGCCTTTCTACCCCTTCCTGGACCGCCTATTCTTAGGTCTCGCCACTGGCGTTATCCCCCTCGTTGACATATTGTTTCAGGTCCTTCACATGCCAAATGCCTGCGGCCTTACCGCTCTCGTCGACAAGCTCACAAGTCCATGTCGAGGTTTTCGACTTAATCCTGAACGGACCACTGAAAGCCGGAGCTAGCTTCGCTGCAAAGTTCTTACTCGCATCGGATAGAACATAGTTCTTCCTCCATATTTTATCTCCCACCTGGAAGTTCACGGGGCGACGGCGTAGGTCATAACGTTTTTTACTAGAGATTGCAGCTCGTTTCAACCTAAGTTCGACCTCGTCACGCACCTTTTTCAACGTCACCGCATTTCTCGTTGGAGAGAAACCTTCCGGCGCGCCTGATGGGGGTTCTGCTTCTTCCCGGAACGTAATCATTTCCCTGCCAAAATTCATGAAATAAGGGGTGAAACCCGTAACCTCGTGCTTATATGTCCGTAAAGCACACGCAATCTTCGGTAGAAACTGGTCCCACGAGCGGTGATTATCTGAGGCGTAACATCTTAGCATGCACTTGATGTCCTGGTTGCGCCTCTCGGTTGGATTAGCCTGGGGATGATATAGCGCAGTGTAACATATCTTTACACCGTAATCTTCCACCGCCGACTTAAACTGTTTGCCCCTGAATTGCACTCCGTTGTCACAGATCAGAATCCTGGGTACTCCATACACCAAAAACACGTTCTCCTCCAACAGTCGGAAAACAGTTTGTGCTGTCGCTGTTCGTAATGGCAATATTACAGAGTACTTCGTGACGTAATCGACGATCGTCAAGATGTAGACATTCCCCCGCGCTGATCTAGGTAATGGTCCCACCAGACCCATACTAATCATCTCCCAGGGTATCTTGGCTTCGCCAGCCCGACTGGGGGTTTCCTCTCCACCTTGCAGGCCTGACACACCTTACATTGCCGTACATAAGCCTGTATGTCTCTCCGCATTCGGGGCCAATCATAATTTTGGGCAACGCGCGACCACGTTCGAGTAACACCCATGGGACCAGCTTTCGGATCGTTGTGACATCGAATCAGTATTATGTTTCTTTCTGCCTTCGGGATCACCCTTCTCCACACAAGGCTGTTTCCGCCATCCTCCTTCCGCGCTGAGACCTGCTTCCACAGCGCATTCTCCGTTATCGTCCAATTTCCGAACCTACGAGGGTCGTCCCGCACGTTATTCGCCATCTTCTCGAGCCATCGATCTGATGTCGAGGGTATTGCTATGTCACCCACCTCCGCAATCGCTCGAGACAGTGCATCGGGTACGACATGCTCCTTCCCCTTTTGGTGCACCACTTCGAAAGCAAATTGCTGAAGGCGGACGGCCCATCTCGCCAATTTGCCAGTCGGATCCTTCAATTTGTTGAGCCACACAAGAGAATGATGGTCGGTGATCACCACGAAGCGAGTGCCTTCAATATACGGGCAGAGCTTCTCTATCGCCCATAATACACCCAAACACTCTTTTTCCATAGCCGAGTACTTTCTTTCCGAATTCGAGAGTGCGCGGCTAAGATAGCACACCACCTTCTCGCCCGTTGGGTGCGCTTGACTCAGGACCGCTCCTATACCCACATCCGACGCGTCCGTTTGAACCTTGAAAGGTAATTCGAAATCTGGTCACGCTGACACTGGGGCCGACGTAAGTCTCTGTTTACAGGCCTCGAATGCCCGTTCGCAATCATCCGTCCACGAGAACTTCCGTCCTTTCTTTAGCAGATCGCTGAGGGGTGCCACCATCGTCGCATGGCCTGGTATGAACCGACGATACCAGGAAACCATTCCCAGTAGTTGCCTAACTTGTTTGACCGACTTTGGCCGAGGGAAATCCTTGACTGCCTGCACCTTTTCCGGATCCACATGTAGGCCTCCTTCGTCCACCAGATACCCCAAGTACTTTAACTGTGACCTGCAGAACTGGCACTTTTCTTTGGATACCTTTAACACTTCATTCCTTAAACGTATAAAAACCTCTCGTAAGACGTCCATATGGTGCTCGAACGTTTCGGTTACGATGATAATATCATCTAGATAAGTAAACACGAACGGCTCGAGTGCGGGACCCAACACGGTATCGATAAGCCTTTGCCAGGTGGCCCCTGAGTTATGGAGCCCAAAAGGCATCCTCCGGAAATGAAATAGCCCCCTCCCAGGCACGGTAAAAGCTGTATATTTCTGTGACTCCTTCGCCATTGGTACCTGCCAATGCGCCAACTTTACGTCCAGCGTTGACAGGTACTTTGCATTCCGCAGCTTATCAAGAGTTGATGACAACGGATACGCATCCTTGTCAGACACCGCATTCAGTTTCCTGAAATCGACACAAAACCGATAAGATCCATCTTTCTTTCGAACCAACAATATTGGAGATGACCAAGCGCTTGCCGATGATTCTACCACTCCCGATTCTAGCATTTCATCCAATTCAATGTTAATTTGTTTCTGAACAGCTGGCGAAACCGGATAGTACCTCTGTTTGATCGGAGGGGAATTAGTTTTAATGACATAAGTCACCGATTTTGCGTAGCCCAGCCCCTCTCCCATCAGCACGAATTGTTCCTCTAGCAGCTCTGACAATATCTTGGCCTCGCTAACCGATAAATTGGACAGACTCCGCAGTGTTTTTTCGGCCGTTGTTTCCACCGTAGCAACCGAGGTCCACTGTTGCCCCTTCATGTCAAGGACCACTCCAAAACACTTCCAGAAATCTATACCGAATATTAATTCTTGTGGAACCGACGGGATCACCAGCACCTCTAATTCATGACCTCGATCATTTAATTCAAACATAACCCTCACCGTTCCTGTTACAGGACACATTTCTCCGTTAGCCAGCCTCACTTCTTCGATCTCGTTTTGGGTCAGGGTTGCACCTCTTCTTCTTAGTTGAACCCATCCCTTCTCTCCTAAAATCGTCCGACTTGCCCCCGAGTCCAGCAGGCCCTCCATCGCTATGCCCATCGCCCTCACCTGTAGATGCGGCCGATTATCCTGGCCGCACTGCGCTAGTGCGTAATCGACTGTCGGAGAGGGTACCCTTCGTTGCGGCCTTTTCAAAGTGCTCGCTCGACCGCCTAGCGAACGTGTCGGTCGTTTCCCGCCGCCGGTGCATCTGAGCGTGTTCGCGGCCCCTGTTCGCTTGCCCTCGCTCGACATACGGGGCAGGTGGCTCGCACAACCCCTTGACGACCGCACCCGAAACACCGCCGCGGCTCGGCACACTCCCTCGATAAATGCCCGTCTTGCCTACAATTCCAGCATTTTACCCTACCCTGGTCCGCCATCGCCGCCACTTGCTATACCTTTTCTGCTCCTACATACGCTAAATCTGGCTCCAGACAGCGTCTGGATCGTGTCGTGGGTGGCACAAATGCTGCCACCGACACCCTCATCGCATCCAGAGTGCGACCCATCTTCACTAGTTCAGCCACTGTCGTCACCGGTGTCAAGCACAACTGTTGCTGATAGAATGGTGCTATATTACTGCGCAATATGCGCAGTTTCTCCTCTTCTGTACAGCTAGTTGTCAGCCGGCTGAATAGCCGCTCCATCATTGCGACATACACCCCCATGGATTCCCCATCCCCTTGTGTCCGTCTCCGTATCTCCTCCCACAGCCGATCCTCGTAATCCAGAGGCAAAAACTCCGCCTTCATCTCCCGAATTAGTTCGTCCCAAGACGACACCAAATTCCGATTAGCGCGGAACCATATCAATGCCCGCGAGTCAAACAGCTCTACGACTGCCTTGAACAACTGCCGCTTCGACAGGCCTCTCGCCTGCCGCAATTCCTCGACACGTTCAAGGAAGGCGTTTATGGAGCCCGACGAATCTCCGCTGAATTTTATGCCCCATTTGGCCACCTCCGCTGGGCTCACACCTCTCGCCTCTTTTTGCACGGGTGCCGACTGCTCGCGAACGCACGGTTCTTCCTCGTCATCGGTGGAATCTTCGGTCTTTCCGACTAGTGTTCCCATCGCTAAGATGAGCCTGTTTCGCAACTCCTTCATGCTATCCTTCTGATCTTTAGTAACTGCGCGCATATTGGCCAATCGACGGAAGCCAAACTCAGTCTTCACTTTCGCCTTCACAAGTTCCAATCTCGCCCCATCGCCTGAAATTCTATTAGCCAAGTCCTCTATCTCTGTCACCTTGGCCATCATCTCCGAGTGGTCTGTCTCAAAATCGAGTGGATAGTCGGATTCCACGTAAGACGTATCCAATGCTGACTCGGACCTAAGCGTAGCCCTCAACGTCTTCCTCATGGCGTCCACAGTGTCTGCTGGAAACCCGCGAATGGTGAGTTCATAAATAAGCTCGTCTTTGCTCAGACGATCCACCAAAATCTTCATATTGGATGCTAAAAATTGATATCTGCTGAAAATTTAATACGATTTTCCCCTAATCAACGTCGTAGCACGCTTGCGGTAATCCCCAGAAGCCAAACTCCCCCTCTGAAACCTATACAAACCTTAATATATATTGCCTCTTATATGCTACTCCTAGAGCAAGAATAACGACCCTATACGGTGCCTCTTATACGCTAACACGTACACTCACTCATCCACACTCTCAACTTTTGCTCCACTCTGATCCTCACACTATACCCAACACCACACCATACGAACGATCCAGAATTCAAATAGAAGTTTTATGTTAATGGATGCGTATATTGTTACAACTCGGATAGCGATTGATATGAGTTCCGATAATATATGCGTCCGAAATAAGTATCGGTTCAATTCAATACCACACAGATACACGATAAATGCAACTCCGGTTTTGGAATTTCGCGCTAAATTGACGGCTTTCCACAATTTCGATCCTACCAACGCGATTTTCCTTCGTTACTCGCCTTCCCACAATTTGGGACTTGGCAAACTAAAAATTTTCGCTAGTACCGTTATGTGTTGTAACCGTTAAGCCCCACGTTGGGCGCCAATTTGTCACCGTACGGCCTCCGCCGTTAAATTCTTACCGTACGGCCTCCGCGAATTGAGAGAGATTACACTTATTCATTTATTATCAACACACTTCAATCTTAGACTAAAACTAATGATACCGCCACGTACCTTCGTCGCTAACACAGCATCCATCCGTTGAATTGTTCTGCATCAGATCGACCGCCGTCTTTGCTTTTCCCTTCGATTCAGTATTTTCTTAAATCGCCGCCTTAGTTCATCCGATCCCAGAACCACTACAGCTCAAGAAGAAATCGCCGTCTTCGCTTCGCGCTTTAATTCAGTATTTTCTTGAATCGCCGCTTTCGTTCATCCAACCTGAGAACCCCTTCCGCTCAAGAAGAAATCGCCGTCTTCGCTAGTTAATTTTCGTTGAGTCGTTGTATTTCTCGACGAAGTTCGTTCAGGTATTCCTTCGATGCTCGCAGCAAAAGAAAGGAACAATTTATCGATATATTACGTTCTGCTAGCTTGCGTTCTGCTCACCTCGGTGTCCGGATCAAGAAGAATGCCATACCATCATCCGGATCTCTGCAAAACCTCGGTCCTGCTTTTTCGACCCCGTTCTTGCGGGATTATTCCCATGTCGTTTTTCAGTATTGAATAGTACCGCCCAACCAGGGCAATGTCCTCTAACAGCGGCCATTGATCTTGTATTTGATCGCCTTCATCTGGCAACGCCACTTCGAGTCTCATCTCGAGAATATCGTTAGCTGTCACCTCACGAGTGTTCATTACATCATTCAGCTGTCACCCGGTGAGTGTTTACTCATGATAAATAATTTTAACTTCTCCATATTTCAGTTCGTTCGTCCATTAGAAGATCCCGATCGGATAGTTCGTATATTGAAATTGGATGAACATGAGCGGCTCGACTCAATGTATAAATCGTGATTATCCAATGGATAGCCTTTGCGAAAGTCAAAGCCCCATTTTCGACAAGCAATGTCCTGATGACGATCCAGTTCGTCGGTAATTACACTCCATACTGTTCATCGGTCCGAATAGATCCTTTCTCGCGATCCCAACTTGGAAAAAGTTACGAAGTATGATCGAGGAGAGCTAATCAGGTTGGTCTAGGCCCTAGCTGTCACAGCACCAAAGATATACTCGGGTAAGTACATTTTGCGTTATTTTCTCTATTTTCGCCCTGTTGTTTGTGTCGCGCTGCGTTGTCTTTCATGTCCGGTCGTCTCGTATCGCGTCCTGTGTGATCCGGGATCGCGCTTCCTGGTTCTCTGTGATTTCCGTGAATTCGCCCCTCATCGCCGGCCTTGCCACGGGGCCTTGTATCGATCGTTCCACGTCGGGGCAAAACAGACGTTGGCTGCGATGTTGATGTTCGGTCGCGGCTGTTTTGGCCCGATGCCGGCGAATCGCAGCATCTACAGGATCTTCGTTACTGTGCTCGTGGCCTACACTAATCGCTAAACCTTATCGCTAAGATACAACTCTTGCCTACTTCGTCGATGTTTCCCAATATTTACTGATACAGAAACGCAGCCGGGAACCGAAACGTGATAGTGTCCAGGGGCTGGAGGCATTGATTTCATCATCATCGGGGCACTACAGCCCGAATCGAGCCTTAGCCTCCTTAATACTTCGCCTCCATTCGTCTCATTCGACCGCGTCCTCCAGTTTGGTGCTCCCAAAAGTGACCTGCTGTCAGCATCTATAGAATCCTCCCAGCGCTTGCGTGGCTTACCGACTGCCCTAGCTCCGCTCGTTTGGGGATTCGATTGTCGCTCATTTGTTCGACGTGGCCAGCCCATTGTAGTTTTTGGAGTCGTATGACGGTGGAGACTTCCGGGTCGTCATGTATGGTATACAACTCGTTGTTGTATCTGATTCGCCATCCATCTTCTTCCCGTATTGGACCGAGGATCCTTCGCAATACCCTTCTCTCGAACGTATTCAATGCTTTTTTAGACGCCTGGGTCAGTGTCCAGGTTTCGCTTCCGTAGCATAGCACAGGTGTAATAATTGTTTTGTAGATGCGAAGCTTTGTATTCCTGTGTACGCATCGAGATTTTAAAGTGGGAAGCACCGAAAAGAATGTCTTATTGGCTAATTGAATCCGTCGTTTGATTTCGTCAAGCTCATTCCCATCCTTCGAGAGGTTCGTCCCTAGGTACACGAAGTTGTCTACTTTTTCAAGGTTTTAGTCCCCTATCGTTATGTTTTGTCTTATTGGCGTCCTTTTCCTTGATTGAGTCATAACTTTTGTTTTTTGTTCGTTAATTTGAAGACCAAATTCCTTGGCGGTTTCGTCTAGAGCTACAAATACTTCCTTGGCGTCGTTGAACGAACGTGACATAATGTTGATGTCATCAGCGTAAGCTACTAGCTGTGTGGACTTAAATAATAGAGTTCCTCTCGTGTCAACGGGGATTTTTCTGATGACATACTCAAGCGCTAAGTTAAAGAGTACCGGAGCTAATCCATCCCCTTGTTTTAGCCATGTATTCGTCGAAAACGAGTCGGTCATATTATTCTGAATCAGCACTTGTGACGCGGAGTCGGTCATGGTCATTTTCACCAGCCGTACCAATGTTGCTGGGATTCCAAAATGCAGCATGATGTTATATAATGCAGTTTGGTTGATGCTGTCGTACGCTTCTTTGAAGTCGACGAATATTTGATGCACATCAATGTTGAATTCCCAGAATTTTTCCAAAATTTGTTTAACCGTAAATATTTGGTCAGTTGTCGATCTTCCACGTCTGAAAACACCTTGATATTCACCAAGAATTTTCTCAGCGTGATGGGAAATCCTTAACTCTAAAATTTTTGTCAAGAGCTTGTACGACGTACAAAGTAGTGATAAGCCCCTGTAGTTTTCGCATAGCAGTTTATCTCCTTTCTTGTGAATGGGACATATAACCACTCATCCGGCATCGTTTCTTGTTGCCAGATGCCTGTCACCAATCCATGGATCGCCCTTAAAATGGAAATCCCGCCTGTCTTCAGGAGCCATCGATGCCCGGTGCTTTGTTGGATTTCAAGCGGTCCATGGCCTGTCGGACTTCATCTAGTGTAGGAAGGTGAGATGAGGCACTGTCAAGGTATGTGCCAATTAATGATGGCGATTCGTTGGGCGCGGGGACATTTCCGTTCAATAATTGCTGGAAATAGGAAGCCCATCTTTCCTTCACCTGTTCTGAGCCACTTATGATGCTTCCATCGGCAGCCCTACATATGCTAGTTCGTGGTTTAAAGCCTTGTTTTAAGTGCCTCACTACTTTGTACGCTTGTCGAGTGTTGTGAGCCATAAAGCTGTCATTCATGTTATTCAGCATGGTATCAAAATGCTTTCGTTTCTTACGTCTAATTATTCTATTAGCTACTCTCCGAAGATCGTCATATTTTTCTTCTAGTCGGTCGTTCAATGCGCATTTTGTAGGCCGCGTTCTTTTCATTCAACGTGGCTTGACATTCCTCGTCGAACCATTCATTTCTGCGTTGCCCGGCTGTATATCCCACTACTTTTTCGGCTGCTGCGTTCACTGCGCTTTTGATCGTAGTCCAAACTTCGTTGATAGACGTGGTGTTAGGCGTGGAAGCTAGTTCCATTTTCAGAGCAGATCTATATTCGGCTTCCATCGTCTTGTTTCGAAGCTTGTCGACATCGAACTTGCGTTTTGAACTTACTCTGGCTTCATACGACAGCGATATTCGACATCGGTATCGAGTCTTCACTAGAAGTGGTCGGAGTCGCAGTTGACTCCACGAAAGGTTCGCACATCTAAAATACTGGAGGCCCACCTTTTCTGAATCAGAATATGATCAATCTAATTAAAGGTGTGGCCGTCGGGGGATGTCCATGTCCTTTTATGGATGTCACGATGCGGGAAACACGTGGAGCTTACGACGAGATTTCTGCTACTCGCAAAATCGACCAGTCGTTGTCCATTATCGTTGCATAGGTCGTGAAGACTAAATTGGCCGGTGGTTCCGCGGTGTGTTTCCTCCTTTCCAACCTTTGCGTTGAAGTCGCCCAGCAGGATTTTCACATCATTTGATGGCAGAGAATCATATAGCCTTTCCAGATGGTTATAAAAATTTTCTTTCACTGCCTCATCCTTATCTTCAGTAGGGGCATGAACGTTAATGAGCCAAACCGGATCGCACACAATGTTTCATTAACAGGCTTGAAGTCGATTATTAGCGGTTTCATTTTTTTTTGTCCACGATGAAGGCCACTCCAAATTCCGATGACTTCCCGCTTTTGAAGATTGTGTACGATCTCATGTCCATAATCTCGGCACCAATCAGTTTCGTTTCCTGGACAGCGAGAATGTTGATTTTGTAGTGAGTGACCTGTTCCAGGAGGGCTTTGATGGCCCCCGGTCTGTACAGGGTTCGCACGTTCCAGGTTCCAATAGAGTAGTCCATATTTCGTTTGCGTGGTCGTTTCCGTTGATCCAATCCAAGTATCCGAGGAGAAGTATCAGATTCCTGAATAAGTCAAGTTTTACGGGAACAGTTTATTGGCCCATTGCCCAACCCCCAACCTGGAGGGCCAGTCTGGTTAATGTTCCCGATTTAAGGCGCGGGAAACTCACCCTCACCCTCCTTCGTTGGCAACATTCATTATCTGAAATGTCATGAAGGCTCCCGGCAGCCACCCGATGTGAAATTGTAAAATCACATCTTCGGGGAGGTCGAAGGTAGGACTCAGTAGCAGAGCTGTAGATACTGTTTCCAGCAGGCATTTCTCGGGATTTCAATTGCTTCTTCAGCAACCATGACGCCCCTGTGGCCTACGCTACCATTTAACTGCCAATGCTACCATTTGACTGACATTGATTTACCCAATGCATTATCTGTCAAAGCAGCCTGAGACTGTTCAGGTATTTTGTGCGAGAGTATGCCGTATGTGAGTAGCGAAAAATCTAGCCTGAGGTTGTAGTTGTCGAATCGTATATTGCATTTCTTTCTGTTCCATGCGATTTCTCCCAACTTTCCAAGCCGACCAACAATACAATCTCAGGTTGGATCACTGGATTTTTGGACCGTATACATATACGGAGTTGGTACGCTGGTTATGAACTAACTTCTTACGCTGTGTCGCGAGTTTATTCCTTTTTCTTTTTATCTTTTCTTCCCTCTTGCCATTCACTCCATCACTATATGGGAGCGAAAAATCCGGCTGCTGTCAAATTTCACTGGCCACGTAAATCAAATGTAAACAAACTACCGACACGCTATAGATATCGATGTGAAAAAACTATTAAAAAGAGGCTTTTTACAAAACGAATTATTATACGTGACTGAGAATAGTATGCAAAAGCATTAGAGCATTAAAAATAGAAGCGAGATAGATTAAAGCTATCAAAAATCAGGCAAAAACAACTGGGCAGCGAGACATCGCTCAAACAACTAGCATTTTCTCGCTTTTGAAATGTTAATTCACAAGAGACTAACGACTTAACGAAATCTGGGAAGTTTCACGTATAACTAACACGCAAATTAAAAAATTACTGCCGATATACCAATTGAGTCCGCGAATTGGCTTCTTTGAACAAGACACTTTGACAGCAGCTGGATTTTACTTTTTCAAGATGGCGCGAGGACTGTCGGAGGTCAATGCCGAAAGTAAGAAAATGATGCATAGGGGCATATAATTTGTACATTAAATTTGTTTGAAAATTCCGAGAGGCAATTTAGATATGGGTAGAACACAATCTAATAATCTAAACAATTATTTGACGTGCAGGTATTATTTGGACATGTTTTAACTGCACAAAATATATTGCACAAATATTCAAATACGCGCTTCGAAGCCAATGCATAAGGAGTAGCCTGATAAAAAAATTCGAATAGCCCGATAAAAAAAACTGGACTGCTGTCAAATTCATACTATACACATACATATATAAACATAATTATCTATACATAAACATCAATCAATAAATAAATAAATAAATATATATATATATAGATATATATATGTATATATATATATATATATATATATATATATATATATATATATATATATATATATATATATATATATATATATATATGTATATATATGTATATATATGTATATATGTTTTTATATATATATATATATATATATATATATATATATATATATATATATATATATATATTTATATCTATAAATATATATATATATATATATATATATATATATATATATATATATATATATATATATATATATATATACCTATATTTTCTGGTGGCTCTATATATATATATATATATATATATATATATATATATATATATATATATATATATATATATATATATATATATGTATATTGTTGTGCACGATTGTTGACATTGTTGACAACTGACAAATGTCAACAATTGATTACACGCACCGACAACAGCGACATCCCCCTCCGAGCGGGCGGAACGCAAGTTACATTAAATTAATTTTCATTTTTTGAAAAACCGATCCACACACTGTCCAATTCGAATTTACCATATATATAGAAGAAATTGATATAAATAAATCAGTCTGTTCGGTATGCCAAAATCGGTCGGCGACCAAGCAGACATTCAATATTAAAACAAAACCATTGTTTCATTTATAATTGAAAAACAATTAATCGTTTCACTTAACAAGTGCATTTCAAGCTGAGGCTAGTTGGGACGGTTAGATTCGCCACGCCGAAGCTCAAATCACTTGTATTCACTAGATACGCCGAAGCTTAAATCACTTGTGTTCACAAAAGTGATATTCTTTTCATTATTTTCTACCACGACTCTAATTTTGTGGTAGTAATACATTTGTCTAGTCCAAAACAAAAAAGAAACAAGTACAACTTGACCCAAACAACTTGGCTAGGAAGAACGACCAGTTTTACCATTTCATGGCGACCCTGCCAGTCTCGAAAAATTTACTGAAGGAAGGTGGACCACAGCCACGAATTCATCCGGCGATCCTCAAAGCACGAAAATTCGAAGCAAAGAAAACTACTATTCCGAAGGTAGACACGAAGAAGAAAAAACGCGGCGGACGACAGGTTTTCATCAGAAAACGGATAGCTGCGTTATTGAGAATCGCAAAAGACGACGAACATCCTCCACCATGGGACCAGCAGCAACGGCTCTATGAGCAAATTGAAGAGTTACGAGCACAAATGAAACAAAAATAAGATCAACCGTACACTAACCGTAAACAACCGTAAAACCGTAAACATACCGGAAACAAGAATGAATTACAATGAATAAAATGTATTGAAATGAATTATAAAATATAAATGAAAAACAAAGCTAACCAAAACAACGTTTCTGTTCTTGTGTGACATAAATATGACATAAATGTAAAAGGCCTAAGTTCTCTCTATTTCTGACATTTCCACTTTGCGGCAATTGGCGTCACAAGCGCCACCTATGACTCAATAGTAGAATTTAATCGCAAATTGAAAATAAAATTCAAATGTGTACAATTATTAGAATTAAGACACAAATTGCCATTTTAATATGTACAATTTCTAGATTGAAGATAAGAAATAGTAAAATTTCATATGGTCCATGATCATTCTCTATAAATGGAAGAATATGTTTGTCTAATAACAAAAATAATAACAAATCTAAAAAACTCTAGCGCACCTGAACCGCTAGAAACACTAATGTTCGAAGAACAGTAGAAGAATCGTGCAGGTTTTGAGTGCATATTCCACCACATGTGCTGCTTATTACGGCCAAACTGTTTCAAATGCTACGTTTTACTTTGGTCTCAAGAATGCATTGTAACTCATATGGTGGAAGGTTTCAGATATTACCACTGGCATGAATTTCAACGTTTATGAGAGCAAAACAAGGGGTAATTATATTCGTTATCAGTTGCTTAATTCACATAATTTTGAAAGCAGCATCTCATATAACATCAATAAAGAAAATGCTCAGGGCCTGCAGCACTGTAACTGAAGTTGGTGTTTGGGGCTGCGATCCGAAAAATTTGCAGAACTTTGGGAATTGAAACATTGGTTATTTATTTTCATTGTAAATGTTTCCGGTATGAATACTAACTGTAAGCATTTATTGATACAAAAGTAGCACAACCGACTCGTACTGGCAACCTTCTGCCAGTATCAGAGCCAAGAATATATCACATCTGCTTCACGTTGTTTAATTACATTCGAAGTTATAGGAGTACAAAGAAATTTAAGATTACCTGCAGCAAATTTTTTCAAATAATCGAAAACTTAATATTTGCTGTTTATTGTCACTACAATATCATTACCATTTGAAAATTCTACGATAAAACTGCTTAATAAAGATATTGCAATTAAACACAAAACCAACAAAAGCTGGCAACCCTATCATGGCTTTTCAACCAAATTTGTCCTGAATAATGTTTATGATAGGTTCCATTAATTGTATGAAATTCGTATTGATTTCATAACTGCACTGGAAGTTATAGGGCAAAAAGTTTTATTTTCCTGAGCGAATTTTCAAAACCAAAGACACAAAAATTACCATAGCAGGCAGCACCAATCAAATTTTTCAACCAAATTTCTATCAAACAGAGATTAAAGTAAGGTTCAGCTACTGTGTCAATTTCATGAAAATCTGGTAACTTATTCACATTACATAGGGCAAAAAGTAGTTTTTTTTCTTTGTAATTTTTCAAGATGGCACCACTGGCACAGAGTTGAACACGATTCAAAATTGCTTCTATCAGATCTGGTCCTACTTAAGTCTAATGCATTATGTAAATTTCAGCTGTATGCATAGGCGGGCCGTGGCCTAAAATCTGGCAGGGGCCAGGAACCGAAAGGTTCAAAACATGCGATGATTTTGTCTTCCGTAAGGTACACGTACTGTTCATACAACTTATATAATTTACTAATACATTATATATTTGTTGATTTATTTTTTAATATTTGCTAATGCATAATGCATTATCAAATAAACTTCTTGTCTGTGAATACGTATGAGCTACTACCACATGCATATAATGTGAATGGTAGGTATGAACTACACATGAATTATCTATGACCGCTAAGAAAGAAAGCTTGTGTGAATTATATGGGAATAGAATGGAAATAATTGGAAATATAAGAATATTTGTTCGTTTAGAAGCTAAATATATTTCAACTTATACTTGAAGTACAAGATAGCTTAGCTTCAAAATATCTTTGAAGAAATTGGAATATATTAAGCTTAGAAGGAAGGAATTGATCTCTTACTTCAAAAAAATAAGCTAGAAAACCTAGAAAAAGCAAAAATAATTTGGCAAGATGAAAAGTGCTGTAACTTACTCTTTTCGAGCCATTTGGTTTGTAGCCCTAACTGCACCCTAACTACTAGTGCTTTTTGCTGTTTTCCGTTTTCGCTATCTTCTGGGAAATGTGAGATCCAAACAGTTCTTCTCTGCAAAAGATTTAATTTTTTCCTAAACTAAGTACAAGTCTAATCGCTCACTTTGTAGTGTTTTAACTGTTCCATTCGCTAGATCTATCCCATCTCTAAGAGTTGTATTTTTAGTTTAGAAATATGTGCTTAAAATGTTCGTTATAAAAAACATAGTGAAAGATGAAAAGAATTACTAAAAATTTAGGATTACTGATTGAATAAAAGATCCCCAATGAATAAACTGAGTCGTTGTATTTTCCCTCATTCATTTCTTTTTCTAAGGCCTCTTTCATGGTCCCATAGCCTTCGATCACATATTTGCAATTGTGAAATCTCATTGACTAACGAGTCGAGCTTAAACTTCTCATTCCACGCCTTGTATTTAGACCAACTGCCTCTTCAAGCTGCTTCAACAATTTTTGTTGTGATGGCTTCGAAAAGTGTAGGGATTCGATGGCATTGAAAAAGGATGTACACGTTTCGATTGTGAAAAATGTGTTCATCCCCACAAGGATAATTTTATGAGTTAGACAGTGTACAAATGTGGCTATAGGGTTTTTCATCTAAATTAAGATTTGCACATCACTTTTTTGTCCTGATATGACACTAACACCATCATAAGACTGTCAAACAACAGGCAATTCGCTAAGTCCGTAGCTGTCTAACAGGATCAAAATTATATCTGCTAACTACGAGGCATTTCTAGCTCCTAAACAGTCTACAAAGCTTGAGAAACTTTCTTCAACAGCTAGCTCTTTAGCAAATCTGACAACCACGGAGAGTTGTTCCTTTTGTGGACCCTTGCTTCGACTGCCATAATGGATATCAGTCCGCACTCTTTTATTTCAGCTGTATTGTCCTCACGAACGATTTCAGCAATTATTTTCATTAATTCATTTTGTGTTTTGCCACTACAGTAGTTTGCAACCTTGTTTTTAAAATGTTTTTCAAAAATTGAATCATGCATCGCGAATAATTCACAACATTCCAAAAAAAATCACGGTTATCACTGGTACCACTTTCATCATGTCCTCTGAAAGCACGTCTTTGGCGACTGAGACACGTCGTAAGGTCGATAGCCTTTTCCAAATAATTTCGGTTCATCTTGACAATATTCCAAGACTGTTCAAGCACCATATCATTTACTGTCTTCCAAGCACTAGTAGAATTTTCATATCCGGATCGCAAAGTTTGATCGAGCTGAAATTTTGGTGTATTTTCGGCGACAGTCGAAATTCTATGGAAAATTTTGCATTATGATAATTTCACACCCAGTTATCAGATAATCACAAAACTTGCAAGACTCATCAATGGGCATAAAAAATAAGTTTCTGTCGTTTTTAAATAATGTCTGGGCTACCTTGTAGCTACCATAAGTGCGTGAACACAAATCTTTCACACGGCTGTTAGAATAAAATGCAAATGATTGATAAGTTTGATACTATATTTATACACTCAAATGTAAACTTGTAAAATTCCCAATCGCACAAAAATCGCCCCGAATTATTTATATTTTTAGCACCTGGAACTGGCGTTTACGGTATCTCGCGACCGGATAAAAAGATAAAGGTCTGACAAAAGTTCAATGAATATGATAAGAACCATGTGGCAGCTGTGTCACTATGAAAAAACGCTCGGTGAAATTGAAGTGCTATGTCTTATAACTTCCGATGAAGCTATCAAATTATAATAAAATTCACACACATTTAACCTGAATGTAAACTAAGTAGGCATAAGTATCAGAAAAGTGGCAGGGATGCCATTTCTATTCTCCAAATGACTTCGAAAATTGTATCCTACGTTAATTACCTTATTGCCTACCATTTTAATACTTAGAGTATGTTTTGTGAAAAACGTAATTGCATAAAACGCCAGTTTATAAAAGTGTTATTATCTAAATACCTGTATATTGCCTAGTAAGAATGAACAGATAATCTTAATAAAAAAAGGATGATTGGCGAGGCGCTTTTTTAAATTAAATATTGCCGTCCATTTCTCAAAATGAGTCTCATAACATCGTAATTAATACCGCAAATAACACAGTCTCTATCTTATAAGTAGTGTGTATGCTTTGGTATAGGCTTACACTACTGCACTTCTCAACTCTTGCTGTAACCACAAAAACCTAAGAGGCGAAAACTTAAGTGTCTGCTGTTGGAAGTATTTATTTTTCTGGGAGGGGCCAACCTAGGGTCTGGGGGGGTCCCGGCCCCCCCTGGCCCCCCCTACGGCGCGCCTATGGCTGTATGTGATTATTGGTTCGTGAGTTCCCGTGAACAGAAGTTTTTGATGCTAAAAATATAGGTTAACTGGGAGAGGGTTAACGTTCTTGTCCGACATTAAATTTCCAAAGTTTTACTTTGAACGTGTAGATTAGACATAAGATTTGTATACAGATTGGTTTTATTGTAAGAAACGGACATTTTTTTGAATATTCGATGGTTTGAATGTTTTAACTTCCAAATTTTTTTTTTCAAATTTAAGACACCAAAATTATCATAGCTGGCAGCTCAAACCGAATTTTTCTACCAAACTTCTACCAAACGTGGTCTAAAGTAAAGTCCAGCTACTGTATGAATTTCGTCAAAATCGAACGATTCAATCAGAATTTATAGGGCTAAAAGCAGTTATGTTTTTTAGTGATTTTTCAAGATGGCACAACTGGGACAGAATCGCCTGCATTTCAAAATCACTTCTATCAGACCTGGTCCTACTTAAGATCAATGCAACTGCAAATTTCAATTAATTCTGCTCATCGGATCGTGAGTTTTCGTGAACAGAAAATTTTTGATGCTAAAAACATAGGTAAATTGGGCAAGGGTTACCAGGCGTGCCCGTTATACCATATCAAATTTTAGTTTTTGTCTATGTAAACAAAGCACAAGATTTACATATGAATGGCTTTTTTTTTGAAGAGACGGTTTTTTCAAAAGAGACGATGATTTGGAGGTTTTCACTTTCAGTGCCTGCCCTTGCTACAGGGTTGCCAGCATGCTCATTAAAAGCTACACAAATCTACAAATATGTTCTGAAAATTTGGTAATGATTGAATAGCTTTGTCAAAAGTTATCGCAATTTAAAAATTTTCAAATTTTCCCGTTCTCTTTTTAGGCACCCAGCGCACACATGGGGTTAAAAAATTCAAAAACATTATCCAATTCACATGTAAAACACGTCCGAAATTTATTTCGTCAACTTTATTTTTGCGAAAATTATTTGTGTACGAAATAATAGGTATATTAAAAATATCACTTAAATAGCCGCCGGCGCCAAAAGGTTAACAATAACTGACATTTATTGAAACCTGAACCTATTCTGCATATACACCAATGCATCCTGAAAGTTTCAGCTCAATCGGATGGCTCGTTCCCGAGATTATCTCACTTAAATTTTTTGATGATATATATATATATATATATATATATATATATATATATATATATATATATACATATATATATATATATATATATATATATATATATATATATATATATATATATATATATATATATATATATATGTATATATATATATATATATATATATATATATATATATATATATATATATATATATATATATATATATATATATATATATATATATATGTATATATATATATATATATATATATATATATATATATATATATATATATATATATATATATATATATATATATATATATATATATATATATATATATATATACAGGTATATTGTAAAGTAGCAGTAAGTTTACTTAATGGCCTACACTTCGGTTCGCTTCAGAAATCCTGTTCTTATCTGCTTTGGCGAGCCTCTCGCCGCTTATGCAAATTAAACAGAAAAATCTTCTAACAGCTGAAACAGCAGAGACTTTGCTTTGGCGAACCTGTCGCCGCTTATTGCCAAGTCTTGCCTAGAGCAACTCGTTAAGGAATTTAAAAAAAGAAAACAATTCTTTTCTTAAACTTGGTCGCCGCTTATTATTTGGCTTACCAATACTGAATTTTCCTTTATTTTTTCCAATCCTGAGCTTTTATAGCAATAGTATTACAGTTATGTTTTTCGAAAATCTGCGCGAATCAAAAATAATTATCTAGTACCGAGGATTTACCACAGCGTGCAATTAGGGCGCTCTAGTCGCCATCTATGTGATATTTGACATTTCGACCAGTGTCGAAACGTCAAGTGTCAAGTGTACACAACAATATATATATATATGGAAATATTAATTTTTGGCCGAATCGATTTTAGTACTAATGTTCGTCGAACATTAGTAAAAAACCCCAAACAGAATATACAAAAGAGAATACATTATTGAAAAATTAAATACTGTAGAGGAAATACAAAAAGAAGCAATTAGCATAGACAGTAGTCAAGAGTTACTAGAAACATTGATAAAAAAATATAAAGAGGCAAAAGAACTACTATTAGAAAAATTAGAAAGCTCAGTAGATAGTAAGATGAGTAATTTCAATATTGAATTAGCGTTAAAATCCATACCAACTTTTACGGGAAACCCCAAAGAACTATAAGCATTTCTAACAATAGTTAATCTAATCAATGAAAGCTTAAATGAAGATGGCAAAAACAATTTGCTGAATTTTACAAGAAATGTGAAATTAGGAACAGCAGTTAAAACTCAGCTCTTAACATTAGATATAAAAACATATGAAGAATTAGAAAAAATTCTCAGAAAAAGATTTAAAAACAAAAAACTCTAGCGCACCTGAACCGCTAGAAACACTAATGTTCGAAGAACAGTAGAAGAATTGTGCAGGTTTTGAGTGCATATTCCACCACATGTGCTGCTTATTCCGGCCAAAATGTTTCAAATGCTACGTTTTACTTTGGTCTCAAGAATGCATTATAACTCATATGGTGGAAGGTTTCAGATATTACCAGTGGCATGAATTTCAACGTTTATGAGAGCAAAACAAGGGGTAATTATATTCGTTATCAGTTGCTTATTTCACATAATTTTGAAAGCAGCATCTCATATAACATCAATGAAGAAAATGCTCAGTGCCTGCAGCACTGTAACTGAAGTTGGTGTTTGGGGCTGCGATCCGAAAAATTTGCAGAACTTTGGGAATTGAAACATTGGTTATTTATTTTCATTGTAAATGTTTCCGGTATGAATACTAACTGTAAGCATTTATTGATACAAAAGTAGCACAACCGACTCGTACTGGCAACCTTCTGCCAGTATCAAAGCCAAGAATATATCACATCTGCTTCACGATTGTTATATTACATTCGAAGTTATAGGAGTATAAAGAAATTTAGGGTTACCTGAAACTCCGAAAACTTAATATTTGCTGTCTATTGTCACTACAATATCATTACCATTTGAAAATTCTACGATAAAACCGCTTAATAAAGATATTGCAATTCAACACAAAACCAACAATAGCTCGCAACCCTATCGTAGCTTTTCAACCAAATTTGGCCTGAATAATGTTTATGATAAGTTTCATTAATTGTATGAAATTCGTATGGATTTCATGACTGCACTGGAAGTTATAGTGCAAAGAGTTTTATTTCCCTGAGCGAATTTTCAAAACCAAAGACACAAAAATTACCATAGCTGGTAGCACCAATCAAATTTTTCAACCAAGTTTCCACTAAACAGAGATTAGACTAATGTTCAGCTACTGTATCAATTTCATGAAAATCTGGTAACTTATTCACATTACATAGGGCAAAAAGTAGTTTTTTTTCTTTGTAATTTTTCAAGATGGCACCACAGGCACAGAATCGCCCGCATTTCAAAATCACTTGTATCAGACCTGGTCCTATCTAGGACCAATACATTCTGCAAATTTCAAATAATTCTGCTCATTGGATCGTGAGTTTCCGTGAACAGAAGTTTTTGATGCTAAAAATATAGGTAAATTGGGCAAGGGTTACCAGGCGTGCCCGTTATACCATATCTTTATTTTTTTTTTTGGTTATGTAAAGAAAACACAATATTTACATATGAGTGGCTTTTTTCTGAAGAAACGGCATTTTTTCAAGAGAAACGATGATTTGGAGGTTTTCACTTTCAGTGCCTGCCCTAGCTACAGGGTTGTCAGCACGCTCTTTTAAAGCTACACAAATCTACAACTAAATAATTTCAATATGTCTTAAAAATTTCGTAATGATTGAATAGCTCTGTCAATAATTATCGCAATTTAAAAATTTTCAAATTTTCCCGTTCTCTTTTTAGGCACCCAGCGCACACATAGGGTTAAAAAATTCCAAAGCATTATCCAATTCACATGTAAAACACGTTTGAAATTTATTTCATAAACTTTATTTTTGCGAAAATTATTTGTGTACGAAATAATAGGTATATTAAAAATATCACTTAAATGGCCGTCGGCGCCAAAAAGTTAACAATAACTGACATTTAGTGAGACCTGGACCTATTCTGCATATACACCAATGTATCCTGAAAGTTTCAGCTCAATCGGATGGCGCGTTCCCGAGATTATCTCACTGAAATTTTTTGATGATATATATATTTATATATATATATATATATATATATATATATATATATATATATATATATATATATATATATATATATATATATATATATATGTATATATACATATATATATATATATATATATATATATATATATATATATATATATATATATATATATATATATATATATATATATATATATATATATATATATATATATATATATGGAAATATGAATTTTTGGTCGAAGCGATTTTAATACTAATGTTCTTCGAACATTAGTTAAAAGTCCACAGCAACTTCATACTCAGTTAGCACAATTAAGTCAACGCGGAACGGTTGAAAAGTTCGGCGAAAAACTATCTGAGCTCATTAATGAACTAAGCGAAATTCAGATTAGTAGCTTAGGTCAAAATCCATCTCCCGCAGAAAAAAGCGCAATACAGAAGTCAAATGACTTTCAAAAATGGGTTAAGTGAACCCCTCAAGCCGACTATTTTTGCGGCTCAACCTAAAATATTTATCGAAGCAATTCAGATAGCAACTGAGTTTGAATTAAGTAACAATATAACAGAAAACGTTTTGTACGTGAGTAGAAGAAATAATACAAATCAGCAATTGAATAATAACAATAGAAATAAATCAAATAATTATAATAACACTTATAGGAATAACAACTATAGCCAAAACTATAATAATAATAACAGAAGTAATAACAGGACTAATAGAAGCAATTATAATACCAGAAATAATACAACAAATTGTAATAGCCTCCCAAAATTAATGTTTTACGAACAAAAACCACACGTCCGGTCGGATTTACAGTTCTTTATTGAATGACTCATCTGATCATTGTTTTTCTTCTTCTTCTTTTACATGTCATATGATCACTTAGCATGCTATAGTGCCATCTATTGGCAACGAACATTATTATATTTGAAATTATATTTACAATTATGATCTTACAGTTCGTCCAACCTGACAACTGGTCGACCACGACCAGCATTAAATTGAACACATGTTATGCTATTGACTACTTCTGAATTTCAATCCAAATTAAACCTGACAGTTTTCCATTTTCTCAACCTGGCTGCTTCCACTATTCCATTGTAAGGCCTCTGAGTTAATTGGCTATTGTCAACGTCTGTTATTCTGTATCTGTCGTGAGGCAAGACTTGTCTCACAACATACGGTCCGCGGTACTTAGGTACAAATTTCTTGTTCGTCCCTACAGTCACGTCTATGTTTTGTAAAACTACAAAGTCCCCAACCAAATATCTCTTTACAGGCGTACTCTTCCGTGCGTGATACTCTTCATTATATCGCTGTGACTTATTAATAGCTTCCAGAGCTTTAGTTCGCATATCTTCTAAATCCCGTTCCTTCGGTTCCGCGGTTAAGTCTGCTATAAATTCAGTCAATTCATCAACTTCAGGGCTTCTTTGGCATATACCAAATAGCAACTCGCTGGGGCTATGCCCTGTAGAACTATGGCGTGTATTATTTATACTGTATTCAGCCTTTGCTAACATCTGAGCCCAATCAGCATGTTCTATCGGTTCGGTGGCTTTCCCCAAAATAGTTTTTATTACTCTATTCACCCTTTCCACTTGACCATTAGCCTGTGGAGAAGCAACAGCAGTCTTAATGTGGGTTATACCCTTTTTCTTCAGAAACTCCCCAAACTCCATTGACGTAAAACAAGTTCCTCGATCTGAGATAATACGACAGGGACGGCTATAGTACTCAAAATATCGGTTTAAACAAGCAAGAACCTCTTTGGTGCTTGTGCTATTTACAGGATATAATTTGACCATCTTAGTAAAAGCATCAATTACTACCAGAATGTGTTTCCTCTTTGATTTAATTGCGGGCAGTGGACCAAAATGATCAATATGAAGTGTATCAAAAGGTACAGGCTTCTTTTCAATACTATACATATTTCTCTCAGAGGCTCTAACTGGTGCAGCATACATAATGCACTTCAAACAATTTCTTACAAATTTTTCTGTTTTCTTGTGCATATTTGGAAACCAATAGTGACGCCTAGTCTGTTCATAAGTTTTTTCAACTCCCATATGTCCAATTTTTTCATGCACCATTCTTATAATATTCTCTTCCATTTCCTGAGGGACATATAGACCGA
Organism: Nemotelus nigrinus; assembly: GCA_947369275.1. Classification (NCBI taxonomy): domain Eukaryota; kingdom Metazoa; phylum Arthropoda; class Insecta; order Diptera; family Stratiomyidae; genus Nemotelus; species Nemotelus nigrinus. The sequence goes on along the minus strand of OX376373.1, from coordinate 129,894,900 downwards.
GATGACCGTGCTTAAATCGTCGGAACACTAATCCATTCTTCATTTCGAAATCAGCAACGGGACCCTTCTCCAAGGCATCTCGTACTCCTACTACTTCAGCATCTCTGCTTTGCGTAAGTTGGATCTGAAAACTAGCATCTTCTTCATTTACCGCGGCAATCATTCGACATCCAACGTCAGGGTCATCATAATCTTCTGCTTCCCCAACCGCAGCAACCATCTTATCCTCCCCTATGAATTCTCCAGTCGTATGTGGTTCATGGCACCTGCTTAAGGCATCTACGTGTCCCATAGACACGCCATGACGATGTTCCAATGTATAATCAAATGACTGCAACTCAAGTGCCCATCTTGCGATCCGCGGATTCATAAGCTTTCTTTCCAAAGTAAGTCTTACTGAATTACAATCGGTTACTATTTTGAATGAAATACCTTCCAAATATACACGGAATCTCCTCAAGGCATACACAATAGCCAATGTCTCTAACTCGAAGCTATGATACCGACTCTCTACAGCGGTTGCTGTTCTCGAGAAGAACATAACAGGATGAAACTTTCCGTCAAATTGTCTCTGGAGTAGAATCGCCCCATATCCCAATGAACTAGCATCACAATGCAATTCTGTCTCATTACGATGGTCATAAATGGCCAGCACTGGGCTTTCGGTCAATTTGCCTCTAAGTGTCATAAAAGCCTGGCAGCGGACATCTGTCATCTCAAAAGGAACACCTTCACGCGTCAATGCAGTTAGCGGTTTGGCAATTTCAGCATATGACTGAACGAACTTTCTAAAATAAGAAAACAATCCTAAACAAGTCCTCAGCTCTTTAATATTCTTGGGTAAAGGATACTTCGATATAGCCTGGATGTGTTCCCCACTAGGCTGTATGCCTTCCCTGGAAACCCGGTACCCCAAATAGTCTAATTCTGCAAAACCAAATTGACACTTGGACAGTTTTAATTCCAGACCTCTTTCACTTGCTCTTTTTAAAACTCCGGCCAAAATTTCCAAATGTGCATCAATTGACTCTGTGGCTATTATTAAGTCGTCCATATATACGATCATTTTGTCTTCTCGGATGAAATCCTTAAATATTTCTGATATGTAGCGCTGAAACACGGATGGAGCGTTCTTTAGGCCAAAAGGTATTCTCAAATATTCATATTGTCCCTGTGGTACAACAAAGGATGTATATTTTATAGACTCCGGTGACATCTTAACATGGAAAAATCCATTTCGCAAGTCAAGTGTACTGAAATACCTCTTATTCCCTAGAAACCCAACGCAATCCTCGAGCAAAGGCAAGGGGTAGTTATCCCTAGCTGTTATTTTGTTTAAACTTCTATAGTCTACGCACATCCTAGTCTCTCCATTTTTTTTTTTAACCAACACTACCGCAGAGGCATACGGTGAATCGCTAGGCCTAATTATTTTCTTCTTCAACATCTCATCTAATAGTTCCTGTACCTCAGACCTATCCCTATATGATAATCGTCTTGGAGCTGAATAAATAGGCGCTTCATTTAACAATCTGATCTTCATTTCGTAATCATATTGTTTCACTTCCCCTTCCGGCAAACATATATAATTATCAAGAATGACATCCCTTAATCTTTTCTTCTCATGCAGCGGTAGGCAATCACATATATTCAGATTAACCTCCTCTAAGTCTAACATATGGTTCCGTTTTCCTATGTCACATAAGGACAGCTGATCCCTAATATCTGAATTAAAATCTTTCCCATTTGAATCATAATTTCGTCTGGATGATTCAGTATCTAGAGCAGCACAAGCTAAAAATCCCACAGTATTTTTACTTAAATCTATTTCTCTGTTTCCTCCTGCCAATGGAATAGCTTCAACATCTTTGAATATTAAATTTTCCTTACTACAAACATCAGAAGCAATCAATGACGAATCAAATGTGGGCTCATTTGAACAACGAGGCGAGGTCAAAGACATACACTTATATTTTTGTTTTATAAGTACGTTTTTAATTTCACACAGTTTAATTTTAAAAAGTTTCAGGAAATCCCGGCCCAAAATGAGCGGAAAGCTTATGGCATATTCTGGCAACACAATTAATTGTACATAGTGAACCTTATTTCTAAATCGAATTTGACATTTAATCACGTTTACTGCTCGAATTTTTGAGTTCCCGACTCCTCTTAAGTTTGTTGCAAGCTTTTTATCCTCGACCTCGTATGGCAAACATGACCTCTTTATGAAACTAACGGGGCTACCCGTATCAAATAAAGACAAAAATTTATTAAATAGCCCACAATTGAATTCAAACATAACACTTACATAATTTACAGCATCAACTGATACAGCATCTCCAATCAACGTGGCATCATCATCTTCGTCTGCATATTCAGGACTCTGGTATTCGTAGTTGACACTAGCTGCCATGTTTGCTAGCAGCCTGAGTCTCCTCGGCGGGTTCTGGCAATTCCGGTGATTGTGCCCTACCTCCCAGCATCGGAAACAGGACCTGATCGGCCTTTTTTCGTAGGGGCAATCATTTTGATAGTGGCCAAATTGACAGCAATTAAAACAGCGAACCTGTCTCAGTGTCCCATCTTCACCGATTCTCCCTCTGCTTGCATCTAATAAGGTGCTTTGGCTTCTTGCTCGACTAACTATGGCTCGTCTGGGTGGGGCAGCAGTTACAGCGGTGACCTCAGCTCTTCTCATCTTCTGGCTTCTTTGTATATTGGTCATTATCCGCTTCTCGTGGATACTGACCGCTTCCTTTAACAGATCGACGGATTTAGCATTAGCCAGTAGTAGTGTGGCATCTTCCCTAGGCAGCTGCATTCCATCAATAATTAAATTTATCAGCTCTGCCTCGGTCAGTGAGCTATTACGAGCCAATCCTGTCATAATCAAGATGTATCTATGCATGGACTCCGTTTCTCGGTTCCATGTCCTATCCTTCAACTTTTCCAAAATGTCTGTAGTTGTCATCGGTCTTCCAAATTCCTTGATGAGTTCCTCTTTTAATTCTTCATATTTGGTAGCGGCGCTGCTTGCCACAACATCTTGAGCTGTTTCTACTAGTCGGCTTTTTAATGCCATTAATTTAAATGCTTCACTATAGCTTGCTGTTTGGAATATTCCCTCCAAATCAGATACGAATTTGTGAACACTGTACTCTTCGTTCCTAGATCCTCTGAATATCGGGACAACGTCTCGTATATCTCTCAGTGTCATCACTGATTTTCCTTCCGTCGGTGATTTTTCTTCCTGGCCCATTTCCAAATTTTTAATGCTGAGCCTCAGTTTCAAAATTTCCTGTTTCTTCCTCAATATCTCCAGCTCTTCATTTAACTCAATCAAGGATTCTCCTTTCTCTACCATCTTTTTTCCTAACAATGGTGAGAGGACAGCGGGTCCGCGATTATCATAGAAAGTTATTGGCGGCGGGGCAGCGGACCACATCGCGGCGGATGTCCGAGCCCCAGGCACTGAGGCGGCTGACAGCGGTGCGGCAAACGATGGGACATCACACAGCGGGGCCTCGGACATCGAGACGGTGGACAGCGGAGCAGCTGTTGGTGAGGCAGCAGACAGCGAGACATCAAATGCTTCACCAGCGGACAGCGGAGTATTATATCTTAAAGCAGCGGGCATCAATGCAGCATATGATGGGCCAGCGGACAGCGGAGCAGCGGGTGACCAAGTGGCGGGCAGCGGGGCAGCACTTAAAGATTCAGCAGGCAGCGGAACAGCAGATAATGAAACAGCGGGCATCGAGACGGCATCTCTTATGGCAGCGGATAACTGGACAGCGGATAATTGGGCAGCGGATAATTGGGCAGCGGATAATTGGGCAGCGGGCACTGATGACTCCCTAACCTGGTATGGCGGCGGAAACAAACCATACCAGGGGTGAGATATATCACTTCTCGGTGGCAACATCGCATTACTGACCGGAGGCGTAGCATCACCCAGCGGCGGTGCCGCGTTGCCAGGCGACAATACAATATCATTTTGCGACGGCGTCGTTGCACAAGGCGACGGCGTCACACTGCCATACGGCGGCCTGGTGTTGCTAGGCAACAGCATATTATCATTGTGCGACGGCGTCGTTTCACAAGGCGATGGCGTCGTTTCACAAGGCGATGGCGTCGTTTCACAAGGTGACGGCGCCACATCGCTACACGGCGGCATGGTGCCGCTAGGCAACAGCACAATATTATTGCGCGACGGCGTCACTTCACAAGGCGGCGTCGCTTTGTTCTCCTGCACACCCTTAACCGATCGTATTGGTGCTGCAGGGGTACTCCGCGACGCTTTAGCACCACGCTTTCCCGAAACTCCCGCTGGCTCGGTCTTTGTGTTTGGTTTTGAACTCATCACGTTCAACCCCACACCTGAATTGTAATAGCCTCCCAAAATTAATGTTTTACGAACAAAAACCACACGTCCGGTCGGATTTACAGTTCTTTATTGAATGACTCATCTGATCATTGTTTTTCTTCTTCTTCTTTTACATGTCATATGATCACTTAGCATGCTATAGTGCCATCTATTGGCAACGAACATTATTATATTTGAAATTATATTTACAATTATGATCTTACAAAATCAAAACAACAATCACAGAAATAATTATAGAAATAATTACAACCCCAGATATGAGGAAGTACCCAATCAAAGGCACAGAAATACATATCACTCCTCTAACATAAATAATAGGACAACAGGGGAACAAGAAGAAATTACGAAAATAACAGGCAACACAGAGTAAACATAATACAGGGAAACGCCATCGGCCCGGAGGCCAGCAACAACGAGGAATAAAAGTTGACCCCGGGATCCAGATAGAAAAGATATACTTATTAAATACACAATTGAAGAATTACATTACTCTATATTGTAGAAAATCCAGAAAATATTTGAAACTATTAATAGATACAGGAGCAGATATATCAATCTGCAAGATAAATGCAATTTCAGAAGACGAAAACATAGACAGAGACAAACGATGCAAATTCTCTGGCATAACAGACCAGGAAATATACTCAATAGGTATTGCGAATCTAGACTTAAATATTGGTGAAAAACCCATAGTCTACCCCAAGGGTGGGCAAACGGTCGATCGCGATCGACCGGTCGATCGCAAACAGTTTGACAGTCGATCACAGACATTTTGAATAATTTACTAGGTTAATTTAAAATATGAACTAAAAATTTAGTAGACGATTTATTCAGTACATTGTGGAATGGGCCTTGGTTTAATAGATCCAATCGGACAGTTCACGCAGTTTCAGTTCACACAAAAGCTCGCAGAGCATTGTCTGGCGGAGAAGCCAAAGGGAAAATCCGCAATAGCTATGCTCTCAATTTGTTTAATTTATAGATTTATATCATGGTAGTAAAACTGCTTCACTAAATCTCGTATACGTATACGGTTGTTTCTTTTCCTTAAATCTCTCTGTTGCTTCCCACTATACACTTTGCCTGCATTTGCATTCGTCTCCCTGCTACCGAGGTAGTAAACTGTCGCACACAGCGCAACAAAGGTTAATCTCTATTTTAGATAAAATAAAATTTGAAATTAAAATCTTTTCACGACAATTTAGTTTGTGCAGTTCATTCTTTCGAGCTAAAAACTGACATTTGGTGTTTGAATTTGAAAATTGAATTGTGTAAATGTCTTTTCAATATAGAATCGATCGAAAATTCAAATTCTTGACATTTCTCCATTTTCAAAATTTTCGCTCGAAAGAATGACCAGATAATGGAGACATGTCAAAATTTAGCTTCACGATTAATTCAGTACTAGCCTAAAGAATGAACTGCACCTACTAAATTGGTATGAACTGATTGGAGACATGTGCGAAAGCCATCTGCATTTTCAAAGCGAAAGTATCTTCCAAGCAATTTTTCACGCTTAAAAGTGAGTACAACTCTTGCTTATTTTCAAGCTAAATTTTCGCCGAAATAAATTTCAGGTGAAAATTTGCATGAAATTTAACGTGAAATTGAAAACAGTACTAAGCTTTAGATGGCTCAGCTGAGCAAGCTTTTTGCAAAGATTTCTAAGTCTTTTGCCTGAAATTATTGCATTTTTGGACACATTGGGAGAAAAACCTGAACAATTGGAAGATCCAGTATGGGTAAATAAATAAGCATTTCTTACGGATTTTATGGGCCATTACAGCTCGCTTAATTTACAATTACAAGAAATAGGAAAATATTGTTGACTTGTTGAGTTCGGTTAATGTTTTTGAAGTAAAATTAAAACCTTTTGCTTCACAGTTAAATTGCCAGAAATTTAAAATATTTTCCATATTTAGGAAAACATATTAAACTTACTGGTGAATGTAAAATGCAAAAGCTGAAAGACATCCTTCAGTTCGCGAAAAAGTTCGGGGCCTTCGATGGCCGCTTGGACTGCATTTTTGTTCTCCTGGCCCATTTATCTGGTATCACTATGGACCAATAGGTCTATGCGTGGCCTTGTGCCAGCCGGTACAGCCTAACCTTGCTTACTGGTGAATGTAATATTGAAATGTTTTGTTCTGAACTGGAAAATTTTAATCAAGAATTCGAGAGACGATTTGCAAATCTCAACAACCTTCAACCGATTTTTGAATTTATTTTTGGATTTTATTATCATAAAAAATATCCATTATTCAGATTGGTGGCAATGATGATATTTGCATTTTTTTGCTTCCATTTATCTATGTGAAGCAACGTTTTCTCAAATGAAAAACATCGAATCGCAACTTAGGAGTTCTCTGACTGATGACCACTTAATGGCATCTATTCGATTGTGCATCAGTCCTCTCAAGCCTAACTCTACAATAATTTTTGATGAAATGGAGTGTCACTCAAGCATTTACTATACACCCAAAATTAATCCAAAATATTTATTAATAAAGTAAATTGCACAAAGTAGTAAATACAATGTATTTAATATATTAATACCAATAAGGACCTTAACTAAATGTTAATTTGTTTTTAATTTCACCCATTTTTCGAAGTCGAAATTAAAAAAAACTCTAGCGCACCTGAACCGCTAGAAACACTAATGTTCGAAGAACGGTAGAAGAATCGAGCAGGCTTTGAGTGCATATTCCACCACATGAGCTGCTTATTACGGCCAAACTGTTTCAAATGCCACGTTTTACTTTGGTCTCAAGAATGCATTATAACTCATATGGTAGAAGGTTTCAGATATTACCACTGGCATGAATTTCAACGTTTATAAAAGCGAAACACGGGTTAATTATATTCGTTATCAGTTGCTTGTTTCGCAAAATTTTGAAAGCAGCATCTCATATAACATCAATGAAGAAAATGCTTAGTGCCTGCAGCACTGTAACTGAAGTTGGTGTTTGGGGCTGCGATCCGAAAAATTTGCAGAACTTTGGGAATTGAAACATCGGTTATTTATTTTCATTGTAAATGTTTCCGGCATGAATACTAAGGGCCTTTCCGAATTCGTGTCTCCGACTTGGTCTTGATCTCCGTATAACAGATTATGACGTCAGCGTTTTAGCTGACCTATTATAACAGTTAAAGGAGATCAAGATAGACTGTCCGGATTCTCTGTCTTGCCTTGTTATGACATTTAAGCAAAGATGGCGAATGAAAGACTGTGCTCTTGTACCTGGCAGCATGAAACTGATTGACGGTGGAAGACTACCCCAATGTAAATTAGCTTTGAGACATATTGCACGCATAACGAAAAGAATGAATGCCAACGGTCAGCTACGAATCTGCTTCACAGCACATACGAATTAAATTGTCGAGGCTCGTCGGCAATGGGAACGTTGTACGACAAATGCAATAATCGATTGCATTATCGTTCCTGCTTTACCACGCGAAGCGCTCGTCGAATGGCAAGTCTGGGCTCACATGCACAATAACCGTTTTGATTGTAAGTTTAGATTTTCTTGCATAATTGTAATTTGTAAATATATAAATCAAACATGGTATCATGACGTCTAAACAACGAGATGAGACTATCATGAACTGTTATACAGGGGAGAAATATCATGCCGAAGATAAACTATTCGGACAAGCTAAACTTGATGTGACGTCACATTCTGTTATAACAAGCTCAAGACCAAGGTGAAGACGACAATTCGGAAAGGCCCTAACTGTTACCATATATTGATACAAAAGTAGCACAACCGACTCGTGCTGGCAACCTTTCGCCAGTATCAAAGCCAAGAATATATCACATCTGCTTCACGTTGTTATATTACATTCTAAGTTATAGGAGTATAAAGAAATTTAGGGTTACCTGCAGCGAGTTTCTTAAAATAATCGAAAGCTTAATATTTGCTGTTTATTGTCACTATAATATCATTGCCAATTGACAATTCTACGATAAAACCGCTTAATAAAGATATTGCAAACAAACACAAATCCAAATATAGCTGCCAACCCTATCGTGGCTTTTCAACCAAATTTGGCCTGAATAATGTTTATAATAGGTTCCATCAATTGTACGAAATTCGTATTGATTCCATGACTGCACTGGAAGTTATAGGGCAAAAAGTTTTATTTTTCTGAGCGAATTTTCGAAACCAAAGATACAAAAATTACCATAGCTGGCAGCACTAATCGAATTTTTCAATAAAATTTCTATCAAACAGAGTTTAGAGTAAGGTTCAGCTACTGTGTCAATTTCATGAAAATCTGGTAACTTATTCACATTTCATACGCCAAAAAGCAGTTTTTTTCTTTGTAATTTTTCAAGATGGCACCACTGGCACAGAGTTGCCTACAATTCAAAATCGCTTCTACCAGACCTGGTCCTACTTAAGTCCAATGAATTTAGTAAATTTCAATTGTATCTGATTATTGATTCGTGAGCTCCCGTGAACAGAAGTTTTTGATGCTAAAAATATAGGTTATTTGGAATAAGGTTACCGTTCTTGTCCGACATGAAATTTCCAAAGTTTTACTTTGAACGTGTAGATAAAGCATAAGATTTGTATACAGATTGGTTTTATTGTAAGAAACGGACATTTTTAGGATATTTGATGATTTGAATGTTTTCACTTCCAAATTTTGATTTTTTCAAATTTAAGACATCAACATTATCATAGCTGGCAGCTCCAACCGAATTTTTCGACCAAATTTCTACCAAACGTGGCTTGAAGTAAAATTCAGCTACTGTGTGAATTTCGTCAAAATCGAACGATTCAATCAGAATTTATAGGGCTAAAAGCAGTTATCTCTTTTAGTGATTTTTCAAGAGGGCACCACTGGCACAGAATCGTCTGCATTTCAAAATCACTTCTATCAGACCTGGTCCCGTGCCCGTTATACCATATCAAATTTTATTTTTTGTCTATTTAAATAAAGCACAAAATTTACATATGAGTGCCTTTTTTTTGAAGAAACGGCATTTTTTCAAGAGAAACGATGATTTGGAGGTTTTCACTTTCAGTACCTGCCCTAGCTACAGGGTTGCGAGCACGCTCATTACAAATCTACAAATCTACAACTAAATATTACCAATATGTTCTGAAAATTTCGTAATGATTGAATAGCTCTGTCAAAAGTTATCATAATTTAAAAATTTTCGAATTTTCCCGTTCTTTTTTTAGGCACCCAGCGCACACATGGGGTTAAAAAATTCCAAAACATTATCCGATTCACATGTAGAACACGTTCGAAAATAATTTCGTCAACTTTATTTTTGCACAAATGATTTGTGTACGGAATAATAGGTATATTAAAAATATCACTAAAATGGCCGCCGGCGCCAAAGGGTTAAAAATTACTAACTTTTTGTGAGACCTGGCTCTATTCTGCATATACACCAATGTGTCCTGAATATTTCAGTTCAATCGGATGACATGTTCCGGAGATTTTTTCACTGAAATTTTTTGATGATATATATATAGATACATATATATATATAGAAATATGAATTTTTGGCCAAAGTGATTTTAATACTAATGTTCTTCTTCAAACATTAGTAATAAGCAGCTTTACATATGGGACAGCGATTCAACAGCTGACACAAAAAATTTAAAATTCGAAATAGGAAATACCACAAAAGTAATAATCGAACATAAACAAATCAGAATCAGATGCAGCGATAATCCATCAAAATTAGTTTTGCTATTGGAGAAACTGACATCAGAAGCAAATTAGAACAATATAACAAAGATAAGTCTAAGTGAGACAGATGATATATTTAAAATACGATGCAAAGAAGAACTCAAGAACATGTTCAATAAGTTGCAACAGAAATTAAAAACACGAAACAAGGGTACATTAAAGATTATAATATTCAAACCCCCAAAAAGAATAATAGACAAGATTATACAATACAAATTGATAAATAATTACCATACAACCCCAATAGGAGGTCACCATGGCATCAGAAAAACATTACTAAAACTTAAACAAAAATATATATGGAAAGATATGAACAAAATGATAAAAACATACGTTAGAAACTGTGAAAGTTGTTCAAGTAACAAACAAACAAGACATATAAAAGAAAAACAAACTATAACAAATACACCAACAGACACATTTGAAACCATCGTCATAGACACAGTGGGACCTCTCAGAATATCTAACAGTTATAGATACATCCTTACAATGCAATGCGATTTATCGAAATACGTCATTGCACACCCAATAAAAGCAAAAGATGCTGAGACGATTGCAAAAACATTAATTGAACAATCAGTACTGAAACACGGTCTTTTTAAAACATTAAAATCAGACAGAGGGACTGAATTCACTTATGAGCTTATGACAAACATATGCAAAATGCTAAAAATACAACAAATTTTCTCGACGCCATATCACCACGAAACACTCGGAACAGTGGAACGTAACCACAGAGTACTGAATGAGTACTTATTAAATTTCACTAAAGACTACGAATTGGATATATGGATCCCGTATTATACATTTGCATATAATACTACCCCACACGTAGACACAGAATACTCTCCGTATGAGCTCGTATATGGAAGACTACCCCATTTACCAGATGACTTACTAGAAAACAAGAAACCAATAAATAACATAGGCGACTACGTCGACGAATTAAAAACCAGACTAAGACACAGCATTAGTTTAGCACGAAGTATAATTGAAAAAGTAAAATTAAAGAGAGAGACAAAAGTAGATAATAAAATATATTCATCAAATTTTAAAGAAGGAGATTTTGTTTTAGTGAGAAATATAAATAGAAAGAAATTACAAAATACATACAATGGACCATATGAAGTATTAAAAAGACATGGTGTCAATTCTGAATTACTAGTTAAGGGAAA
>OX376373.1:129854175-129883423 GCA_947369275.1 Nemotelus nigrinus | reverse complement strand
TGACCTTTACATACGTCATGTACTAAAGTTTCGAACCATTTCATCTATTGCATTTTTATTAATGAGCGCTTCCGTAGCTCGGGGGGGTAACCCCAGAGGTAACCTGCGTCCAAAAGGGGAAAACCCACAGTACGCGTTTCGTGTTTTTACTAATGTTCGAAGAACATTAGTATTAAAATCGATTCGGCCAAAAATTCATATTTCTATATATATATATGTACAAAAAATTTCAGTGAGATAATCTCGGGAACGCGCCATTCGATTGAGCTGAAACTTTCAGGATACATTGGTGTATATGCAAAATAGGTCCAGGTCTCTTTAAATGTCAGTTATTGTAAACCTTTTCGCGCCGGCGGGCATTTAAGTGATATTTTTAATATACCTATTATTTCGTGCACAAATGATTTTCGCAAAAATAAAGTTAATAAAATAAATTTCTAATGTGTTTTAAATATGAATCGGATAATGCTTTGGAATTTTTTAACCCTATGTGTGCGCTGGGTGCCTAAAAAGAAGAAGGGAAAATTTGAAAATTTTTAAATTTCGATAACTTTTGACAGAGCTATTCAATCATTACCAAATTTTCAGGACATATTGATATTATTTAGTTGTAGATTTATGTGGCTTTTAATGAGCGTGCTGGCAACTCTGTAGCTAGGGCAGGCACTGAAAGTGAAAACCTCCAAATCATCGTCTCTCTTGAAAAAATGCCGTTTCTTCAAAAATAAGCCTTTCATATGTAAATCTTGTGCTTTGTTTACATAACCAAAAAAAAAAAAGATATGGTATAACGGGCACGCCTGGCAACCCTTGCCCAATTTACCTATATTTTTAGCATCAAAAACTTCTGTTCACGGAAACTCACGATCCGATAAGCAGAATTATTTGAAATTCACAGCATGTATTGACCTTAAATAGGACCAGGTCTGATAGAAGTGATTTTGAAATGCAGGCAATTCTGTGCCAGTGGTGCCATCTTGAAAAACCACTAAAAAAGATAACTGTTTTTAGCCCTATAAATTCTGATTGAATCGTTCGATTTTGACGAAACTTACACAATTGCTGGACCTTACTTTAAGCCACGTTTGGTAGAAATTTGGTCGAAAAATTCGGTTGGAGCTGCCAGCTATGATAATTTTGGTGTCTTCATTTTGAAAAAAAAAATTTGGAAGTGAAAACATTCAAACCATCGAATATTCAAAAAAATGTCCGTTTCTTACAATAAAACCAATCTGTATATAAATCTTATGTTTTATCTACACGTTCAAAATAAAACTTTGGAAATTTCATGTCGGACAAGAACGGTAACCCTCTCCCAGTTAACCTATATTTTTAGCATCAAAAACTTCTGTTCACGGAAACTCACGAACCAATAATCAGATACAGCTAAAATTTACAGAATGCATTGGACTTAAGTAAGACCAGATTTGATAGAAGCGATTTTGAATTGTGGGCAACTCTGTGCCAGTGGTGCCATCTTGAAAAATTACAAAGAAAAAAAACTGCTTTTTGCCCTATGAAATGTGAATAAGTTACCAGATTTTCATGAAATTGACACAGAAGCTAAACCTAACTCTAATCTCTGTTTGGTGGAAATTTGGTTGAAAAATTTGATTGGTGCTACCAGCTATGGTAATTTTTGTGTCTTTGGTTTTGAAAATTCGCTCAGGAAAATAAAACTTTTTGTACTATAACTTCCAGTGCAGTCATGAAATCAATACGAATTTCATACAATTAATGAAACCTGTCATAGACATTATTCAGGCCAAATTTGGTTGAAAAGACACGATAGGGTTGCCAGCTATTGTTGGTTTTGTGTTTAATTGCAATATCTTTATTAAGCGGTTTTATCGTAGAATTTTCAAATGGTAATGATATTGTAGTCACAATAAACAGCAAATATTAAGCTTTCGATCATTTGAAAAAACTCGCTGCAGGTAACCCTAAATTTCTTTATACTCCTATAACTTCGAATGTAAGTAAACACCGTGAAGCAGATTTCATATATTCTTGGATTTGATACTGGCGAAAGGTTGCCAGCACGAGTCGGTTGTGCTACTTTTGTATCAATAAATGCTTACAGTTAGTATACATACCGGAAACATTTACAATGAAAATAAATAACCGATGTTACAACTCGCAAAGTTCTGCAAATTTTTCGGATCGCAGCCCCAAACACCAACTTCAGTTACAGTGCTGCAGGCACTGAGCATTTTCTTCATTGATGTTATATGAGATGCTGCTTTCAAAATTATGTGAAATAAGCAACTGATAACGAATATAATTAACCCGTGTTTTGCTCTCATAAACGTTGAAATTCATGCCAGTGGTAATATCTGAAACCTTCTACCATATGAGTTATAATGCATTCTGGAGACCAAAGTAAAACGTTGCATTTGAAACAGCTTGGCCGTAATAAGCAGCTTATGTGGTGGAATACGCACTCAAAACCTGCACGATTCTTCTACTGTTCTTCGAACATTAGTGTTTCTAGCGGTTCAGGTGCGCTAGAGTTTTTTTATGTATAACATTTTTCGATGCATAAATACAATTGTGAATAATATTTTTACCATTCACAAACATAAGTAATATTTACTTTAAAGTGATAACCTAAAAAACGTCTCTCCTCTACGACGCCAATCTCGGCCAATTTTTGCGCTAGAACGACAGAACTTGAATGAAAAGTCGTCAAAAACTCATGCCGACAACGTGCATTTGATCAAAAACCTGAAAATGGCACTTAAATCTTTCTTAAAATTAAAATATGGAAAACTGCTTGCATGCCAACTGGATTGTTTACACTCGACTAGTCACACAGACACTACCGCAGTCAAACCCGAGCAGATGTAGGCACTCACAACAACGAGCCATCAGCTAATACCGCTAGATGGTGACTCAGGTCTTTTTTTTTTCTCAGAACTTAGAAAAAGTAACGGCGCTCATCGAATTCCCATAAGACTCAATGAGGGGTTACCCCCTTTTGGACGCGAGCTAGTACTGCGGTTACCCCCATCGTCAGCTTTAATAATTAATTTAAAATAAAAATAAAAATATTTTTCAATTTCTCCGAACGCTCCTTGACGTAGTTTTTATTGGAGAATGTGAATATGTTAAAAAATCGATTTTAAAAAATATGAGGATTACCCCCTTTAGGCCGCGGGTGCTTCATATATATATATATATATATATATATATATATATATATATATATATATATATATATATATATATATATATATATATATATATATATATATATATATATATATATATATATATATATATATATATATATATATATATATATATATATATATATATATATATATATGTATATATATATGTATATATATATATATATATATATATATATATATATATATATATATATATCAGCAAAATGATTTTCCGAGATAATCTCTGGAGTGGCCGATTCGATTGAGCTGAAACTTTCGGAGAACGTAGATGTATATAGTAGGTAGGTCCACGACTTTCTCAAACTCAGATACCTTAAACGTTTTGGCGACGGCGAGCGTTTTAGTGAATTTTGAGGTACTCCTATATATCCAAGCAGTGTAAATTTTCGTTGAAAAAAAGTATTGGGAATGAAAATTAATTATGTTCAAAGCTTGTCTATGATAAAGAATTGAAATTTTTGAGCCATGTGTGGGTGCTAAGTGCCTAAAAGTAGGCAATGATTTTTTTCCAAATTTTGATTTGTCATTACCTGTGATCCAAACATCGGATCATCGTGAAAATTGCAGAGCGTATTGATGTTGACTAGGACTTAGCATATATGGGTTTTCAAGGTTGCACGGGTAACCCTGTAGCTACGGCAGGCTCCTGAAAAAAAATCCTTCTTATCATTGATCCTCCTCAAAAATTTTTGATTTTTGACAAAAGTTTCAAATCATTGATAAATTTTAACCTTTGTCCATAATGTCAAATTGAAATTTTGAAAATTCCGATTTGCACAAAAACGGCAACCCATCACCAAATTAAGCCGCCAGCTATGGTGATTTTTATCTCATAAATCTTGCAAATTTGCTCAGCAAAATAAAGCTTTTTTCCCTATAGCTTCCGGTCCAGTGCAGAAATCAAAACGAAGTTCATGCAGTAAATGGACCTTAATGTGAAGTAAATGTCGTAGGCATTTCGCATAAAAATCATGAAAGGGCTGCCAGCTATGACCATTTTTGTAATTTTGTGGAATTTCTTTACTGAGCGATTATGTCATTAGATTTACAAATGGGAATAATCCTGCAATGAAAATTAACAACAAATATTAACGTTTTAAAAATTTGAAAAGTTTTGAGGGTGGCAGCCCTAAAATTCTTTTCACCCGTAAAGCTTCCAGCGCAGTGATCCAATCGAAACGAAATTTACTGGTTGGGTTTAACTTAACGTGAAGCAGATTTGGTATATATATTGCTCTGCTGCTGACACAGGGTAACTAGTATTAGCCATATTCGTAAATATTGCACCAACACATGCTTGATATTACATACTCATATGCAAAGCATTTGCGATAAAAATTAGAAATCAATTTTTAAATTTTCCGAGTTTTGAACATTTTTCGGATGGCAGCCTCAAACAACGTTTAACCGGTGAAACTTTCGATGAAATCCTCCGATGAGAACGAAATTCAAAGAATAAGTGGATTTAAGTATGAGCATGTTATGGTAAACTTATTGCTGCTTCGTTGGGAAAGTGTTGCCAGCACTGAACATTTTCATCATTTGTGTTATAGTTGAGTTTTGTTGCAGGAGATAAGGAATGGTTGATATGATTCTACAAAAAAGTGTATTACGTCTTTCCAAATTTTTTGGTCACTCAAAGACAATTTCTTCGAAAATTAGTTTTCTAGCGGTTCAGGTGCGCTAGAGTTTTTTTTTTTACTAATGCTAAAAAAAAAAAATATGGAAGTGAAAACATTCAAACCATCGAATATCCTAAAAAATGTCCGTTTCTTACAATAAAACCAATCTGTATACAAATCTTATGCTTTATCCACACGTTCAAAGTAAAACTTTGGAAGTTTCAGGTCGGACCAGAACGGTAACCCTTTCCCAGTTAACATATATTTTTAGCATCAAAAACTTCTGTTCACGAGAACTCACGAATCAATAATCAGATACAATTGAAATTTACGGAATGCATTGGACTTAAGTAGGACCAGGTCTGATAGAAGCGATTTTGAATTGTAGGCAACTCTGTGCCAGTGGTGCCATCTTGAAAAATTACAAAGAAAAAAAACTGCTTTTTGCCCTATGAAATGTGAATTATTAAATAGATTTTCATGAAATTGACACAGTAGCTGGACCTTACTCTAGACTCTGTTTGGTAGAAATTTGGTTGAAGAATTCGATTGGTGCTGCCAGCAATGGTAATTTTTGTGTCTTTGGTTTTGAAAATTCTCTCATGAAAATAAAACTTTTTCATTATAACTTCGAGTGCAGTCATGCAATCAATACGAATTTCATACAATTAATGAAACGTATTTTAAGCATACTTCAGGCCAAATTTGGTTGAAAAGCCACGATAGGATTGCCAGCTATTGTTGATTTTGTGTTTGTCTGCAATATCTATATTTGGCGGTTTTATCGTAGAATTTTCAATTGGTAATGATATTGTAGTGACAATAAACAGCAAATATTAAGCTTTCGATTATTTGAAAAAACTCGCTGCAGGTAACCCTAAATTTCTTTATACTCCTATAACTTCGAATGTAATATAACAACGTGAAGCAGATGTGATATATTCTTGGCTTTGATACTGGCGAAAGGTTGCCAGCACGAGTCGGTTGTGCTACTTTTGTATCAATAAATGCTTACAGTTAGCATTCATACCGGAAACATTTACAATGAAAATAAATAACCGATGTTTCAATTCCCAAAGTTCTGCAAATTTTTCGGATCGCATCCCCAAACACCAACTTCAGTTACTGTGCTGTTATATGAGATGCTGCTTTCAAAATTTTGTGAAATAAGCAACTGATAACGAATATAATTAACCCGTGTTTTGCTCTCATAAACGTTGAAATTCATGCCAGTGGTAATATCTGAAACCTTCTACCATATGAGTTATAATGCATTCTTGAGACCAAAGTAAAACGTGGCGTTTGAAATAGTTTGGCCGTAATAAGCAGATCATGTGGTGGAATATGCTCACTCAAAACCTGCACGATTCTTCTACTGTTCTTCGAACATTTGGGTTTCTAGCGGTTCAGGTGCGCTAGAGTTTTATTTTTTGGTGTAAATGGCAACCTCTGTTAAAACGAAGGTCCTCAAAACATTGGTAGCGAGGGCCAAGGTTAGTTATTTTTAATGTGTAAGATTTGTAAACGAGATGTTATTTACTTTGTAGTAAGATACATTGAATAAATAGAATGTTATAAAAAAAAAAAATCATGTTCAAATTGCAGTTCTCTAATCTACTTCAAATGTGCGGGCCTTATGTCATCAGATGTTTCTTTTCTGAAGGATAACAATAAGGCTAATCAGTAGAAATGTAAAAAAATGTTCCACGAAACATCGTAACTTATCGCGCTCTGATGATACGCCAGTTAAAAGTAGCGAAGCTTCGCTTTCGAACGAACGGTCTTCCGAGCACCAAGACCTCCTGCGTAAAATTGACAAACTCATTGAAAACAACAACTTCGTGGCTAAGCAACAAGATGATGCAATGAAGCAACTTCAGTTTATGGCAGAGGAAATCAAAGAACTACATAGCAAAATCAAAGCACTGGAGCTATCAAACGCTTTGAAAGACCAGCAAATAAATAAACTGGAAATGCGAATTGGCAGACTGGAGCAAGAAGCAAATCTGGATAAGGTCGAATTGACTGGATTGCGGATCGAGCACCAAAAGGACACTCTTCACACGGCCCTAAAATTCTGCAAAAAACATTTTAACATATGTGAAGATGCGATCATCAATGCGTACATACAACGCTCTAAAGCGGACAATATTCCTCCGTTAGTTATTCAATTTGGATCGTCACTCGCTGCAGCTCAATTTTTGATGAAGCATAAAGGTAGAAACGCCCTGCAGGATAAAATTTTCTACATTAATCTTCATTTAACTCCAGTATTAAGAAAGTTATTGTGGATGGCTAAGTCGAAGGCTAAGTCTAAGGCTAAGCAAACTACAAATACGTATGGTTCCGAGATGGAGTAATTCGATGCCGAAAAATTGATGGAGACCGCATTATACTTATTAAATTAGAAGCCGATCTGGATTTTTTAGTTTAAGCTCATTATTAGTACCGCTGTTATGCAAAAAGATTTCATTTTTTCTTCTAAAACTATACTTTAATTCTCTCACATATATTCTCTCACATATATTCTCTTTCATATATTCTCACTTCTTCTCATACTCTATTTATATTTCTATTATTTTTATTCATGTTTTCTTATATACACACACATCTCTCCATTGCACAATGCACATTCTAAATCGAAGCAAAACCAAAGAAAAACCTAGCTTAACTTTATTCTGTGTAGATCTTATACGTGCCACCTTCTTTTCTCTCTTTAAGGGCATAGCTCAGATAATCCACTGCATTAAATATTCTTGCGATATATGTAAATGGCTAATGATCTACTGAACTATATAGATGAATGTTCAACATTCACGGAATGGACATGCGGTGGTTTAAATGATTTCGCAAAACAAGCAGATCTAGATAGTACAGGGCTTTTCAGTATATTTCACACTAACATTAGGAGCATTAACAAAAACTTCAACGAGCTTATTTTGACACTTTCCGACATTGAAAACAGATTCGATGTATTAGTTTTGAGTGAATGCTGGAATGTAGCGAATCTTCAATGCTTCCAAATAAATAGTTACACGGGCTTCAAGTCTGAAAAAAATATTAAATCAAAACAGCGGCGTTGTGATTTATGTTAAAAACCTACACAGCGTGAATAACTTTGAGGAACTAAATTTTTCTGGGGCAACAGCATTATCGGTGGATATAACATTATTAAATAAAATTCCCATAAAGATATTAGCCATATATAGATCATCAAGTCACTGTGAAAACATTTTCCATTTTGAGCTTGTTAACTTGCTACACAAAATCAAACATGAAAACGTTGTTTTGCTAGGCGATGTTAATATCAACTTGCTAAATCTTTCTCTAAGTGAGTACATAAACTCGCTAAATGAATTAGGGTTTCGTTCATATGTGAATCAAAGCACTAGAGGGGATAATTGTTTAGATCACATATTTTTGAACATAAGACCTGTGAATTTGGGTTCCATCGAGTCAGCAGTGATTGACACGGGAATCACTGATCATAAGAGTACGGTTCTACTTTTGAAATACAAGTCAAGGGAAAAAGCTCCAACAGTTGAAGAGCCAATGATCACCAGAAAAATCAGTTTTCCTCTATTGATAGACCTTTTAGCCAAGGAAACTTGGACCACAGTTTTGTTTGCTGGTAACGTAGACGAATCTGCTCAAGCTTTTCACAACACCATCTGCACCGCTATTGACAGAAGTAGCACATCCGTTCCTGAAAGTAAAAAAAAATGTCGTAAACTTAAACCGTGGATAACTGCCGGACTTGTAAATTCCATAAGAACACGTAACAAGCTAGGAGTAGCACTGCGAAATAGTCCCAATAACAATAGTTTAAAGCTATATTTAAAAAAATATAGAAACAAATTAAACCACCTCATTCATATAACGAAGGCTAATTATTTGAGAAAAATTTTACAAAACTCCGAAAACGATGGAATGAAAGTATGGAAAGCAATAAATTTAGCAACAGGGCGAAAAAAGTCTCTAAGCCACATATCCAATATAAAAACGGACACAGAATTGATATCAGTTAAGGATAATGCAGAACAAATGGCAAATACTTTCAACCAGCACTTTTGTAACATAGGGAAATGCATGGCTCAAAAAATTACAATTTCAAATGATTGTATCACAACTAGCGAATCAGTTCATTCTGCATCGTCAGGAATGATTAATTCTGTTTCTGAGGATAAAGTCATTTCAATAATGGAAAATATGAAAGGAAACTCGAGCCCAGGATTCGATAACATCTCAGTAGAATGCCTCAAAAAAATTAAAGCTTTTATTAGCAAACCTCTAGCACATCTCGCTTCACTCAGTTTTGATTGCGGAGTCTTTCCGCAAATTTGTAAAACGGCAATTGTAACACCAATTCACAAGGGTAATAGCAAATTAGATGTCAATAACTACCGTCCAATTTCTTTGCTGTCTAACATATGCAAGATTATAGAAAAACTTGCAAAAAAAACGTTTAATGTCATTTTTAAATAGGCGTAATTTCATAAATAAAAACCAATTTGGTTTCAGACCAACTTTTAGTACACAAAATGCGCTGGCAAAATTAACTGGTTTGGTTGTTGATGCTTTGGACAAAGGACGCAAACCATTAGCTGTATTTCTAGATTTAGCAAAAGCTTTTGATTCCATCCCGCACAAAATGATTGTTGCCAAATTTTACAAATATAATTTTGATTTTAAATGGATTATATGGATTGAAGACTATTTGCGACATCGTAAGCAATCTGTTAAAATTTCAGGAAAGCAAAGTAAAGTTTTAAACTTCGAATACGGAATTCCTCAAGGGACTGTACTAGGCCCTATTCTGTTTCTCATCTATGTAAATGATATCTTTGCGCAACATATCAAAGGGCATTTAATTTCTTTTGCTGATGGTACAGTGCTTTTGATAGAAGAAAATAACTGGAATGAGGTAAAAGTTAATACGGAATATAGCCTTTGCTTACTGAATGAGTGGCTTAGAAATAATTCCCTTACCTTAAATATACAAAAAACACAGTACATAGCTTTTGCTTCTACTCAACGTGGGCTACCAGAAGGACTAAATGTAACCATTCATTCGATGAACTTTGCATCTGGCTGCCTTTGCCCTCCTGTGCAGAGAGTTTCCAAAACTAAATATTTGGGCGTAATCTTAGACCAACATTTAAGGTGGGATCATCATACTGAAAATATCGTAAATAAGTTAAGTAAAATTATTCCTATGTGCTTCGAGGCTCGTTCTTTTCTGAGCAAGCAAACAATAAGAATGTTTTACTTTGCTTTGATACATTCTATTGTTCAATATGGAATTGTTGCATGGGGCTGTGCATCACAAAATGCTTTACTTCCACTGGAAGTTATACTGAAGACTATACTCAAAATCTTATTACGCAAGAACAGACGATTTAGCAGTGAACAACTCTTTAGTACAATCAATGTTTTAACAGTGGAGCAAGTCAATCAATTATTTATTTATTTATTTATTTATTGAAAAAAAAAATCCATTTTACAGGCAAGATGCCTAGTTACAAAATGAATAAAAAATATAAAGAATAAAATATAATAACACATTAAAAATTAAAAATAAAAAACTCAATAAGAATACAAGTACAAAAATTAGAATACAGTAAAGTAAAAACAGTTAAAAAAAGGAACATGGATATAATAATAAAACAGCAAAATACAAAAATACAGAATAATAATAGAAGTACAAAATTTGAATACAGTTAGAGTTAAAAAAAGGATTATGGAAGTATAAACAAAATGATTAAGTGGGCGGAAAAAGTGCACTACGCACTAAACTTTTAAAAATTCCAATAGACTAAGGGAGAAAACCAAGCCTGAGATTATTATGCGTCCTCAGTAAGCGCAAAACAGGCGAATGGAAAAAAACGTCAGTACGTGCAAAAGGTACATTGAATATTAAGGTTGCCCTGATAGGTCTGTCATGATGGCGCAACGTAAAGAAACACGACAAAGATGAAGATAAATGGCCGCAATAAACTTTAAAAAGAAAACATTCATCGAGGTAAACTCTGCGCTGGTCAAGTCGAGGAATATTGAGGATTGATAAACGTTCACTGTAAGGACAATAAGGTAGGTTGTACTTGAAAATAAGGCAGCGAGTAAACCTTCGCTGGACACATTCAACCGCCTCAGACAAATAACAAAAACGAGGACCCCACACTACAGAACAATACTCAAGGATAGAACGAACAAGGGAAAGAAAAAGACGCACACAAGTGGAAATGTTAAAGGAATTGTGGCAAACGCGTATAACAAAACCAGCAATCCGGGACGCCTTACGAGTAATGGTTCGAATATGAATGTCGAACTTCAGCTTCCGATCGAAGGTAACACCGAGATCAGTAAAATGATCCACAACTAAAAGGGTGATGTCACAAATAGAGTAATTGAACACAAATGCACTAGGTTTCAATGAAAAAGACATTGAGTAACATTTGGCGATATTCAAGGACAAGTAATTACAGTCACACCAGGAAACAAGACGGTTCAAATCGGTTTGAAGAGCAAGTTTATCGGAAGGAGTATTGATAACTCGAAAAACTTTCAAATCATCGGCGTACATTAGACAAGGAGATTCAAACACATTAGGAAGATCGTTCACGAAGATATTAAACAGCAAAGGCCCAAGAATAGATCCCTGAGGTACACCGGAGGTAGGAAAAAAAGGAGAGGACGAGGAGCCACGAAGAGAGACATAACAAACACGATCAAATACAAATGATGAGAGCCACGAGAGAAGGGGCTCCGATATACCATAATGCTCATATTTAAGAAAAAGGCCTTAGAGAAGTCAGTGTATATGACATCTACTTGTTGGTGATTATCTAAAGCAGAAGCAACAAAATGAGAAAACTCTACAAGGTTAGTGGTAGTACTTCGGCCTTTCACGAAACCACGCTGTTGAGCAGGAAAAACGAGACGAAGAGAATCATAGACGCGATTAAAAACTAGACGCTCACAGATTTTAGAAAAACAAGGAATGATAGAGATCGGGCGATAGTTGGTGACAAGGTTTAGATCACCAGACTTGTGGATAGGAAAAATGTTTGAGACATTCCAAGAAGCTGGGAAAATACCATTACCAAGACTAATGTTAAAAATGATGGACAAGGGAACACAAAGAGAAGAAGCAAGTTTTTTAACAAAAAAGTGGGGAATTCCATCAGGACCAAGAGAAGAGCTGGAGTCAAACGTAGATATAATAGATTGGACTTCAAGAGGGTTGGTCTCCAGCACAGATAGGCAATTGGGAAAGTGAAAAGTAGGAATGCTGTAGATATGAGAAGAAAAATTAGAGTATACAGAGGAAAAAAAGTCTGCAAATAGATTACATATTCCTTGCGGAGTAGAAGCACTAGAATTATTAAAAGAAACAGAATCAGGTATAGAGGAAGAAGATTTTAAACTACGCACATATGACCAAAACCTCTTAGGACCATCTGATCTAAGTGACGATTCAACATCAGAAAAGTAGTTGCGCATTGCAGTTTTAGTTTCTTTTTTAGCAGCAGATCGTAAACGAGAATAAACGGCATAGTCCCTTCCAGACCCCGACTGCAAATACTTCAGGCGAGCAGCGTTTTTAGAATTCAAAGCACGCAAGACATTACCGGTAAGCCAAGGAGCATCATGAGGCTTATTAGCCAGACATATAGGGGTGTTAGCTAATATAAGTTGATGAAGCTTGTAGTAGAAGCAGAGAGCAGCGCGGTCAGGATCAAGTTCACGAAAAAAACTAAACCAATTTATAGAATTAATTTCAGCACTAAGTCTCTCATAATTAGTTTTATGGAAATTATAACGACTCACCCTGCACCGCTTGCTTAGAATACAGCTCTGGAGGCGTATATTAGCTGAAAGTGGAGGATGATGGCTATCAGATTTCACATAATGATAAGAGGCAGAATACAGAGTAAAAGAAGATGAATCAAGGTTGGAAAGGATAAGATCAAGAATTCTACCATTGCTATTGGGGAAAATATTAAACTGATTGAGAGAATACGAAGAAAGAAAAGATGACAAGGAAATAGATATGTTGTTACAAGACTCCACACAATGAGAAGAGAGGTTCCACTGAACAGAAGGTAAGTTAAAATCACCACAGATGACAATTGGAGTGGAAGGGTAGGTTACATTAAGATAAGAAGACAGTTCACAGAAAAAGTTTTCAATCGTGTGGAAAGGGCAGTTACACGGAATATACAATGAAGCGAGAAATAAACAGGATTTGTCAGAGAAGGAGACACAGACAGCAACAAATTCAATAGGAGGAGAAGGAGAAAAATCAGAGCAGAGCTTACTTCGAAGAGAGCTTAATACGGCTACAAGGACACCACCACCGTCGACTTTACCAGAAGCAATTCTATTACGATCATTACGGTAGACATTATAGCACGGAAAGATTTCCGAACTCAGGATGCTTTCCGTAAGCCAGGTTTCGGAAAGGCATATAAGATGATCATTTTCAATAAATGAAGCAGTTCTAATTTCTTCCAGCTTGGTTCTCAAACCACGAACATTACGGTGATACAAACATTTAAAGAATTTTCAGCCGATAAACTCCAAACCAATACAAATAGGACGAGAGGTGGTAGTGAAGAGTTCTTGTTACTTCCAAACCGTATGACGCAACTAGGTCAGAGCCATTATACATATATGGGAATAAAACTTTTCATTAGCTTGCCAAGGTCCATCAAGATAGCTAATAATTTAGAAATATTCAGAAAAAAACTTAAAGAATTATATTACGGGAGTTAACCATAAATTCGCTTTCTCTCTCACCATTCGTAGTTTTGGTTTTGCTTGGCCTTGAAATAATAATATCTTCCATGCTTTAGCTAGCGGTGTGTTTTCATTGAATTGCTTCTATTCTAACTTATTTTATATTGTTCTAACCATTAAATTGTTGCTTTTATTTCTATTAGTTCCAGTTTTTTCAAGGCTGTGCGAGTTTTATTTGATTGTGGCTAATATTTTGTGTATTTTCTTTTTCTTAATAATTTTGTTTTTTAACTTTAAATATTATTTATGTATTTATTTTCTAATGAGCTGGAAGTCGTTTCTTTTTTAATTGTACAACTTTGATATGAAAAATTATCTTCAACTCCTGACTCCTAATACAAGGTTCCTTGCCTTAAAAGGAGGAGTAGTGTATTAAATTGAATTGTGTAATTTACTCTCATGATATGGAAATACAGCACTATATAAAAAAAAATTAAAACATTTTCAAAAACCAACTATCCCACAGGTATCCTCATCACCATAATAATAACAAATATATCCGGACAACACATAGAAGTCACCGAAGCTCCCCAAGGAAATGGATATACACTAATACGTCAGGAACAAATCCCAATAAGCTATTCACAAGTAAGCTATTCACAAGTATTACATATAATCGATTTACAAGTATATGAAAATATGGTTGCCACCATTGAAAATACAACGTCTTCCGAATAACTCAAAAATTTCACAATGTCAACACACTAATACAAAAAATATAACAAAAATTATTTTCCCTAGAACCTCATAGATTCAGAAGAAAAATGTTTAGTCCTTACGGCTCATTCCTTAAGTGATTTGGTGGAGATATGGATGACACTGACAGAGAATAAATAGAACGGAATTTTAATAAAATAGAAATAAATATGACAACAATGAACCACAAATAAAAATTGATAATCAAATAAATGAAAACACTCAAAATTTAACAAAACACGTTAACAAATAACAAAAGATAGTAGTATGAAATAATATTTCAACTTTGTTGAGCAACATGGTTTCATCAAAGGACGTTCAACGACTACGAATTTAGTGGAATTCACTAACTTTGTTGCATGCACCTTGGATAATGGTCTTCAAGCTGATGTGATTTACACTGACTTCTCAAAAGCATTTGACAATGTAAACCACTCAGTGCTGTTGGATAAGATCTGTAATTTTGGTGTTTCCACTTCCCATATATCCTGGCTTTCTCCCTACATCCATGATCGCGTCTGCCGTGTTGTGTTTAATGGTTCTTCTTCTGGTGTTCCCCAAGGTTCCATCCTTGGTTCCCTCCTTTTCACATTGTGTATCAATGACCTTCCTTATAACTTTTGGTTTGACTCTCTGTTGCATGCTGATGACCTTAAAATTTTCCGTGCTGCCGCTTCCCAAAATGATTGTTGTAAGTTACAATTGGATCTTTTTGTTTTAAGTGATTGGTGCTCTGCGAACTCCGTTGCTCTTAATGTTTCCAAATGTTTCGTGATGTCTTTTTCCAATAAGCCTAATCCCATTTCCTTTGAATATTGTTTGAGTGAAAGTCTTTTCAAGCATGTATATCAACATAAAGACCTCCGCATCATCTTTGATCCTAAGTTAAAATTTGCTAAGTCTTCAAATGTAGCTGGTTTCGTTCTGCGCTGCTTTCGCTTTGCAACCAATATCAACACATGTGCTCTTCTTTTTATTTGTTTTGTTCGTAGTATTGTTGAATATTGCTCCCAAGTGTGGTCTCCTAGTTTTGTGTACCTGTTTAATGCTGTTGAATCCATTCAGCGTAACTTTACTCGGTGCCTTTTGTACAAGTTTAATGTTGCTTATCGTCCTTATGATGACCGTCTGCTTTTCATAAATCTCCATTTGCTGAGTACCCGCAGAATATTCCTGAATGAATGTCTTCTTTATGAGCTTTATCATGGCTTACTCTATTCCAACATTCGCGTGTGTCATTTTTACGTGTGTCTGATCGCCCGGTTAGAACTCAATCGCTCTTCCTTACACATTTTGCGCGTACTCTTGTGTATTTTAGCTCACCTATACCTAGGATACTCAGAAGTCATGATGAGCATCCGTTTGGTTCTTTGTTCATGTCTTTTCAATCTTTGAAAAACATGTTGTACGATTTCGTACAAAATATTAGAAATTACAATTGTACATGCATATGCACATTCACCTACTTTCAGTATAATGCACTTTGTTTTTATGTTTCTGTATAGGCAGCAAAATTGTCAGCGTGTTTCATCGCGAGTCAATGTTCTGACCTCATTTAAAATCAATAGCAGGTGTATGTTGTCATGCGTAAATTACTTGCTGATCTGAATGTGCATATGCATTTTGTTTACATTGACAATATTGAATTTCATATAAAACATTGTTAATTAGTTAGTAAGTTTAGTATCATTGATTAAATGAAACTGTAAAGTTAACTGAGTGTTTTTCAGTTTTCATACATTTTGGTCCTTCGAACCTGTGAAACGGTTACTAGAATCAGTGTCTAGTAAGTGTCTTGTAGAACCAGTGTCTATAAGATACATAAATAAAAAAAAAATTTTTTTTTTTTTGTTTTTTCCAACTTGTAGAACCAGTGTCTACGAGACCAGACCAGCCCGAAAACTTTGTAGAACCAGTGTCTACCAGGGGCGGCTCGTCGATGTACGCAAAGGAAGCAGTGCTTCCCTTGCTAAACTACAAAATTGATTAAATAATCAGCATGTAGCAATCAAAAGATTTACAATTAAGATTTAACAATCAAAGTAATAACATTTATTTTCTTACAAAAGACAAAACTCCATGGCTCCTATGGATGAAATGGTTTTATTTTATAACAGTCCAACTACAGAGCTTCCAAGGCAAATTTACAGCGACACAACGAAAACTCAAACGTTTTACTACAAACTACAAGCACTACAAACCATTCAATTCAAAACGTACAGTTCATTGAGATATACTACACAGAACACTGAAGTGATCTTGCTTCAATGCTCAAACTCGTGGTTTTCACACACATCTACTTAGAAACTATGCCTAAATGATGCCCACAAAAATTTTACAATCAATGTACTCAACTAGCATCGTGGCCGCTGCCTCAGTTCACAGCGTCTTGGTGGATAGAAAAATTCAAAAACCCTTGCTCCATCCACCCGCTGATTGATCCGAAAATCTTTGTTAATGAATGAACTTAGTACGCTGCCATAGTAACCGCGTCTCTGTTATGTTACTGTTTCCCCTCATGATTTATCTGTAGATTCTCTTCTATTCCTCTTCTGAAGAGCCATTCCCCTTAGGAATTGAAGCATTTTCTGCTTTGTTCACATGTACACATGTACAGTGCAAGCTATTGTGATGTTCATGTGGAGAATAGAATAGTAGGAGTTATATTTTTTCGTGTACAATTTTCTCGAGATCGGTTTTTTGTGTCTGCTTTGGATTTGCTTTCCCAAAAGACGTAGTTTATCGGTTCTGAGGCTTTGGTGAAATGACCACTTGATTGCTTTGGACGCCCATGTTGACGCTGGAAAGTGATCCACGTCTCTGTTATGTTTCTGTTTACCGTCATGATTTGCGATACAGAATTTGTAGATTCTCTTCTGCTCCTCTTCTTACGAGTTTTCTCCCTTCTAAGTTGATGCCTTTTATGCTTTGTACGCATGGTGTACGTACGGTGCAAGTTAATGTGATGTTGATATGGAGGATATGTAGGGGTTAAATTGTTCGTGTGCAATTTTCTCCAGACCGGTTTTTTTGTATCTGCTTTGGGTTTGCTTTCGCAAAATGAGCTTCTGCGTTCAGATGCTTTGAGTGATATGACCACTTGATTGCTTTCGCCTATGTTATTTCTATGCTGAATTTCTGAAGTGCTTTCTTTAGCATTTATAGTTTACATTAGGTGCGTTTTTTTATGTCTTCTTCGCAAAATATTGCACCTGTTATAATTGTTTTAAATTGAATTTTTTTGTATTGTCAGTATTAATACGGTCGTTTAAAGATAGATTAAAGGATAGTTTTTAAAGTAAATTATAACGTAAAACTCGTTAAAGTGAGAACGTATTGAATAGATTCTGTTTCCAAAAGTTAATATTTACCCGTTCAATGCATTTTAAAGTGCAAAACCAAAATTGCTGTGATTTTGCCATAGAAGGTTTACTGCGGCAGTTTTTTTCATTGAGGATCTTATTGAGTCTTGGCAACCAAGAACACTAATTTCCCTCAGTCAACTGTTTGCAAAAGATAGCTTTATTAGGCACTTTTAGTGCAAATTATATGAGGAATTTATTTTATTGTGGTATGGGCTATCTAATTTAATTTGCTAAAATATGCATTATATCCTCAACTTTTTTTTTGCTTTCAAATATTATACATAAATTGAACTTTTGTGAGATTGTTGATCTGAGTGAGCAGAAATATCACTGAAATAAGCTGTTGACAATCAATCACAAACTGTTAATGCAAATATGGTCAGCATTGAAGTACCTAATTGTTTCTTCGCATGTATAGTTTACTACGCGCTTCATAAGTATTCTTATATATTTTGCTTGTGCTTCCCTAAGTCTCGAAACCACGAGCCGCCACTGGTAAGCACTTCCAATATAATTTCTGCATTACATTTAACTCATTATGTCATAGGAGGTAATGTGTTGTGATTGTATTCTGTACTAGTTACGGAAACAGTTATATTGGAGTGCTTTCAGAAGTGATGATAGAAAATCAGTTCAGTAAGAGATATGCTGTAATACATTACAGAAGTGGTGGATATCAACGTACCGTTGATATATAGTGAAAACTACAAAAATTGTAAATAATCATCTTGAAAACGTACGAGTATGCGTGATGGAAATCAAAGTCTAATTCGGAGTGAAGTACACCAATGACGCTGATTCGTTTAGTTGAAAAATAAATAGGTACAATTTTTTTACAAAATATATAGACACAGATTTCATGGACGAAAAAAGACAAGTTAAACAGGAAATATCACTATAAAGTTAATAAATTTTATTTATCAAAACCAGGATATAAAATCAAAATATTCCAGCATCATTCAAAATACACTATTTTAAACCTATATTTCAATAGAAAAATCGAACACGCGTTCACAACACTTGCACAAACTCGCACTGTTCAAACACACAATTTTTTCGGAACTGCGTGCATAAGAATTGCGCAGTATTTTAATAAAAATTGTGGCTACAGCCTGCTCGTAAAAATAAGCAACAAGTTACCTACTGCATTAGTTTTTAAGAAAGGTAATGCAGCGGGTAAAGCATAGTACTGAGTTCGATTTCACGTGAAATTTTCATACAAAATTTCACGCGAAATGTGTTTCGGCGAAAATTTCGCTTGAAAATAAGCAAGTTTGGTACTGTGTTCTTAGCATGAAAAGTTGCTTTGAAGTTGCTTTCGCGTTGAAAACGTAGATGGCACTGAAACATGTCGCGAATCATTTCACGCCAATTTAGTTTGTGCAGTTCATTCTTTCGAGCGGAAAAGTGACATTTGGTGTTTCAATTTGAAAATGGAGCAGTGAAAATGTCTTTCCAATAAGAAAATCAATCGAAAAGTGAAATTCATGACATTTTATCCGTCAGAAATGAGCATTGTCTCTGCTTTTCTCAATTGTCAAAATTTTCGCTCGAAAGAATGACCAGATAATGGAAACATGTCAAAATTTCACGTGAACTCGAACTCAGTACCAGCCTTAAGTTGTTACTTGATCGCTTACTCGACAAACTCGATTACATTGTTAGTAATGGAGCTTCGTGAATAATGTAGTACTTCCTGAATCAATTCTCAAGCAACGCCTTGCCATTTTTCCTACAGGGCTGTAGTGATGACTCGTGTTGTATTGTAGTCGATTTCTTATCTATAATGTCCAACAACTAACTAAATCTAGCTTAAAACTAACCAAAACGTTGCATCCGGTGATATGTAAATTGTGATTGTGGCCCAATCTCCATTGTTTTCTCTTTTAGAGGACGATGGAGGATATAATTTTTTTTTACCCCAAAAGGTCCGCAAACCGTGACATGGTTTATCAAACGTTACATAATTGTGCTATTTAGGTATCTGGAGCGTTTAGCAAAGAACCAATCTTGTATTGATATTGGATTATTGCAAAGATATAAACCGTTTTGGGGAGGTATAAGGTTATCTGAGTAATAACCAGTGGCGGCTCGTCAGGGTGGGCCCGGCCCACCTGGCCCACCCTGACGAGCCGCCACTGTGCCCACTCGACACAAAAACACTATTATAAGGTATACGCGGATACCAACAAGAAATATCTACTTAACTTTAACTCAGTAGTGGCTCGTCATAGTGGGCCAGGCAGGTAGGGCCCACCATGACGAGCCGCCACTGGTAATAACAAATTTAAAAGAGAACAAAAGCAGAACATCTCTGCAGATAATTTCGGCAAACAATCACGTTGGGTGAATTAATGTGCATCCATCACCAGTTCAATCAATTTAACAATATCATCAGGCATTTTCCTGAAATCACGAATATTTGGATACATGACTCTAAAATTGGAGCTTACGTTTGGGATATTTTTGAAAAGCACTGTAAATTTTTACATATACTATGTACATATACTATACATATACTATGTACATATATAATAAAATTATATATGATATTTATATGCATATATACATAAAAAAACTAAGAAGATAGTTTATGTAGCAAAGTTAGTATCAATATATTTTACTTCGTTGAAATTGGGAACAAAGGACTTTATCTCTATTTTCCGCAATAAATGATCGTATTGAATGCTTTTTCGATATTTAAAACAATATTTACATTTTAACGCAAATATGTTATCGATACTAAGCTTAACACCCAGAGAGCCAGAAGTTGTGGAAAGCATTTGATTGATGCAACATTACATTTCGCAGTTCAAACTATCTTATCATTTCATTTGGCTTGAAAAATTTGTTCAAACTAAAAATATGTAAGAATTGAAAGTTCGCTGGCTCACCGTCGCGTACCTGACTGGCGCTAAACGCGTCAATTGAACTACGTAGAAATTTAATTTAATTCAACGCAATTGGCTTGTGAACATCAACGAGTACGCACGCAAATAAATTTGTATCGAGTATTAAAACCGCTTTTTATTTTCATATACTCTACAACTGGTGACCCCAACGTGATGTCGGAGGAAGACAAGTCTTACGAAGCCGGGCCCGCTGCTAACCAGGACGTTATCATGGACAAACAGCTCAACATGATCGCATCATTCAAGATGCCTCCTTTTTGGCGTGCATGTCCTGCGTTGTGGTTTGCCAGGATCGAGGCGCAATTCCGCACTTATCGAGTTACTAAAGACGACATCATGTTCTATAGAGTAATATCAGAGCTCGACCCGGAAATATTGCTACAGGTAGCCGACATCGTTACGACTCCCCCAGGATTAGGCAAGTACAATGCAATTAAAACCCGTACAGTGAATACGTACGCGATGTCAGAAGAGGCAAAAATTCGCGAGTTGCTAACTGGCTTAGACTTGGGTGAACAAAAGCCATCACAACTTTTACGTGCCATGCAACTGAAAGGCGGAAACAAAGTATCCGAGAACGTACTTCGTTCACTATGGGTGCAACGACTTCCTGCTAACGTACAAGCCATTCTCGCCATATCTGAAACCGCGGACATATCAAAATTAGCAGAAATGGCGGACAAGATTATGGACGTCCGCGAGCCCTTGACCATAGCTGCCGTGTCCAACCCTGTAGTGCCGTCCAGTGACCCCATACAAAGTGAACTAGTCGCTATCCGTTCGCGCTTAGACCGTACGCAATTTAAATCTGAAAGAGGCCGTCAACCGAGACAACGTCGTTACTCTACACCGTAAAGACGTTCAGCTTCTAGACGGTTGTTCTACTACCACTCGAAATTTGGCGCTGCGGCGCATAAGTGTAGAAAGCCATGCTCATAGTCACGCGAGCAGTCGGAAAACTAATAGCATCGCTGTCTGGGCATTTCAATGGCAGCGACGAAAGCAAACCTCTTTGTCTTTGACAATCTTAATAAGTTTGAATTTTTAATTGATACAGGCGCTGACGTTTCTGTCATTCCGCGCCCACATAACGTCCGCCAGTCAAGCCAAACCACTTATAAACTATTTGCGGCAAACGGAATGCCTATAGTGACATACGGTCATTCCATCGTAGCTATTAGCCTGCGACTTCGGCTTGAGTTTAAGTGGAAATTTTGTGTTGCCAATGTGGAAAGGCCAATAATAGGCGCTGATTTTTTACGCCACTACGCCTTAATCGTAAACATAAAAAACATAAGGCTAATCGACCAAACTACACAAATTTCGATTCCTGATCGCAAAGCCAACACTAACTGCAGTGCTATACTGACAGTCAACCAAAATTTTAAGTATCGGCATTTGTTGGAACAGTTCCCAGATGTTATCAACTCATCGGTTCAAAAGCAAATTCGAAGTCATGGCATATTCCACCACATTGTCACTACTGGCCCGCCAGTGGTGGAGCGTCCACGCCGTTTGACTCCAGAAAAACTAAAAGTAGCCAGACAGGAATTCAATTACCTTCTCCAAAAAGGCTACTACAGGCCATCCAGCAGCCCTTGGGCTAGCCCTTTACATCTAGCCCCAAAGAAAGACGGCACTTGGCGACCGTGTGGCGATTATCGTCGCCTCAACGCTGTTACGGTACCGGACAGATATCCGATGCCACATATTCAGGATATCCGATCTAGCGAAGAAGTCAGTTTTTCCAAAGATCGACCTGCTAAGGACATTCCATCAGATACCGATTGCCGAATCTGATATTCCCAAGACATCCGTCATAACACCCTTTGGCCTGTTTGAATTCAGGGTAATGACGTTTGGATTAAGAAACGCTGCTCAATCCTTCCAGCGATTTATGAACTGGGTACTCAGTGGCCTTGACTTCTGTGTATGTTATATCGACGATATACTAATCGTGTCAGAATCACATGAGCAACATCTCCAACATCTCAGACTAGTATTTGAACGGTTGAAAATGTATGGAGTCGTGATTAATCTGGCAAAATGCACATTCGGCGTCGAGGAAGTGGAATATTTAGGTCACAACATCAACCAACACGGCACATCACCACCTGCTTCACGTGTAAAGGCCATACGCAATTTTCAACGCCCAACTACCAAGAAACATCTTCGCCGTTTCCTTGGAATGCTAAACTACTATCGCCGCTTCATCCCTAAAGCAGCTAATGTGCAGGCGCCACTACACGAATATTTGAAAGACTCGCGAAAGGGAGATAAGACAATTATTCAGTGGAATACAGAAATGAGTGCCGCAAAAGTTTAGCGGATGCCACGTTGTTAGTCGATTACCAGCGCAACCAACCTATCGCTATCGTTACAGACGCATCCGACGCTGCAATTGGTTCCGTTTTAGAGCAACTGCAGGACGGACGATGGCTACCTATCGCCTACTTTCAAAGGAAACTAACAACGGCAGAAAAGAATTATAGCACGTATGACAAAGAGCTACTGGCTATTTACTCCAGTATCAGACACTTCCGATATATATTGGAGGGAACACAGTTTGCAATAAAAACTGACCACAAACCATTGGTCTTCGCCTTCGCGCAAAAGGCTAATAAAGCGTCTCCACACCAACTCAGATACCTGAACTTCATCGCACAATTTTCTACGAATATTGTGCATGTGACAGGAAACTCGAACATTGTTGCAGACACATTATCTCGCGTCGAAGAGATATCTCTGCCCACTGCTGTCGACACAGACGAATTAATCGCCGAACAGGCGAAAGATAGCGAACTCGTGGACCTTTTAAATAATAACTGCACGTCACTCAAGCTACAGCCTATTAACTTGGAAAGAGACAAAGTACTTATTTGCGATACCTCGCAAGGAACCATTAGGCCATTTGTACCCGTAGCCCTGAGGAAACGTATATTCGACACGTTTCATAGGTGTTCTCATCCTGGAGGGCGAGCAACATTAAGAGCGATGCAAAAAAAATTCGTCAGGACAAACATGAAAAAAGACAAACTACTGGGCTCAAAGATGCATGCAATGCCAAAAATCCAAGGTAGGAAGACATACCAAAAACCAATATCAGCCTTTTCCCATGCCCAGCAAACGGTTTGAACAAATCCATGCCGACATTATAGGCCCACTAAATCCTTGCCGTGGTTTCCGTTATTGCCTTCCAATAGTAGATAGGTTCACACGCTGGTCGACCAAACGGCAGAATCGGTAGCTGAAGCCTTGTACACTTACTGGATTTCACGTTACAGCGCTCCAGCCGTAATCACCACTGACCACGGCACGCAGTTCGAGTCGGCGCTCTTCAAAGCCCTCTCCAAATTATTGGGATGCAAACGCACGCGAACATCGCCGTACCATCCAGCAGCAAATGGAGCAATCGAACGTTGGCATCGTTCGTTAAAAGCTTCAATAATGTGTCATGAGGATAATGCGCATTGAATCGACCTGTTGCCTATGGTGCTGCTTGGTCTGCGTAACAGTGTCAAGGAGGACCTTAATGCATCACCCGCAGAGATGGTTTTTGGAACAACACTTAGGCTGCCAGGCGAATGATTTGTTAATGACGACAGCAACTGCGACCCGCATTTGTTCCTTCACAAATTTCGACGGCACATGCGAGAACTTCGTCCGAAATCCATAATTCATAGAACAAACAAAAATTTCTTCATTCGCAAGGATATTTCCACTTGTTCACATGTATTTGTAAGAGTGGACTCCGTTAAGAAATCGTTAGCTCAACCGTATACTGGACCACATCGAGTTATCAAACGATTATCAACTACGGTTTTCACTATTGATATTAACGGCAAGCAGTGCAACATATCTACTGAACGCCTAAAACCTGCATATTCGCTAGCCGACCCGAACAATTTTGTACCAACACAATTCCAAGTTAGACCTCAATCATCTGCAGCCGAACTATTGGACTATTCAACACCAGCACCAAGTAATCCACCTGTCGATGATACACCTAGAGTTCCACAATCTGAAAATCAACCCGCACCTAAAGCAGTGAAATGGACACGGGTTGCAAGCAAAGTAACCGCAATTCCAGCTGATTGCTCAACATCAACTGCCTCTTCAGCTTCACCATCGGTTGCGCGCAAAACACAGGTACAAGCACGAACAACATCTGTTACATCCAGAACTATTTGGTCACCTTGAATTCCTCGACCAGCAACAATTCAGCGAACTTATCCACCGAAACGTCAACAATTGTTGTCAACTCATGACAACCGACATCATCACTAAGAAGGGGGTAATGTAGGAATTGGAATTTCGCTGCAGCCCCTGGACACGGACGGTATAACTTTCCACAATTAGCCCCAACCCTCTCGCGCACAAAGCTTGTTAAAGCTGCCTTTACGCCATTTCGCTCTCATTGTCAAATTAGAGGGGAACTACTTGGATTTGACCCGATTTGACAATGAGCAGACAAAAAATTACTACCATCACCTTCAATGTAAATCTTATGGGCATGTCCACTCCATTTCTACTATCTCACTGGTTCGCTGGCTCACCGCCGCGTACCTGACTGGCACTAAACGCGTCAATTGAACTACGTAGAAATTTAATTTAATTCAACGCAATTGGCTTGTGAACATCAACGAGTACGCACGCAAATAAATTTGTATCGAGTATTAAAACCGCTTTTTATTTTCATATAGTCTACAAATATATTCTTACAAGAAGCTTACATAAAACTTTGGAGCTATTAATGATCTGAAGATTTTATAACTTTACATCAGCAAAAGCTACTTAACAATCTTTGAATTTAAAATTGTCTATCATAAAAAAACACATACACAACACTACTTATAGTATGAGAATCTTCAAACTCATGCTAAAATGCTCACCTCTTTTGTTTGCATTTCATTGCAGTTTATTTTAAAATGAGGTTTTTTCTCGCAGTCATTTCAAAAAAGCTCTCATTTGAGTGAAAACAACAATGGTGTATCGGTAAGATTATAAAAACTCGAAAGTAAAAATTAAAATAAACTTTTTCCATCAAAAGTATGCTATGCATTTAAATATTTCGAGTTAGTTTTAGATGAGTCAGCCACGTAAAATTTTCTCTTAATTCGGTGCTTCAAGTTGATTTACTGCATTACGAAAATTCACCGACAAAACCTAGCGTTCTCTTAATTGGCTGTCAAACGCCTGCTCATAAAAAAAAACAAACATATTAATTTAGTATAGTTTATTATTTTTAGAAAAGAATTAATTTACGTATATCGAGAAAAATTACTGGCGTTTATAAGCAATCTTGAGAACAGGGGCGGCTCGTCGATGTACGCAAAGGAAGCAGTGCTTCCCTTGCTAATCCACAAATTTGATTAAATAATCAATATGAAACAACCAAAAGATTTACAATCAATATTTAACAGTCAAAGTAATAACATTTATTTTCTTACAAAAGTCAAAACTCAATCGCTACTATCAATCAAATGGTTTTATTTTATAACAGTCCAACTATAGAGCTTCCATGTTAAATTTACAGCTACACAATGAAAACTCAAACGTTTTACTACAAACTACCGTTTTACTACAATTCAAAACATACAGTTCATTGAGATATACTATACAGAACACTGAAGTGATCTTGCTTCAATGCTCAAATTCGTTGTATTCGCATCGATCTACTTATACGCTTTGTCTAAATGATGCCCAAAAAATTTTTACAATCAATGTTCTCAAATATCATCGCGGACGCTGGCTCAGTTCACCGCGTCTTGGTGGATAGAAAAATTCAAAAAACCCTTGTCCCATCCACCCGCTGAATGACCCGAAAATCTTTATTAATGAATGAACTTGATACGCTGCAAAAGTATTCGCGTATTCTGTTATGTTACTGTTCCCTCTGATGATTTATCTGTAGATTCTCTTCTGCTCCTCTTCTTACGAGCCATTCCCCTTACGAATTGAAGCATTTTCTGCTTTTTTCACATGTACACATGTACGGTGCAAGCTATTGTGATGTTCATGTGGGGAATACAATAGTATGAGTAAAATTTTTTCGTGTGCAATTTTCCCCAGATCGGTTTTTCGTGTCTGCTTTGGGTTTGCTTTCCCAAAAGACGTATTTTTTCCGTTCTGGTGCTTTGATGAAATGACCACTTGATTGCTTGGGACGCCTATGTTGACGCTGAAAAGTCGTCTGCGTCTCTATTATGTTCATGACCTACATTACAAAATTTGTATATTCTCTTCTGCTCCTTTTCTTACGAGTCGTTCCCTTTCTAATTTGATGCCTTTTATGCTTTTTTCGTATGGAGTATGTACGGTGCAAGTTATTGTGATGTTGATATGGAGAATATGTTGTGCGATTTTCTCCAGAGCGGTTTTTACTAATGTTCGAAGAAGAACATTAGTATTAAAATCACTTTGGCCAAAAATTCATATTTCTATATATATATATATATATATATATATATATATATATATATATATATATATATATATATATATATATATATATATCATCAAAAAATTTCAGTGAAAAAATCTCAGGAATGCGCCATCCGATTGAGCTGAAATTTTCAGGACACATTGGTGTATATGCAGAATAGTGCCAGGTCTCACAAAAAGTTAATAATCTTTAACCCTTTGGTGCCGGCGGCCATTTTAGTGATTTTTTTAATATACCTATTATTCCGTACACAAATAATTTTTGCAAAAATAAAGTTGGCGACATAAATTTCGAACAAGTTTTACATGTGAATCGGATAATGTTTTGGAATTTTTTAACCCCATGTGTGCACTGGGTGCCTAAAAAGAGAACGGGAAAATTTGAAAAATTTTAAATTGCGATAACTTTTGACAGAGCTATTCCATGATTACGAAATTTTCAGGACATGTTTGTTTAGTTGTAGATTAGTGTACGTAGATTAGTAGTAATGAGCGTGCTGGCAACCCTGTAGCTAGGGCAAGCACTGAAAGTGAAAACCTCCAAATCATCTTATCTCTTGAAAAAATGTCGTTTCTTAAAATAAAAGACACTCATATGTAAAATTTGTGCTTTGTTTACATAAACAAAAAAAAAAATTTGATATGGTATAACGGGCATGCCTGGTAACCCTTGCCCAAGTTACCTATATTTTCAGCATCAAAAACTTCTGTTCACGGACACTCACGATCCGATGAACAGAATTTATTGAAATTTGCAGAATGTATTGATCTTATATAGGAACAGGTCTGATAGAAGTGATTTTGAAATGCAAGCGATTCTGTGCCAGTGGTGCCATCTTGAAAAATCACTAAAAAAGATAACTGTTTTTAGTCCGATAAATTCTGATTGAATCGTTCGATTTTGACAAAATTCACACCGTAGCTGCACCTTGTTATAGACCACGTTTGGTAGAAATTTGGTTGAAAAATTCGGTTGGAGCTGCCAGCTATGATAATTTTGGTGTCTTAAATTTGAGAAAATAAAAATTTGGAAGTGAAAACATTCAAACCATCGAATATCCTAAAAAATGTCCGTTTCTACAATAAAACCAATTTGTATACAAATCTTATGCTTAATCTACACAGTCAAAGTAAAACTTTGGAAATTTCATGTCGGACAAGAACGGTAACCCTTTCTCAGTTAACCTATATTTTTAGCTTCAAAAACTTCTGTTCACGGGAACTCACCAATCAATTATCAGATAGAATTGAAATTTACAGAATGCATTGGACTTAAGTAGGGTCAGGTCTGATAGAAGCGATTTTGAATTGTAGGCAACTCTGTTCCAGTGGTGCCATCTTGAAAAATTACATAGAAAAAAAAATGCTTTTTGCCCTATGAAATGTGAATAAGTTACCAGATTTTCATGAAATTGACACAGTAGCTGAACCTTACTCTAAACTCTGTTTGATAGAAATTCGGTTGAAAAATTCGATTGGTGCTGCCAGCTATGGTAATTTTTGTGTCTTTGGTTTTGAAAATTCGCTCAGGAAAATAAAACTTTTTGCCCTATAACTTCCAGTGCAGTCTTGAAATCAATATGAATTTCATACAATTACTGGAACCTATTATAAACATTATTCAAGCCAAATTTGGTTGAAAAGCCATGATAGGGTTGCCAGCTATTGTTGGTTTTGTGTTTGTTTGCAATATCTTTATTAAGCGGTTTTATCGTAGAATTTTCAATTGGTTATGATATTGTAGTGACCATAAACAGCAAATATTAAGCTTTCGATTATTTGAAAAAACTCGCTGCAGGTAACCCTAAATTTCTTTATACTCCTATAACTTCAAATGTTATATAACAACGTGAAGCAGATGTGATATATTCTTGGCTTTGATACTGGCGAAAGGTTGCCAGCACGAGTCGGTTGTGCTACTTTTGTATCAATAAATGTTTACAGTTAGTATTCATACCGGAAACATTTACAATGAAAATAAATAACCGATGTTTCAATTCCCAAAGCTCTGCAAATTTTTCGGATCGCAGCCCCAAACAACAACTTCAGTTACAGTGCTGCAGGCACTGATCATTTTCTTCATTGATGTTATATGAGATGCTGCTTTCAAAATTTTGTGAAATAAGCAACTCATAACTAATATAATTAACTCGTGTTTTGCTCTCATAAACGTTGAAATTCATGCCAGTGGTAATATCTGAAACCTTCTA
>OX376373.1:129841675-129849175 GCA_947369275.1 Nemotelus nigrinus | reverse complement strand
ATTCAAAGAAACACGAATAACAAGGTGTTGGAACAATACATTGAGGGTGGTGTCAATAACCTCACTTGAAAGTGTGTTGCTAACCGCCAGCAAAACCCCACCGCCTCGCGTTTGACCTGTGGAACAATAGTCACGATCGCTTCTATAAATTGTCCAACTGCTATCAAGGATCTCTTCATTCTTATGGGAATCATTTAGCCATGTTTCTGTGAAGGCAATTAAATTAAAGTGGCAGGATTTTGCGTCAAGATATAATTTATTTAATTTCCCTCTCATACCACTACAATTTCGGTAAAAGAGTCTGAGTCCATTTAAAGAAGGTGTTATGTTAGGATAAATGCCTAAGAGAGTTGACTGCTTTTCGACGAGAAACAGTTGTCATCAAATTGTCAAAAGAGGCTGTATTCGTAGTTGCCTCTGTAGATTCGACATAGGTAGCCAGCTGGCTAGAGGATAAAGAGGAGTTAATATTGGCTACGTTGTTGTTTGTATTTTGAAGAGAAGAAACGGAAGCAACAGTAGGACGTGGTATTAATGGGATGTTACGAGTATTAGTAATTTGAGGATTTTGAATGGATGGGGATTTGCGGGTATTAGGAAAATTATTTGATATACAATTTTTTCTTACAGAATTAGGTACTTTCTTACGGCTATTGTTGGTCCTTCGATTCTTCCAGGGAGAAAATGTTACGCCATTCCAGTTAAATTTGCTGAACATCCAGGCATATTTAGAGGGAATGAAAACCTTGTATCGCTTCTGTGAGTTGTGATTCCGTTGTGGTAGTTTGGTGATAAAATAATCATTGATGTGGAGTCCAGCTTCGAGGAACGTATTCAGCCATCCTCGATTAGCAGTGGGATGAATACCTTTGACGAAGAACGCTACTTTGTCGGTATCGACTGGTAAATGGAAGCGTGATCCTTCGTATTGGCAAGTTTCATTATATTTGTTTATTTTTTTAATGCGACTGTCCCACTCATTTTTCGACCAATAAGTACCAAATTCATATATTGGCTTGGCTGCAATAGAAGTCAATTCTTTGATAGGAGACGAAGCCATGTCTTTTGTAGTCACTTTTGGCATGTTGTTGTTAATATCGGCCATTGAGAGCTCATGGAGAAGCGAATGTTCGTAAATAGATGGCCGATTATTTATATCTTCCAATGGTTTTTCACGCTGGTGCTCAAAGTGTTCAAGCTTGTTATTTATATTACTTAGTTTTAGTGATTGTTCCATGAACGCATTTGTTAGCAAGGTATTTTGCTTATCGAACATTGAAGAAAATTTTTGCTCAGCATTCTCGAGCATATTTATAAAGTTTACTTGGCGAGAGCTGCTTGGGACAGAATTGGCTGAGAAACTTGAAGATATTGTATCTAATTTGCCATTCAGGGAATTCCTAGATGGTGTGGTATGCCAGTGAAATGCATTAGCTCAAACTTCTTTGGCTCAATGAGGTGAATGCTGCCAAATATCGTAATTCCACTTTGTAGGGACTCAATACGAGTTTTGCCTACCTCCTTAGGTACTATAATAAGCGTGCCCCCTAATTTGTCTTGTGCCTGTTACAGAGTATTCGTTACGGTTGCTGCGGACAGTGCTTCTATGATGCTTCCTACTCCTGCCTTGATTTTGTGAAACACTTCACAGTGGGTTTGAATGTGCCCCAAGCAACCAAATACTAGTTGTTATGCTGCTAAGAAATGGATATTGATACGGTTTTGATCAATATACCAGGAAGTAGTTTCTGCCATTGTTTTGGAAACCTGATCAACTTTTCTGGCAAGAAGATTCATTTTAGTGTTCAAGGCTCTCCGTGTCTCATTTAACAATTGGGTAGTGGTTAACAATAGGTTGTCGTGATGTTCCATGGTCTTGATAATTTGGTTTTGATTTTCGTCCAACTTGTTAATATCTGTGTAAACTTCATCATTCACACCGAAAATTCCTTTTAGCATGTTTCCTAAAATCTCACGCCGCTGTCTCACCTGAAGCCACGGCTTGATTGCGTCTATAGTCCTGTTGACTTCTTGTCCTTACTGGTCGACAAATTCTGTACAGCGTATATCTGAGTGCAGTCGGAGTCTTTCCTTACATATGTTTGATATGTTAATGTATATTTGCTGGGTATTCTGCAGGTATGCGACCATTTCTTCATTCGAGACATTAACATTCAATCGAAAATGTCCATTTATCAGCTGTACTTGTCCCAAGTGCTCAACGTATGCTCCTGATTCAGGATGCTTGATGGTATAGCTGGCTTTGGCACTCGTGACACAAACAAGCAAAGCGAACAAGTTTACCATTAGTTTAGATATCTTTGATGTTTTCTTCGAAGGTCTAGCCTCTTGCTTCCTTTTGTGGGTACTCGGATTGGTGATAACGTCTTCTGATAGTCGCTTGACTCCACATTCCTCATTGCTTGATAATGGACAGATTTTTATGATCGGCTGTTTGATAATGTTATCTTTTGTTTTCAAGGTCACACCCTGGTCAGGCCATCGCTTCCGGGATTTACTGCTAAAACTCTTCCCAAAGGACACTGACTAGACGCCTGATTCTCAAACTTGATCAGGGCTCGATCACCCACTTTAATTTTTCGATTCTCACTGAACCATTTCGCCCGCTGTTGCAACTGAGTCAAATATTCAAGTCTCCATCTCTGCTAAAAGTGTTGTTTGAGTCTCTGTATTAATTGCCATTGCTTAGTAACGTTGTCCTCCATATGTTTGTCTGACAATTCAAACAGGTGCTCTCCGGTCAAAAAGTGTCCTGGAGTCAGAGCACTAAAGTTGTGTGGATCGGTACTTAACGCTGTTAAGGGTCTTGAATTTTTGCATGCTTCAATTTGGGCTAGTAACGTGAACATTTCTTCCACGTTTAACAAGTGCAAGCCGAGAGTTTTGATTAAGTGCCGCTAGATGATTTTCACTGCTGCCTCCCAAATTCTTCCGAAATGAAGACTTCCTGGAGGTATAAACTTCCAGTATGCCTTGGTGGTCTTCGCTCTTCTACCATTGCTTCATTTGATTGTGATTGGACCAGCAAAATCAATACTGGTTCGAGCAAAGGGTTTTCCCAGTCGCACCCGTTTGTGAGGCTACATGCCCATCAGCTGTTGGCTCGGTTTGACGTTCAATTGGGAACAATGGGCACATTTCCTCCCAAACTGTTTCCTGGCGGTGAGCCCATCAACGATCCAGTACTTTGTTCGAACTATCGAATGTACTAGCTGGGCAGGACCATGGAACATCATATGATGATAATGTTTTATGACTAGATTAGCCATATGTCCTCGGGTTATTAGAATTGGGTGCTACGTATTGAAACTAACAGCACTCCGCTGTATTATCCCCCCCTACTTGCAGCATCTGGTCTTGATCAAGAAACGGTGTTAGTCTAATCATTCAACTCGATTTGTCCACGTGTTTGTTGCTTTTGAGCGACCTAATCTCATTTGAAAAGGCCTCTTGCTGGATCATGCGAATGAGTGTGTTCTCAGCCTGCTGTAACTCATCCGCCCTTAAAAATGAGGTGCGAGTTTTCGACCTCCATCTTCTACAGTAAGCAATGACTTTGATGAGTTTCGTAAAAAGGTTCTCCTTTTTATCTACCTTTACAGTTGTCAGGCACGTTGCTATTGGCCGTATTTTTACACAAACCATAGCCTCGTTGCATACAAATTTCGATTTCGGCCATGTATGTTGATGTTCTTTTAACCAGTCTGGACCGTTCCACCATTCCATTTTGCTGCTGGACTTTGGAGCCACTGTAGTACAATCATCTAATCTGTCCAATAGTAAGGACTTACATCCTTCCAACCGTGGGCCTCTAGTGTAGTTGTCATCAAGTCGCACAGAAGCACAGCGCTTCACAGCTCTAACCGTGGAATTGATTGGACCTTCAACGGTGAGACCTTAGACTTTGATGGTACGAGTCGAACAATTGTGGAGCCGTCCACAATGCGTACGTAAATGGCTGCTGCATATGCTGCTTCTGAGGTGTCACAAAATCCATGGACTTGAACGGCTGCTGTATTATTCCAGTGTAACCACCTTGGGATCGAGATTCCTTGGAGGATCGGCAACTGTAAGCGAAAGTTCCGCCATTTCACCCCAATATCTTCCGCAACTGGTTCATCCCAGTTTGTTGGCTGCAACCACAGCTACTGAATCATTATTTTCCCTGTTACAATACCTGGTTGCTACCATCCCATTGAATTGAATAACTTTCCTATCTCAGAAAGCAGTTGTCGTTTTGTTAGCACGGC
This sequence comes from Nemotelus nigrinus, assembly GCA_947369275.1. Taxonomy (NCBI): domain Eukaryota; kingdom Metazoa; phylum Arthropoda; class Insecta; order Diptera; family Stratiomyidae; genus Nemotelus; species Nemotelus nigrinus. Next base: position 129,844,904 of record OX376373.1, on the reverse strand, counting down.
ATCTGAGATGTCTTCTTAAGAAACCTTAAAGAAGAAGCAATCTTTCGCTAGATGCCATCGTAATCCTAGCGTCTTGAAATGGTCATCCTTATTGATGTTTAGCGGTGATATTGCCTCTTTATCAGAAACAGGAATAGATTCCAGCAGAGCATCCTGATTTGCTGCCCATTTCCATAGTTTGAACCCTCCCTTTTGCAGTACTTTAATTAGGTCCTGCTGTAGGTTTTGCGCTTTCTCGATCGTTTTTCCTCCGGTTAAGACATCATCCACGTTGAAGTCCTGTTTAGTAGCTCAACATGCTTTTGGGTGATATAACCTTTCGTCATCTGCCAATGAATGTAAAGTGCGCTTAGCTAAGTAAGGGGTGCTGGCAGTGCCATATGTCACCGTTGTAAGCTTGAAATGCTTGATTGGTTCTGATGGATGACTTTACCACAGTTTCCGTTGATAATCTTGATCCTGAGGATGCACAAGTATTTGCCGGTACATCTCCTCTATATCAGCTGCTATCAAGTATCGGTGAGTTCTCCTTTTCATCAATGCTCGCGTAATGCTATTCTGGATACTGGGACCAATAAACAAGATATCATTGAGTGACTTGTCTGCTGGTGTTGCTTGGGGCGCATTGAACACAACTCGAAGTTTCTTGATTGTACTGTCGTCCTTGCGTACGGCGTGATGAGGCAAATAGTGTGTCTGCTTCGAAAATTTCTCTGCTGTTTGTACTTCTACCATGTGGACTAGCCTTAGGTACTCTTCCATTAATGATACATATTGGCTTCTCAAGACATCGTCATTGTGCAATCGTTTCTCCAACTTTGAGAGCCGAATATGTGCCTTTTGCTGGGAGTTGCACAAAGTTTTCCTGGGCTCAGCACTCTGCTTAAACGGGAGTCGAACTACATATCTACCAGATTCGTCTCACTTGGTAGTCTGCTGATACCAGCTCATAGCTGCTTGCTCGTCCATTGTTACTCGTTGTTTCGCAGGTGATTCAATAATCTCCCAAAATTTCTTAACCAGCTTATCCGTGGTGTCTTCAATAGCAATCAGCGACAGTATGCCCTCTTGATTGTTCGGAAAAGTGGCCGGACCGAGTAAAACCCAGCCAAATCTGGTGTTTATCACACACGGAGACCGTTTTGTGAACCCGATTTCACCGTACATGTCCGCACCAAGCGGTATGTCGATTCGTCCCGGAGCTCCGTAATTTGGGTCAGCCAGCTTGTTGGCTGACGGGAAGCTTTATTGGCATCGTGATTGACGGGCACAAGTTTGTTATGCTTGGCAACACCAAAGCTGATGCGTTGATTGTTGAATCTCCATATTTCGTTCTTATAGCCAAGACCACACAATCTTTACTCTGAAAGTTTGTAACTGCTCCTACTCCGCATATTTGAACTTTCGCGAATCGCCTCTTCAGATCAAGTAACTGAGCTGCTGACTCTGTAATGAAACTCCGTTGCAACCCGGAGTCTATCAGGGCCCTTAGTGTCATACATCTACCCGAAATATTTTGTACGTTAACTTGAGCGGTCGGTAATAGTATCGCTTGGTCCTGGGCTCCATTCCCTGCCAATAATGATTGGGCACTCGGGATGAAAGGCTTAGCATCGGCTGCTAATTTGTGTGTCCCGTTTGCGGCTCTATTGCTGTGTAATAACGAATGAGATTTCTTGGAACAGGTCTGGTACCTACTACTTGATGGACATTGGTTGATGCCATGACCTTTTTTTAAGCAATTATAACATAAATTTTGTTATTTTGCTTCGCTTCTCCGTTGTTCTACGTCCATCATCCTGAATTTGTCACACTGATTCGTATAGTGTTCCTTTCTTCATATGCTGCAAAACGTTGCTGTGGTAGTAGTTAATGCTTGAATCTTAGCAGCTTTGCGAGCGATGTTCAACGCCTCCAGTGTCCTGAACCGACTCGTCAGGAATACCAAAAACGATTCCAATCTAGGTAGCTCTGAACTTGCTTCTAATGACGCCTCCCACAATCGTCGAAATCTTTGGTCCAATTTCTGGCTGGTTGTATAGATGATCAGCAAGTCCCAGTGTTCAGTATTGACACCAATATTATTCATATTGACGATGAATTCTGCCGTGACATTCATCATTTGCTTGATCGGGAAATCGCAATCTTCCTTTGCCACTGGCAATTTGTGAAATTTATGCAGGTAACTCCACGCCATCTCTCTTTTGTTGTCGAATCTCTCTCGCAGCATGTGTCCACATCCAAGTGCTGAATAACTCTTACAGCATCACCTTGAACATGTGTTTTCAGATACTGCATCTTTTCCACCGCAGACATCGTTTCATTGCTATGGATCAACGAATTGAACATGTCGTTGAACGTGCGCCACTGACTATATTTTCCATCGAATTCGGGATGGCCAGTCGCTCCAACTGCAAACGATTTGTCGCTGATGAGCCTTTGCCGTCTGTAGGTGGTGTGGTGGACTGGTATTCCAACATACCCGATTTGAAACAAGTGAGTAGGTTCATATACATTTCCTCAATTTTTCTGTACCGCTACAGATAAGACTTCCTTTTATCGGAGTCGGTAGAAATTTCTTCTAAGACTGCACCATGTCATACGCCTGCCATACCTCTTTCAATCGCCGCAGTCTAGTTTGAAAATAGCCAAGGGAATATCTGTCCTTGCTATCTTTCGAATGGTTTCGATTAAGTCTGCTCAGACTGCTAAAATTGTCCTGTTGCAGTAAAACCACTCCTTTTGTCATATTGAAACCTCGCATATGTTCCAAGATACCAACAAGTGGTTACTTTAAATTCTTTTGCACCGGAACTTTGATTCTCGTTTGCACCAAATCGATCTTATTTCAGTTTACACGGTGGAAAACTTGGATCAAAATATCCGGCTCGACAAACCCAAAATTGTTCAAGTGATTGCTAATACACTTGCCTAGCCAAATCAATTGAACTGGTTTCCACGACAAGATTAACCACAAAAAGTGTCACTAGCAGTCTGACCAACAACTTCAAACCAAAGAAAGACTTGGGTGCTCGTTATGATTAATCCGTTTGTTTCACATTTGGTACGATCTTACAAAGTAAATTATTACAAAGAAAGTGTACTCATCATCATAATTGAACAAATTCTGCAATTGCCATTTTACTGTACATTGTACCTTTAAAATTGCTGACATGCAAGGTTGCCAATATTTACTTATCGACCCGTGTATGATTCTTGACAAGTTAAT
>OX376373.1:129711291-129841475 GCA_947369275.1 Nemotelus nigrinus | reverse complement strand
TGCGATCCGAAAAAATTTGCAGAACTTAAGGAATTGAAACATCGGTTATTTATTTTCATTGTAAATGTTTCCGGTATGAATACTAACTGTAAGCATTTATTGATACAAAAGTAGCACAACCGACTCGTGCTGGCAACCTATCGACAGTATCAAAGCCAAGAATATATCACATCTGCTTCACGTTGTTATATTACATTCGAAGTTATAGGAGTATAAAGAAATTTAGGGTTACCTGCAGCGAGTTTTTTCAAATAATCGAAAATTAATATTTGCTGTTTATTGTCACTACAATATCATTACCATTTGAAAATTCTACGATAAAACCGCTTAATAAAGATATTGCAAACAAACACAAAACCAACAATAGCTGGCAACCCTATCGAGGCTTTTCATTCAAATTTGGCCTGAACAATGCTTAGAATAAGTTCCATTAACTGTATGAAATTCGTATTGATTTTCATGACTGCACTGGAAGTTATAGGGCAAAAAGTTTTATTTTCCTGAGAGAATTTTCAAAACCAAAGACACAAAAACTACCATAGCTGGCAGCACCAATCGAATTTTTCAACCAAATTTTAATCAAACAGAGTTTAGAGTAAGGCGCCAATTGTCAATTTCATGAAAATCTGGTTACTAATTTACATTTCATAGGGCAAAAAGCAGTTTTTTTTCTTTGTAATTTTTCAAGATGGCACCACTGGCACAGAGTTGCCCACAATTCAAAATCGCTTCTATCAGGCCTGGTTCTACTTAAGTCCAATGCATTCTGTAAATTTCAATGGTATCTAATTATTGGTTCGTGAATTCCCGTGAACAGAAGTTTTTGATGCTAAAAATATAGGTTAACTGGGAAAGGGTTACCGTTCTTGTCCGACATGAAATTTCCAAAGTTTTACTTTGAACGTGTAGATAAAGCATGAGATTTGTATACAGATTGGTTTTATTGTAAGAAACGGACATTTTTAGGATATTCGATGATTTGAATATTTTCACTTCCAAATTTTTATTTTTTCAAATTTAAGACACCAAAATTATCATAGCTGGCAGCTCCAACCGAATTTTTCAACCAAATTTCTATCAAACTTGGTTTAAGACAAGGTTCAGCTACTGTGTGAATTTCGTTAAAATCAAACGATTCAATCAGAATTTATAGGGCTAAAAGCAGTTACCTTTTTTAGTGATTTTTCAAGATGGCACCACTGGCACAGAACCACCCGCATTTCAAAATCACTTCTATCGGACCTGGTCCTATTTAAGACCAATACAGTCTGCAAATTTCAATTAATTCTGCTCTTTGGATCGTGAGTTTCCGTGAACAGAAGTTTTTGATGCTCAAAATATAGGTAAATTGGGCAAGGGTTACCAGGCGTGCCCGCTTTACCGTATAAAATTTTTTTTTCGGTCTATGTAAAAAAAGCACGAAATTTACATATGAGTGGCCTTTTTTTGAAGAAGCGGCATTTTTTCAAGAGATACGATAATTTGAAGGTTTTCACTTTCAATGCCTGCCCTAGCTTTAAGGTTGCCAACACGCTCATCAAAAGCTACAAAAATTTACAACTAAATAATACCAATACGACCTGAAAATTTGGTAATGATTGAATAGCTCTGTCAAAAGTTATCGCAATTTAAAAATTTTCAATTTTTTCCGTTCTCTTTTTAGGCACCCAGCGCACACATGGGGTTAAAAAATTCCAAAACATTATCCGATTCACATGTAAAACACGATCGAAATTTATTTCGTTAACTTTATTTTTGCAAAACTTATTTGTGTACGGAATAATAGGTATATTAAAAATATCACTAAAATGGCCGCCGGCGCCAAAGGGTTTAAGATTTTTAACTTTTTCTGAGACCTGGCACTATTCTGCATATACATCAATGTGTTCTAAAAATTTCAGTTCAATCGGATGGTGCGTTCCTGAGATTTTTTCACTGAAATTTTTTGATGATATATAACACATCGTTCAATAAGTCCCGAGACTAACCCAGAGATGGTGCTAGTAGTACCAAACTGGTCAAGTTTCCATAGAGTGCCAACCTTTACATGAAACGTGTAAAAATTTCATGTCGATCGGATCACAGACAGCAGAGTTATCGAGGTTAGAGTGAAGTCACTTTGTAATTTGTTTGAAAAATGGAAAAAAGCGAGTTTCGCGTGTTCATAAAACATTGTTTTTTATTGGGTAAAAACACCGTAGAAGCCCAGCAATGGCTTGAAAAACATTACCCGGACTCTTCTCCATCGAAACCAACGATTTGTCGTTGGTATGCTGAGTTTAAACGTGGTCGTACGGACACAAACGATGCAGAATGTTCGGTTAGGCCATTGGAAGCCGTTACACAGGAAAATGTGAGTGAAGTGTTAAAAATTGTAATGAAAAATCGCAAAGTGAAGGTCCGTGAGATTGCAAAAATGACACAGATATCATCTGGAAGCGTATTTACAATCCTTCATGAAAAATTGAGCATGAAAAAGATTTTTTCCAAATGGGTGCCGCGATTGCTTTCTGTGGAACAAAAACAGCAACGCGTCGACGATTCAGAGAGCTGTTTATCGCTATTTACTCGCAATAAAAAGGATTTCCTGCGTCGATACGTGACCATGGATGAAACATGGATACATCATTTCACTCCGGAGTCGAATCGGCAATCATCTGAGTGGCGCATGGCTGGCGAAAGCCGCCCAAAGCGTCCAAAAACGCAGCAGTCTGCTGGAAAAGTCGTGGCGTCTGTTTTTTGGGATACACATGGCGTGATTTTCATTGACTACCTGGAAAAAGGTAAATCGATCAACAGTGATTATTATATTGACTTGTTGGTACGTTTGAAGGAGGAGATCGCAGCAAAACGACCGCACATGAAGAAGAAAAAAATCATTTTTCACCAAGACAATGCACTATGCCACAAGTCCATGAAAACAATGGCAAAACTGAACGAATTGGGCTTTGATTTGCTTCCTCACCCTCCGTATTCGCCAGATTTAGCCCCCAGCGACTACTGGCTCTTTGCTGATCTCAAAAAAATGCTCCAAGGAAAAAAATTTGGCTCGAATGAGGAGTTCCTTGCCAAAACTGAAGCCTATTTTGAAGCAAAGGATAAATCCTTCTATAAACATGGTATAGAAATGTAAGAAAGGCGTTGGACAGATTGTATCACTCTAAAAGGAGATTATATTGATGATTAAAAATGATTTTTGAAAAAAAAAAAATGTTGTTTTCGTTGTTAGTCTCGGGACTTATTGAACGATGTATATATATATATATATATATATATATATATATATATATATATATATATATATATATATATATATATATATATATATATATATATATATATATATATATAGAAATATGAATTTTTGGCCAAAGTGATTTTAATACTAATGTTCTTCTTCGAACATTAGTAAAAAAATTTAAAGAGCAAGTAAACTTTCGATGACATCCTCGGATGAAAATTAAATTCAAAGGATAGGTTGATTAAGCACGAGCATGTCATGGTAGATTTATTGCTGCTGTGTCGGACAAATATTGCCAGCACTGAACATTTGCATCACTTGAGTTATAGAAAATGCTGTCAGAAAATGATATTTGTTCCTTTGAGTAAGAAATGGTTGATATGAAACCACAAAGAAGCGTATAACGTCTTCAAACATTTTTAAATCCCTCATAGATAGCTTCTTCGAAAATTAGCTTTCTAGCGGTTCTAATGTAAAGAACATTAGTATTAAAATCCGTTCGGCCAAAAATTCATATATATATATATATATATATATATATATATATATATATATATATGTATATATATATATATATATATATATATATATATATATATATATATATATATATATATATATATGTATATATATATATATATATATATATATATATATATATATATATATATATATATATATATATATATATATATATATATATATATATATATATATATATATCATCAAAAAAACTAAGTGACTATTTCTCGGAACGCGCCATCCGATTGAGCTGAAACTTTCAGGATACATTGATGTATATACAGAATAGGTCCAGGTCTCACTCAATGTCAATTACTGTTTACCCTTTGGCGCCGGCGGCTATTTTAGTGATATTTTTAATATACCTATTATTCCGTACATAAATAATTTTTGCACAAATAAAGTTGACGAAATAAATTTCGAACGTGTTCTTCATGTAAATCAGATTATGTTTTGGAATTTTTAACCCCATGTGTGCGCTAGGTGCCTAAAAAGAGAACGGGAAAATTTGAAATTCTTAAAGTGCGATAACTTTTTACAGAGCTATTCAATCATTACGAAATTTTCAGAACATATTGGTATTATTTAGTTGTAAATTTGTTAAATTATGTATAAAGGGCAGGCACTTAAAGTGAAAACCTCCAAATCGACGACTCTCCTGAAAATATGAAAAAGGCACTCATATGTAAATTTTATGCTTATTCACATAGCCAAAGTAAAAAACTCTAGCGCACCTGAACCGCTAGAAAACTAATTTTCGAAGAAATTGTCTTTGAGTGACAAAAAACTGTGGAAAGACGTAATACACTTTTTTGTAGAATCATATCAACCATTCCTTATCCAAAGCAACAAAACTAAACTATAACACAAATGATGAAAATGTTCAGTGCTAGCAACACTTTCTCAACGAAGCAGCAATAAGTTAACCATAACAAGTTCATACTCAAATCAACGTATCCTTTGAATTTCGTTCTCATCGCAGGATTTCAGTTAAACGTTGTTTGAGGCTGCCATCCGAAAAATGTTCAAAACTCGAAAAATTTAAAATCGGATTACTTATTTTTATTGCAAATGCTTTGCATATGAGAACGTTGTTTGAAGCATCTGTTGGTGCAATATTGATGGAAATGGCTAATGCTGGTTAGCCTGTGTCAACACCATACCAAATCTGCTTCACGTTAAGTTAAACCCAACCAGTAAATTTCGTTTCGATTGAATCGCTGCGCTGGAAGTTATACGGGTGAAAAGAATTTTAGGGTAACCACCCTCAAAACTTTTCAAGTTTTTAAAGCGTTAATATTTGTTGTTAATTTTCATTGCAGGATCATTTCCATTTGCAAATCTAATGACATAATCGCTCAGTAAAGAAAATCCAAAAAATTACAAAAATTGTCATAGCTGGCAGCCCTTTCATGATTTTGGTACGAAATTTCTATGACATTTGGTTCACTTTAAACTCCATTTACTGCGTGAACTTCGTTCTGATTTCTACACTGGTCCAGAAGTTATAGGGAAAAAAGCTTTATTTTGCTGAGCGAATTTGCAGGATTTATGAGACAAAAATCACCATAGCTGGCAACTCTATTCTAATTTTTCAGCTAAATTTTTGTCAAATGTTACATAGAGTAATTTCCAAGTATTGTATGAATCTTGTCAAAATCTGATGGCTGAATCGGAAGTTATCGGCCAAAAACCGTTTTTTTTTCTCAGTGATTTTTCAAGATGGTACCACTGGCACAGGAATGCCCGCATTTCAAAATCACTTCTATCAGACCTGGTCCTAGCTAATACCAACATGTCCTGTAAATTTCACTATGATCGGATAATCCGGTCGTCAGTTCTCGTGAACAGAACTTTCGAGTGCTGAAAATAGAGGTAATTTGGTGATGAGTTGCCGTTCTTGTGCAAATCGGAATTTTGAAAATTTTTATTTGGCATGATGGACAAAGGTTAAAGTTTATCAATGATCTGATTTTTTTGTCAAAAATCAAAAATTTTCCAGGAAGGTCAATGATTTGAAGGTTTTTTTCAGGAGCCTGCCGTAGCTACAGGGTTACCCGCACTATCTTGAAAATCCACGTGTGCTAAATCTTGGTCAACATTAACACGCTCTGCAAATTTCACGATGATCCATTATTTTTCTTAGAAGTAATGACAAATCAAAATTTGAAGAAAAATTTTTGCCTACTTTTAGGCACCCTGCACCCACATACGGCTCAAAATTTCCAATTCTTTATCATAGGCAAGCTTAGAACATTATTAGTTTTCATTCTCAATACTTTTCTTTAATAAAAATTTACACTGCTTGGAAATACAGGAGTAACTCAAAATTCTCTAAAACGCTCGCCGCCGCCAAAAGGTTTAAATTATCTGAATTTGAGAAAAATGTGGACCTACCTACTATATACATCTACGTTCTCCGAAAATTTCAGCTCAATCGGATCGGCCAATCCAGAGATTATCTCCCTTAATCATTTTGCTGATATATATATATGAATTTTCGGCGAAACGAGTTTAATACTATTGTTCTTCGAACATTAGTAAAAATGTTTATGTTATAACGGGCACGCCTGGTTACCTTTGCCCATTTTACCTTTATTTTTAGCATCAAAAACTTCTGTTCACGGAAACTCACGATCCGATAAGCAGAATTACTTGAAATTTACAGAATGTATTGGTCTTAAATAGGACCAAGTCTGATAGAAGTGATTTTGAAATGCGGGCGATTCTGTGCCAGTGGTGCCATCTTGAAAAATCACTAAAAAAGATGACTGCTTTTAGTCCTATAAATTCTGATTTTGTCGTTCTATTTTAACGAAAATTACACAGTAGCTGAACCTAACTTACAACCACGTTTAGTAAAAATTTGGTCGAAAAATTCGGTTATAACTGCCAGCTATGATTAATTTTGGTGCCTTAAATTTTGAAAATTCGTTGAGGAAAATAAAGCTCTTTGCCCTATAGCTTCCAGTACAATCATGGTATAATGACATTAATATGGCAGATTTAAATTATTGTAGGCGATATTCAGTAGAAATGTAGTTTGAAAAACAATGCTAGGGTTGCCAGCTATGATTGTTTTTCTATTTTTACTAATGTTCGAAGAAGAACATTTGTATAAAAATCACTTTGACCAAAAATTCATATTTCTATATATATATATATATATATATATATATATATATATATATATATATATATATATATTTATATATATATATATATATATATATATATATATATATATATATATATATATATATATATATATATATATATATATATATATCATCAAAAAATTTCAGTGAAAAAATCTCAGGAACGTGCCATCCGATTGAACTGAAATTTTTAGAACACATTGGTGTATATGCAGAATAGTGCCAGGTCTCAGAAAAAGTTAAAAATCTTAAACCCTTTGGCGCCGGCGGCCATTTTAGTGATATTTTTAATATACCTATTATTCCGTACACAAATAAGTTTTGCAAAAATAAAGTTAACAAAATAAATTTCGAACGTGTTTTACATGTGAATCGGATAATGTTTTGAAGTTTTTTAACCCCATGTGTGCGCTGGGTGCCTAAAAAGAGAACGGGAAAAATGGAAAAATTTTAAATTGCGATAACTTTTGACAGAGCTATTCAATCATTACCAAATTTTGAAAACATATTGGTATTATTTAGTTGTAAATTTTTGTAGCTTTTGATGAGCATGCTGGCAACCCTGAAGCAAGGGCAAGCACTGAAAGTGAAAACCTCCAAATTATCGTCTCTCTTGAAAAAATGCCGTTTCTTCAAAAAAAAGCCGCTCATATGTAAATTTCGTGCTTTTTTTACATAGACCAAAAAAAAAATGTTATATGGTATAACGGACACGCCTGGTAACCCTTGCCCAATTTACCTATATTTTTAGCATCAAAAACTTATGTTCACGGAAACTCACGATCCGATGAGCAAAATTAATTGAAATTTGCAGACTGTATAGGTCTTAAATAGGACCAGGTCTGATAGAAGTGATTTTGAAATGCGGACGATTCTGTGCCAGTGGTGCCATCTTGAAAAATCACTAAAAAAGATAACTGCTTTTTGCCCTATAAATTCTGATTGAATCGTTCGATTTTGTCGAAATTCACACCGTAGCTGGACCTTTTTTTAAACCACGTTTGGTAGAAATTGGGTTGAAAAGTTCGGTTGGAGCTGCCAGCTATGATAATTTTGGTGTCTTAAATTTGAAAAAATAAAAATTTGGAAGTGAAAATATTCAAACCATCGAATATCCTAAAAATGTCCGTTTCTTACAATAAAAACATTGTGCATACAAATCTTATGCTTTATTTACACGTTCAAAGTAAAACTTTGGAAATTTCATGTCGGACAAGAACGGTAACCCTTTCCCAGTAAACCTATATTTTTAGCATCAAAAATTTCTGTTCACGGGAATTCACGAACCAATAATTAGATACCATTGAAATTTTCAGAATGCATTGGACTTAAGTAGAACCAGGTCTGATAGGAGCGATTTTGAATTGTGGGCAACTCTGTGCCAGTGGTGCCATCTTGAAAAATTACAAAGAAAAAAAAACTGCTTTTTGCCCTATGAAATGTGAATTAGTAACCAGATTTTCATGAAATTGACAATTGGCGCCTTACTCTAAACTCTGTTTGATTAAAATTTGGTTGAAAAATTCGATTGGTGCTGCCAGCTATGGTAGTTTTTGTGTCTTTGGTTTTGAAAATTGTCTCAGGAAAATAAAACTTTTTGCCCTATAACTTCCAGTGCAGTCATGAAATCAATACGAATTTCATACAGTTAATGGAACTTATTCTAAGCATTGTTCAGGCCAAATTTGAATGAAAAGCCTCGATAGGGTTGCCAGCTATTGTTGGTTTTGTGTTTGTTTGCAATATCTTTATTAAGCGGTTTTATCGTAGAATTTTCAATTGGTAATGATATTGTAGTGACAATAGACAGCAAATATTAAGCTTTCGATTATTTGAAAAAACTCGCTGCAGGTAACCCTAAATTTCTTTATACTCCTATAACTTCGAATGTAATATAACAACGTGAAGCAGATGTGATATATTCTTGGCTTTGATACTGGCGAAAGGTTGCCAGCACGAGTCGGTTGTGCCACTTTTGTATCAATAAATGCTTACAGTTAGTATTCATACCGGAAACATTTACAATGAAAATAAATAACCGATGTTTCAATTCCCTAAGTTCTGCAAATTTTTTGGAGCGCAGCCCCAAACACCAACTTCAGTTACAGTGCTGCAGGCACTGAGCATTTTCTTCATTGATGTTATATGAGATGCTGCTTTCAAAGTTTGGTGAAATAAGCAACTGATAACGAATATAATTAACAAGTGTTTTTCTTTCATAAACTTTGAAACCCATGCCAGTGGTAATATCTTTCACCTTTTACCATATGAGTTACAGTTCATTCTTGAGACCAAAGTAAAACGTGGCATTTGAAACAGTTTGGCCGTAATAAGCAGCTCATGTGGTGGAATATACACTCAAAACCTGCACGATTCTTCTACTGTTCTTCGAACATTAGTGTTTCTAGCGGTTCAGGTGCGCTAGAGTTTTTTGTATTTGCTTTGGGTTTACTTTCGCAAAGTGAGTTTCTCGGTTCAGGTGCTTTGGGTGATATGACCACTTGATTGCTTTCGCCTATGTTATTTCTATGGTGCGTTTTTTTATGCCATCTTCGCAAAAAAACGCACCTGTTATAACTCTTTCGACGTGTATTTTTTGTATTGTCAGTATCTATTAATACTGTCAGTTTAACATCGATAAAATAAATAGTTTTTAAAGTAAATTATAACATAAAGCTCGTTAATGTGAGAGCGTATTGAATAGATTCTGTTTCCAAAAGTTAATATTTACCCGTTTAATATGGATTTTAAAGTGGAAAACCAAAATTAAGTTGATTGTGTCATAGAGTTTTTGCTGCGGTAATCTTTTTCATTGAGGATCTTATTGAGTTTTAGCAACCAACTTAACTGTTTGTAAAAGGTAACTATATTAGGCACTTTTGTTGCAAATTATATGAGAAACTTATTTTTATTGTAGTATTGCCTATTTAATTTGGTAAAAGATGTATTATATCCTCAACTTCGAGCTATTAGAAAACTTTCGCCATATATTTAGCCTGTAATATGTTTTCAACTTACCTTTTTTTATAATTTAAAAAAAGAATTAAAGAAATTAGTATTTTTTTTTTGCTTTCAAATACTATAATTGATTTGAACTTTTGTGAGATTTTTAATCATAGTGATTAGGAAGCTGTTGACAATCAATCAATAGCTTTTAATGCAAATATGGTCAGCATTAAAATACTTAATTTATTTTTTACACGGTATATCAAAGGTATAGCTTACTATGCGCTTCATAAGTATGCTTATCTATATTATATGCTTATATATTTTGCTTGTGCTTCCCTTAGTCTCAAACCCACGAGCCGCCACTGGTGTCTACAAAGTAATATTATAGCCCGTCCAGACTACAGCTACTTAAGTATCCGGATACATAAGTATTGTCCACACTGCAGCGACACTTTTCATTGATTTTCATGGCAAGGGTAAAATGTATCTGCAGATGTCGCTGCAGTGTGGACAATACTTATGTATCCGGATACTTAAGTAGCTGTAGTCTGGACGGGCTATTAGGCGTTTATCTGTAGAAAAAGTATCTACAAAATAATTTAAAGCGTGATTTCTTCTTATCGATTTCAAGCGGAACATTAGTCACATTAGTCATGGAGGATTTTGTAAAAACACAGAAGTCAATCTTCGCGAAGATCCAGATTAGTTTTAAAAAGGATTCGATGGAGAGGAAGACCAAGGAAAGCTGGAAACTAGGCTGCAGCAACTAAACACTTTGTGGTCAGCAGCAGTAGATGGAAATGATGCGATTGAAGAATATCGTACAATCAACTCTACCCATGTGTACTTCTCGAATAAATGCTTCGAGACTTTGGAAACTCTGATGGAAGAGGTACGAGAGCAGCTAGAGAATGCGTTGCGAGATGCATTACGAAGAACAAACGAATCGAATTTGATTTTCGAGCAGCATCGTTTGATTACAAAACAATTGGAGTTGATGAGCTCTTTTAAGCGAATGATCGCCAAATCCGAGGATGGTCTAGATTCAGAGCAGAGTATGGCCTTCTTTGCTCAGACCATCAAACTGATCGATGATTACTGGGGTCGTTTGATGCAGAATCATATGGAAATTGTTGGCATGGGAAAGCGTCCCGATTCTTACTTCGATCAAAATATGTTCAACGACATCGAAGAACAATATCATGCAATACTGATCAAGCTTCAGGAGAAATGCTTAGAGGTAGGAGCAGACGGAAAATCAAACGATACAAATGTATCACAAATAAAAACCATTAAACTTCCTCAAGTAGAGGTGCCTAAATTTGGAGGTGATTATTTGCAATGGAAGGCATTTCGAGATCTTTTTATGGAGGTCATACATAGTAATGAATCCATAGGAAAAGCACAGAAGCTTTATTATTTAAAACTAAATTTGAATGGAGAGCCTTATGAGCTTATTAGACATTTACAAGTAACTTCAGAAAATTACGAAACAGCTTGGGAAATATTGGACAGAAGGTTCAATAACAAACGGATACTTGTATATGCACAACTAATGACGTTATTAGCTCAACCGGATGTCAGTAAAGAAGCCGCAAATAGTATCAAGCGATTACATGATGTTACTAACGAATGTCTTTTGGCTTTAAAGAATTTAGGAGTAGATACAAAAGGCTTGGATCCAATGTTAATTTTGTTACTCATTCAAAAACTGGACAAGGAGACACATCGACTTTACGAGCAGTCACTGAAATCTCCACGAGAATTACAAACCATTTAGGAGTTTTTCACTTTCCTTGAAAACAGGTTTCAGACGCTGGAAGCGTTAGAAGTCAAGGGAAAGCCTAGTGATATAAGGCAAGTCAAGAGTGTAAAGGCGTGCTATAATATGATGCAGTTGATGTGTCCAATATGTCAGCAATCACACAAAATATATCGTTGTGAAAAATTTACGAAAATGACTGTTCAGCAGAGACTGGATGCTACGAGGGCACATAAACTTTGCGATAACTGTGTGGTGGCCGGTCACTTTGCAAGTAAATGTAAATCTTGGTCAAAATGCAAAATATGTCAGAAAAGACATAATACCCTTCTTCACAAAGAGGAATGCAAGCAGTATCAGGGGGAGTTGTCTAAAGGAAGAGTTCCAAAGAGCGACAAATCAGTGACAAACGACGTGATGTGCCATTTTGGATCCAAGTCTAAAATTACACCGGGACAAGTGTTGTTAAATAATGTTAAACGACGTTAGGAGAATGCCGTTTGGTAAAGTGATCGCTCAGAATACGGAATTTGGGTGGATTTTGTCAGGAGGATTAAACCACCAAGTTGAGTCTGCTACTGTTCAATGTTTTGTGACGGAAATTGATATCGATAAGCAGTTGAATAAATTTTGGGAAAGTGAGGAGGTGGTGCCCGAGAAAGTAATGACAACAGAAGATATTGAATGCGAAATGCACTATAAAAGTAATTATAGACGTTCAAAGGACGGGAGATATACTGTTCGGATACCACTGTGTGCTAATCCATTGCCAATAACAGAGCTAGAAGGGTCAAGAGAGTTGGCCCTGGCTAGACTATTTCAGCTGGAAAGAAAATTTAAAACACATAGTCAATTGGAAAGGATGTATAAAGACTTCATTCATGAATACATTCGCCTTGGACATATGGTTCCTGCTTTTGAAGATGCTAGCCCTAAGCATTACCTACCTCGCCATGCAGTCTTCAAGCATGATAGTACAACTACAAAGTTGAGGGTTGTGTTTGATGCGTCGGTAAAGAGGAATACAACGAAAAGCTTAAACGATGTAATGATGACTGGGCCAAATTTGCAGCAAAATTTAATGGATCTTCTATTAAGATGGCAAAAGTATAAAATAGTCTTTCTAGCAGATGTGGAGAAAATGTATCGGCAGATCAAGGTTGATATCAGAGATCAAGATTTACAGCGAATCCTGTGGCGAGATACACCAAGAGAACCAATAAAGGAATACAAACTCACGACCGTCACTTACGGAACAGCTGCCGCTCCTTTTCTTGCTATACGTACCCTACGACAACTTGCGATCGATGACGGTATTAAATTTCCCGTTGCAGCGAAAGTAATTCTACGGGACACGTATATGGATGACATTGTTTCAGGAGCTGATTCTTTTGAAGAAGCATATACGACATGTGACCAACTCATCCGCTTGTTGAAAGGAGGGGGCTTCAATCTGAGAAAATGGAACAGTAACGATGCACGACTTTTAAGGCGGATACCTGATGAACTCAGAGATTCTGCTAATAACATTAAGTTCGATGAAGGTGAAACAATCGAAGCACTAGGTGTCCATTGGGATCCGAGAGCTGATCAGCTTAAGATAAGAGTGAATATACTTCCAGACCCTGTCAGTGTGACTAAGAGGTCTATATTATCAGAAGCAGCTAGGGTATTTGACCCGACTGGCCTTCTATCCCCAGTTACTGTGAAGATCAAGCTACTGTTCCAGCAACTTTGGTTACAGGAGATTGAATGGGATGAGCCCATTCCACATACGATACAGAACAAATGAAGAAGAGTGAAACACAATTTACTAAAATTAGAGAGAATAGAAATACCAAGATGGATCGGGTATAGTAAGTCTAACATGGCCTGTGAAATTCATGGATTCTCAGATGCCTCGGAAAAAGCGTATAGCGCTGCGGTATATATAAGAACTATTACGCAATCCGGAGAAGTGTTCATCAGATTATTGGCTGCAAAAACAAAAGTATCACCACTACGAACGAAAGTTACTATGCCTACGTTGGAATTAAATGGTGCTCTCCTATTGTCACGTCTGATAAAGGAAGTAAAGAAGAGCTTGGATATTGAAGATATAAAGTGCTACGCGTGGACAGATTCCACTGTAGTGTTAGCTTGGTTAAAGGCAAACCCACATCGATAGACAACTTATGTGGGGAATCGTGTAGCGGAAATCCAGAGTATAATCAGTTTCGAAAATTGGTTTCATGTACGATCCGAAGCTAATCCCGCAGATATTGCATCACGCGGATGTTATCCCGAAGAATTGCCAGACCACAAACTATGGTGGAATGGTCCTAAATGGTTGCATTCGCAAAATATTTCGTTCCCTGAAGTAAAGGTAATAGATACCGAGCTGGAAGTAAATTCAAAAGTAAAGGTGAACTCCACGAGGATTGAAAAGGTGGAATCTGCAATCTTAGAACAATTGCTGATGAAATACTCTTCGTTAACAAAGCTTTTACGAGTTACTGCATACTGCTACCGTTTCATATACAATACAAGATGCGATCCTATCAATCGTAGAAAGGGTCCTTTGACAGTATTCGAGTTAAATACCGCTTTAGTACCATTGCTGAGAATCACACAATACCAGCATTTCAAGGCAGATATACAACGATTGGCTGAAAGGAAGCCCGTAACTAATGACAGCAGTCTATTAACGCTAAGTCCCATTTTATATGAAAATGGAATTATACGCGTAAGAGGAAGATTAGGGCAATCTTGCTTGACGTTTGATAAAAAATTTCCCATAATTCTGCCCCATAAGAGTGACTTAACAACACTGGTGATTGATCAAGCGCATCTTAAAACCCTTCATGGTGGCGCATTTAAAACATTGGAATTCATTCAACAAAAATATTGGATCTTAAACCAACTGAAGGCAGTGAAGGGACGACTACATCGTTGTGTCATTTGCCATAGATTTAGTGCCAGATTTGAAACCCAACTCATGGGTGAGCTACCAAGGCCGCGAGTAACAGCAACACGTCTTTTTACAAACTCAGGCGTAGATTATGCAGGACCCTTTACACTAAGACCAGCTATAGGACGTTCCGTTAAAACTTTCAAAGGTTATATAGCGCTTTTTGTATGCTTGAGCACTAAAGCCATCCATCTGGAAGTCGTTAGTGATTTAACCGCCAAAGCCTTTATTGCAGCAGTGAATAGATTCGTCAGCAGAAGAGGAGCCATTGCGAACATGTACAGTGACAACGCGACGAATTTTGTTAAAGCTAGTAAGTTATTAGTTGAAGCGCTCCGGTCACAAGACTTTCAAACAGAGGTGGCAACTGCGTTGGCATCAGAAAATATTCAGTGGCACTTTATCCCACCTTCATCCCCACATTTTGGAGGCTTGTGGGAAGCCGGAATAAAGTCCACAAAAAATCATATGAAACGTATAGTAGGTGAAACTATTTTAACATTCGAAGAGTTAACAACATTAACAGCAATGATCGAGGCCTGTTTAAACTCTTGCCCGCTTTGTCCACTAACAAATGATTTCGAAAGCCTGGAGGTGTTAACGCCTGGGCATTTTCTTATTGGGTCTCCGTTACTGAGTCTGCCACAACAAGAACATCTAGAGACGAATCCTAACTTACTTCAAAGATGGGAACTAATTGAACGTATGCACCAGCAGTTGTAACGGGTTCCTTATTCCGAATTTTAATTTCAATATCATTCTTCAAGGCCATAATAGCAACAATGCTTTGTTGGAATTTTCGGACCGAGCTCAAAGGCGCACACCGAATAGTATTTCCTCGGTCGGTCCGATAATTCATATTTGCGCTGTGAGCAAATCAATTCGTCAAGGCAAGTTGCCAACGGTAATGCCTTGATGAAGTTTCGAACCGAGCCCCAAATTTGCACAATGCATGTCGATTCCCAATTTCGGACCGAGAATTTTTGTCTGCTCTATGCGCATATTTCTATTAGAGCAAAGCAGATCCACAACAACAATGCATTGTTGTCGAATTCGGTCCGAGAATTTTGTTTGCTTTAGGAACATTTTTTTTAATTGGCTCGAAGCGGATCCACAACAACAGTGCCTTGTTGTCAGTTTCGGACCGAGCTCAAATGTAAAGACATTTGTGCATTGCTTAGTTCGGTCCGGGAATGCCATCATGGTGTTGTTGTTGCGGAAACGCATAACGGGTTGTATGACTGCGAGTGGAAAAGTGGCTGGCTGAGCTCGAACAATGAGGGCTTGAGTGAGTCGAGTGACGAACGTGACCAAAGTTGGTCGAGGTAGCAGCGGGGCGTGTGTTGCCGTCATCAGTGGTAAAGGGCCGTGTGTCCCCACGAATTTTATTGAATTTTATTTGATAATTTCGGGAATAAAATAGCCAATGATTCCCACGGTAACTGTCCGTACGAACACATATTAGCGTGCGGGAATAAATTCGACAGTGGAGTCGGCGGGTGTCGCTCGGGAGATTTCTAATGGAGCGCGTACATAACTGATTGCTGATGATATTAATACGAGCGAGCGTCAATCGGATAGTGAACATACTAAAAGTTCGCGAATCGATGTCGTGATGTCGTTTATCAGTGTCACCAATACGTATTTGTGCAAACATATTTGCACTATTGCACGTGGATAATTGTGAAATGGTTTTGTAGCTAATAAGAACAAATTCGAAGATCCAGTACAAAAACTACTGCTGAAGCAAGAAGCCAGCCACAAGTTCGAATAACAATACTGTACCGACATACTACCAGGTGCTGAAAGGCAAATGCAGATGTCAGATCATCGAATCCTGATGTGCGGCTGACAACCGATAACACGTCCCCAGTAAGACCCTTCGTGTATGCTGCGGCTACATAAATTGCTCATACAGGTAAATTTACGCTTTCGCCAAAGCTAAGTGAGAGAATGTTGTAAGACAAACGGTTCCCAAACTCATCATGTACCCTGCAACTATTTGTACGATTCGTCCGAAGTTAGAGTCTATATTTTTGTTTTTGCATCTATGAAGACAATGAATAAAGTTAACTGTTTTGTTTATCGTGATCGAAACACATCGAACTAACGGAAGAGAGTTTGAGTGCCCGTGTTTTTTTTATATGAAGGAACATTTTATGAACATTTTTGAATTTCGTGAATTATTTGGGTTGGCTGGTAAACTTGTATTAGTTATGTGACTGAAAACTAATTTCTCGCGTGAACGCCCAAGTCCAGTGTATAACAACGGGAAGCTGGGCAGCCATTTTGGTGACGAGAGCAAGTCGAACAATTCTGATCCGAATTTCCTGAGAGTATAGCACCACGCGTTGTGCAAATGATGGTCTATTGGCTCGTTTGAATTTTCCACAGTTGGTGTGAAAATATGGTTAAGTTGTCTTGTCTTAGTAGCGGTTTCAGCATGTGATGAACGCAACGAAATTGAAATCAGAAAACCCGTGCAAATTCCGAGACTATTGGAATATGGTATTCGTCGAGATCATAGCAGTGTTTGTAGCCCATCCGGTGTAGAAGAGATTGAAGCTATTGGTGTATCAAATGGCACCGCCTACGAAGCATCATTTAATTGTTCGTTATAAGAGTTCCGTCAGCTGGACGGCGTGCATGTTAAAACTAAATAACTACTATTAAGAAGGTTTTGGTTAGTTTTCGAAAGAGAACAGATATTGTATTAATTTTTGTACATGGGATATTGATTTTCTTTTACCTCATAATTGAAGTGAAATAGAATGCAAGACAGAAATAAAAAGGAGAAAGAATACATATGTGGATGCTTGCATATACATAGCTTAAATGACAGTATAAGGAAGAAAAAAAGGAAATCCTAATATTTTAAATAGTTTCCAATATTGTATGAAGTTTTTGTTATTTCCCACATTCTGCTTCGTTATCAAATCGGGTTTTGAAAGGAAACAAAAAAAAAGAACATAAAAATGTATTGAGTGATATGCATGCATTATAGAGTCATTGGAAAGAATCGTGATTTTTACTATGAGTTTTGAAAATGTGCATTGCAAAAATATCTTAATTACAACCAAAAATAGGGGAAAAGAAGTACAGTTGCTTTATAAGCTTATTTGAATTTACCTATGATGTTGAATTAAAAATGGAAAGCATCTTACAGATTTAGTAGATATTAGATAACAAGGCTACTTTGTCCGATACTAGTAGTATAACCATATAACCAAATACGCATTTGTTTAGTTGTGTTCCGCCTTATTGAAAGAATTAATTTCTCTTAAGTTCGAAAAAAAAAAAAAATATAAAAACATGAATGTTCCAGTAACTACCGGGATATTTACGTACATATTAGCAGGTACTTGAATCGTGTGTAACTTGCGCGCACGCTGTATATGGCACATTGTAAAAACATAACTTTTCTTGTGTAATACTCAAATCGAAAGCCTGAATTAATTGAAACTAATGATATTATATTGCAGTAGCTCTAGAATTTATAGAATAAAACAAGATGCTTTGGGGTAGATAATCCTGTTATTTTTTCTTGGCGTGAGAGTGGTGGTGTGGACTTCTTATATGCTTCTTTTAGGGGTGGTTGTAGTGAAGGAGAGAAAAGGTAAGTACATGGCAAATTCCTAACGATCTTGTGATTGTGTTTCAGGTGGCGAGCTCTCGATGGTCGCGCACGCTTTTCTTGTCCGGTTTTCGCGATTCCTTCATTAAATTCGGTCGGGGTTTTTTCTTTGTGGGCCTTCTCGATGTTACTCGGGATTGCTCCATCCGTTTCCGTAACCAACTCATCAGCGTTCGCAGCGTCGCGCGTACTCCTTCTTTCTTACTTTCCGGCAACGGCCACCAATCCGCGATCCCTCGCGCGCGTACTTAAACGGGCCGCGTGTATTGGCTTCGTAGGAAGCTCCCAGACCTTTCTTGGTGGCCTTAATTTTTTTTTGTTGTTCGGCCCTGGTGATCGTCCCGTTCCAGTGGTTAATATGGTGCCCCTGGTCAGAGTCAGCCTGCACGGCTCTTACTGGACTTTAATGTCCAGAATACGATCGCGGTTGTTTTTTTTTCGGTGTTATCTCCGTCCTACAGGCACATGAAAACAATGTGATGATTATTGGGACACGTGACAGGGAAAAGAACCCCCCCCCCCCCACTTCTCCCGAGCAGAGCTAGAGGCAGCCAGCATGTGCCGACCTCCTTGTCACGTGAGAGTCGTAGCTACTCCGAGTAGCTCAGTCCTGCACGGACAAATGACTCGTTTTCCTTTGATGGTCATTCGAGACCATCACCACACCTTTCCCTAATACAAATTTCATTACACAGTTTTGGAAGCAGTGGTCATCAGAATATCTATCAAGACTGCAGCAGAGGCCGAAATGGATGAAGGAACGTCCAAATCTCCAGATAGGGTGCTTGGTACTCATAAAGGAAGATAGTTTACCTCCAACGAGATGGCTGCTTGGTCGCATAATTGCGGTCCATCCTGGCACCGATGGTCTTATACGCGTAGTGACAGTGAAAACAAAAACATCTGTGATGAAACGTCCGATAAGAAAGTTGTCGCTGTTACCGCTTGAGGACAACGACAATTTGATAAGAGGTGAGGTGAATGAGAGCGCAACTTCCAGTAATGACGAATTGAAGGCAAATAAAGAGGAAAATAGCAAACAAGTGAATAGTACTCGCCAAAATAAGAAAGGAGATACATATTTGAGGAAAAGAAAACTATACAGCAATCACGGGAAAGCAGAAATATCTCGTCAAGGAAAAAGAAATTCACCAAATCGATCCTGTCAAGTAAACTTCGGTCCAAGTTGGTGTTTTAGCTCTATGTTGCTATTGTTGCTGAGTTTTTTATTTGTGTTAGTTTGCGGAAACCCTTCACAAAAGGCCTATTCGATAACGCCGTTCAACAGCAAACAAGGAATTTACTTTGAAGACATAGCGGAGGCCAACTTGTACAGCAATGAGTGGACGCTTATAGTTCATTACAATTTGACAACGTATTTTGGCCAATTAGATGGAATTGCAACGGCAGTTAGTCAACTGAATTCTATATGCAATACTACGCGTCATAAAACTGAGTTTTAAGACCATTGTGAAGCAACAACCACTCAACTGAGGCGACATTTGGATGAAATTGAAGATGCGAGTCAACTGATATATCAGCCGAATGGTCACGCCAGAAACCGGCGACGAACTCCACTTTTTGGATTTGTTGGGAGTGTAGCGAATACTCTTTTTGGAGTACTGGACCAAAACGATGCAGAAGAATATGAAAAACAAATTTGCAAGTTGAACGAAAATAAAGATCATTTGACCGAGCTATTGAAAAAACAAACGTCTATTGCGGATTCGACGTTGAACATAATTAAAGTAGGAGATGATGAGGCTCGCCAGCAATATCTCACTATTAAGCGACATTTGTCTGCCATCCAAGATGAGAATAATCGAGTGCAGGAAGAATTGAAGCTGTACGCCAGTTTCGATTCGGCAGCACTACTCATACCGTTAGATATAAGCAGTATCAGTCATGTCCAGCAAGCTATTTTGTCCGTGCTCAGCCAGGCACATCATGGAAAAATCAGTACGCTGTTGATATCACCGGCACAACTTCGCACACAATTGCAATTGGTTCAGCAACATTTAACTCCGAATTCAAAAATACCTGAAATAGAGGATGAAAGCCAGCCGTTAACGCTATATAAGCTTATGGAACCTCGAGCAAGAATCGTACGGAACAGTTTGATTTGCGAAATAAAGATTCCCCTACTGGAAGCAGAACACTATAAAATATACCGCATGATACCTATACCTATAGACTATGAGGTCACGTACCTTTATATTCAGCCGTCGAGCTCATATCTTCTAGTTAACAATCATCGGGACCGTTATAGTCCGATGAGCGAAAGAGATCTAACGCTATGCAGAACCTGGAATCAGGGACGTTTTCTGTGCAAAAGTAACTTGCCATTGTACAACCTGCGAAGTAATGTTAGCAATTGCGAGATTGAGCTTCTGACATTAGATGGAGCATTGTCAACTGCCTGCAGCTTCAGAAAAACCATAAAAGAACAACACTGGATAGAAATGCATACTACCAATTCTTGGATTTTTATACTACCGAGAAACATCAGCTTGGTCATAATCTGCGGAAATAGCTTCCAACAAGTAAAGATCAGTGGTTCAGGAATATTCCAACTACAGCCAGGTTGTTTAGTTAAACATCCAACAATGTTTCTTACAGCAAGTAGTAAGATTACAGGGAACATTGAAACATCATTTATGGTTGAAGCACGTATTCCAGTCAACTCAAACTCAACGGACCTGGGTAAAGCGACGAAGCAATTACCTGTACCTACAGAAGATATTGTCAGCTTAGAACTAAATTCAATACAGTCGGCCGTCAATGATCAAAAGAACGAGCTTAATAGCACGCCTGATTTTAATTACCATGACCTGCATCATTACGTAGTAATATATGTGATTCTGTCAGCCGCTGTTATTGTCACAATCGTTTACTGCATACGCAAGTATAAATTCAAGACTATCAACATAGAAGATCGATTATCGTCGGAAACAAAACCAGATAAAATGCAGATGACAAACGCTTCCGACTTTGTACCAATCCCGACCCCACGACAGCACGAATTTGGATGTTGATCTTGATGCCCGGCAGCATGTACGATTTCGTACAAAATATTAGAAATTACAATTGTACATGCATATGCACATTCACCTACTTCCAGTATAATGCACTTTGTTTTTATGTTTCTGTATAGGCAGCAAAATTGTCAGCGTGTTTCATCGCGAGTCAATGTTCTGACCTAATTTAAAATCAATACCAGGTGTATGTTGTCATGCGTAAATTACTTGCTGATCTGAATGTGCATATGCATTTTGTTTACATTGACAATATTGAATTTCATATAAAACATTGTTAATTAGTTAGTAAGTTTAGTATCATTGATTAAATGAAACTGTAAAGTTAACTGAGTGTTTTTCAGTTTTCATACACATGTTATTGATATGTTAACGTAGCCTCTTAATTATTTTTATTGTGCATTTTTCTCTTTACTTTTTCTTCTATTTTTTATTATTTTTATTCCTTTGTTTTGCTTTATATTAATGATTTTTGTTATTTTTTGCGTCTCATTTTAAAATTGAACTTTCTGTTAAATGATAAATACATAAATTATCAAAGCCTCTATATCATTTTTTACAAACCATTTAGGATTCTTAGCAAACCATTTAGGATTTTTAATTTACAAATCCTTTAGGATTCTTTAAGAGATATAGTAGAAATAGTTTTATTGGCAAGACTTGAAATTTTAAGCAGAGATATTCTTACGGTTGACGAAATAAAATATAAAATTGGCATTGAAAACTAAATAACATTAGGATTTCAGTAGCCCAAAAAGCTAAATCAATACTAATTGTCATATTAATTCCTAACTTTTCAGCAAGCATCTTTCCCATTCCTAACAAAAACAACAAAACAAGTATCTTTCCCATTCCTAACAAAAACAACTTAGAATTAGTTACACCATACTCAGAAATTTTATCGACAACAAACAAAATATTCTTGTGCAATAAGATAAATGGTGAAAATAAATTAATACCGATAAGAGATATATGTATAAGTAAAATTTTAAGTGAGCCAGTAAATTGTACAACGCGTAAAAGCGAAAATATAAGTTTTGAAAGAATAACTGAAAATATTATTATTACAAAGAATTTCCAAAAAACCAAATTTTTTCATAATATTATTAAATTTGCAAATTGTAAAATAACTATAAATAACAAAACTTTTGTCAATAAGCAAGATATAATTAGAAACAATCTAGTATTACAAAATGTTATCAAAAACAATCTTGTTTTACCAAATGTTATCAAAAACATTAATTATAATGAAGAAAGTAATTTGACTTTGAATGAGGTACAAGCCCAAAGTATTGGAAACTTAGGTCACATAAAATATTAAGAATTGCAACATCTTAAAAGCACGTGGGCAAGCATTGCGGCCGATATTTTAATAATCATTATCATACTTACCGTTGGAATAATAATTTACTGTATATTTTTCTCAAAAAAACACTCGAATTAAAGTTAAAATTAACTCAATGCGCGAGGACACGCATCTTAAGGGGGGAAGTGTTATAAAATCGATGCGCAATTCTTTAAATGAATTGCGCAATAACGATGAAAATAATGCGCAGAACCATGAATCAGAAGAACCGATATCCTAGAATAATCAATTTAACAATCTAAAACCAAAATTGACTAATCATGAGAAAACAATAGCCATTCAATATATGAATAATATTCATCCATTTTGTTTATAATCGTTAATAAAGAATCTTTCATCGAACGCGCGACAATATCAACATAAAGTAAACATTCAAGCTTGATGCACGAGTATCGCTCTTCTAACGCATAAACAATTCCGGGCCAATGCATAAACACCAATAGTCTGAAATGTAAACAATAACCGTTCAACTCGCAACTGATGGTTCAAATCCATCACAAATCCAATTAAGTTTTAAATAAACAAATGCGCGATTTTGTTACTCGAAGCAAAGTTCAAAAGGTAAATAGTATAAAAGGGCTTATATCTCAAGATCCGACTTCAGATCAATGTAAGTTTTTGAAGGTATATTTTTGAAAAGCGAAAAATTCTGATGAAGATAAAATATAAGAAAAGAAAAGTAAAATTAAGTTAAAAGAAAGGAAGTGAAATAAAGCTCCAACTAATATTGCCGAACTTTGGGAAAAAGTACAGAATGAATGGAGAAAAATCCCAAACCAAACGATTCAACACTTGGTAGAAAGCATGCCAAAATGAATTGTAAATGTTATGGCAAACAAAGGACTATGGACGAAGTACTAACTTTCTAAATAATTAAAATTGACAAAACTGGATAAATGGTGTTCACAATAAATTGTAAATTTTTATTAACCTTTTAAGACGAATTATATTTATTTTTATCTTACAATAATAGACCACAGTAACAATTAATACATGCAAAAAGAGTAACTTAATTATCTATAATACAAAACAAGTTACATCAAATTCACAAGAAATTGGTTTTTATGTTTCCACTTTTGTCCACCACTGTATATATATATATATATATATATATATATATATATATATATATATATATATATATATATATATATATATATATATATATATATATATATATATATATATATATATATATATATATATCTATATATATATATATATATATATATATATATATATATATATATATATATATATATATATATATATATATATATATTTATGTATATATATTTATATATACATACATTTATATAAAAAAAAATTTATATATATATATATATATATATATATATATATATATATATATATATATATATATATATATATATATATATATATATTATTACCTGAAATTTTCCGTGTTTCAGTCGAAACCCTTCATCCTCCAACTGGGATGCAAGGTCGGCAGTTTCCGGCAGCTCTAGCTCACGAGACGGATCGTGAGTGGGCTCCATTCGCTTCGTTATCGGAACCTTCCTCAGCGTCGTCGCTTCGAAGCAAGAAGGCCGCGACGGCTGCCACTTCAACCAGCGAACGAAGAAAATTACACCAGCGTTACACTGTTTTACAATTATATTGAGTCAATCCAAGCGCTCTAACAATCAAAAGTCCCTATCGCCGGCGCCGCGGTTTAATATCATTAACTTTCACAAACTATAAAGATACTACCGACCTTACATCTAAAGTACAATAATTAAATACCTGGACTAATCTTTTTTCGTCGAGTCTACCTCGTTGTTAGTCCTTCACCAAATGGGGACTCCCCGTGTAGCCGCCTCTACGACTGTTTCGCCCTCGCGCTTGCTGTTAGTCGGGGTCGCTCTCGATCACCTGCGAACCGCTCGTACTCGATGTAGCTGCACACGCCGGTTCGAATCGTATCCCAAAAAAAAAAACCGCCAAATTACGTCCGAACGTATTAATCGAGCCTTTCGATCCAAAAATCGACTCGTAGCAAATTTCCGTGTGAAACTCTTAAACTCTTCACCCACTCGTTTCGTCAAATCTCTTCCAACGTCTCGTCGTGGTCGTTCACAATATGGAATATAGAATCTCGTATTAGTTTCCTGCTCTGCTGTTGCTGAGAACTTCTTCTTACCGTGGTCGCTGGCCAAATAGAACGATTCATCCCTGCCCAACTCCCACAGGGCCTTGCTTAGCTATCCTCGTTACCGCTTCTCCAGTATTTGAATTTCCGTTGCCGCCAAAGTACTATTGGGAATATGCAGGCGGGGGCATTGGCCCATGTACTTGCTGCACGCGCATTCACAAGTGCATTTTCTCGCAGTGGTAGCGATCGGAACGCACCCTTTTCGTTCGCCGCTTGGTGGCGGTTCGATCGCTCTTTGACATTTCGCAAGTTACCACTAATTAACATTACGAAAATTTAATAATTTTTCCATCATACAATTTGATTTGCCCTACGCACTGGCGTAACATTTTCCCCTTCCCCAGAGAATAACGAAGTGATTCTCGATATATCTACTAACGTAAGACCCGCTTATTATTCGGACTTGCCCTGGACCGCTCCGCGACATATTTTTGGTTCTACCTTCGACCTAACCAGTTTACCAACAATTCCACCACCTTCATATACTCATAGTTAATTCCATTCCTTATATTTTAGGTTACAACGGCCACAAAAAATAAGACTGGATGAGCATAGGATAATATAGAAATAATAAAAATAAAAGAATCAAAGAAAACCCGTCACCAAAACAAAACAATGAATCACAACAACGGAAGGATGAAAATAACACGAAGGCAACGCGAGCAACAATGGTAACATTTTCTCTTTATTAATTCCTATTATATAAACTAATTGATTTCACTTTTAGCCCGTTGCTCACGTTAAATTTTCCTAGCTTAGTTCCAAACACCGCCACCCCTTACTCTACGTAACTTACTACTAATTCACTAGCTACTTAATTCTCTTCTCTTCTTCCTTCCATTACTTAATCGAGCTATGCATCCTGTAACTTACAATTAAAACCACCACCATTATCCCCTTATTTACCGTTACCCCACTCATTCACACGGCCACAACTAATTCAATGTCAATATCATACTTTAATGCGATCGATAATTCCTCCGGTTTATTCATGCAACATATCTCGTTAGGTCTTTAGAGTGCCATACCCCCATACTTTTCCCATTAGAGTCTTCCAACTCATAGGTCCAACCAGACACTTGCTTTCGCACCGTAAAGGGTCCCACATATTCCGGTGCTAATTTGGCTGAAAAAAATTTCGCTGCATCAGATAGAACGAAATTACGCCGCCACACCAGATCTTTTGGTAGGAACTTCTCGTCTCGACGGCGGAGATCTTGTCTTGACTTCGCTTTAGCCGCCGCTTCCCTTAATCGATTCCGCACCTCTTCCAGGACCACCTGCAGCCTTTCTGCCTTCTGAGCCCCATTTACGTCCGTGTCCACTTTACCGTGTGCCTCCGGCCTGCTTAGAGTTCCCGGATGAATCACCATTTCTTTCCCAAAGTTCAAGAAGTATGGCGTAACTTTCATATCTTCATGGGTACATGTTCTTAGAGCGCAGCCGATTTGTGGAATCACTTTATCCCAATCCCTGTGGTTTTCGGATACGTATGACCGTAACAGTTGCTTGATGTTTTGGTCCACCCTTTCCGCGGGATTCGCCTGTGGATGGTAGAGTGCCGTAAATCGCAGCGTCATCCCGTGAGTCTCAGCCATCCTTGAGAATTCTTTTGAGCGGAATTGAACACCATTGTCGCACACCAGCACTCGTGGGACTCCAAACACAAACGGCACATGCTCCTTAAGAATACGAGTTACAGTGGTCCCCGTTGCCTTCCTTAAAGGAAATATTAGCGGAAATTTCGTAGCATAATCTACCACCGTCAAAATATACGTATATCCGTGCAAAGAACGGGGTTGCGGACCTACTAGATCCACACAGATCATCTCCCAGGGCGATGTTATTTCTCCAACCCTCGATACCATATGTCCAGTTGGTTGCTTTCGCTCCACTTTCACTGACTGGCAAACCTTGCAACGCCTGACATACTTTTGTACATCCTCGGCCATCTTCGGCCAGTAGCAACTCTTTGCCAGCCGGTCTAATGTCTTTCGTACCCCCATATAACCTGCTGTGGGCGCGTCATGGCACTGAAACAAAGCTGTTGAGCGTTCCGCGGACGGAACTACCCTCTTCCATGCAATGTCGGACTGGAGTTCTGGGTATCGCCCTTCCACATGTTTCCATAGATGGCCATTACTAATCCGCCAATTCGGGAACCGATCTGGATCCTCTTCTACTTCCTTCTTCATTCGCTCATACCATCGGTCACTCTTAATTTCATTCCCTTGCACTTCCGCTACCTCGATGGATCGTGAGAGAGCATCTGGAACCAGATGCTCCTTACCTTTGCGATGGACGACTTCGAAATCGTACTTTTGGAGTTTCACGGCCCAACGTGCCAACCGTCCGCTGGGGTCCTTTAAGTTATTTAACCAAACCAGGGAGTGATGGTCAGCTACCACCCTGAACTTGGTTCCCTCCACATATGGTCTTAATTTTTCAATGGCCCATAGCACGGCCAGGCATTCCTGCTCTGTTGTCGAATATTTCATCTCGGCGCTAGTCAGGGCTCGACTCAGATAGCTAATCACTTTCTCGCCTTCGGGATGCTCTTGCGTCAACACCGCTCCCACCCCCGTATTTGAAGCGTCGGTCTGTACAATAAACGTTAGACTGTAATCCGGGCACGTCAGAATGGGAGCAGATGCCAGTTTGGTCTTGGCCTGGGCGAATGCTATCTCGCATTCCTCAGTCCAAAGAAATTTCCTTTGTTTCTTGAGGAGGTTCGTTAGTGGCGACATTAGCGTCGCAAACTCCGGAATAAATCTTCGATACCACGAAACCATCCCCAAGAATTGTCTGACTTCCTTCACTCTTCTTGGACGAGGAATATCCATTACTGCTTTGACCTTGTCCGGGTCCACCCTCAAACCATCTCCATCCACCACGTAGCACAAATATCGCAAGCGAGAACGGCAGAACTCACATTTCTCTCTAGAAACCCTCGATCCTGCCTCGCGTAACCGTCTAAAAACTTCCTTCAAAATCTCCCGATGTTTGGGGAAATCCTGGGCGACTACCACTATATCATCCAGATAAGTGAAGACGAATGGCTCTAAATCTGGTCCCAAGACCCTGTCAATGAGTCGTTGCCAAGTTGCCGGTGCATTTTGTAGCCCAAAAGGCATCCTACGGAATTGGAACAGTCCTCTGTGGGGAACCGTGAAGGCGGTGAACTCCTTTGAATTTTCCGCCATCGGCACCTGCCAATACGCGTATTTAATGTCCAGAGAAGATAAATATTTCGCGTCTCTTAATTTATCCAAAGTTGCAGTGACGAAGGGCAGAGGATAGGCATCCCTTTCCGATACCTTTTTGAGCTTCCGATAGTCCACACAAAACCGGAACGACCCATCCTTCTTCTTAATTAAAACAATCGGCGAAGCCCACGAACTGCACGACGGTTCCACTATCCCAGCCTCAAGCATCTCATTAAGTTCCGCATCGATATGCTTCTGTACCGCCGGTGAGACGGGATAGTACCGCTGTTTGATTGGTGGAAAATTGGTCTTGATTAGGTGCTCCCCTCTATTAGTACAGCCAATCCCCTCACCCATCAACCCAAACTCCTCTTCGAGTAGCGCTTCTAGCTGTCCTTCTTCTTCTTTCGTTAAATGCGTTCTGCTTAGCAGCTGCTTCGGCTTAAGACCCTCTACCGATGCAACCATCTCCCACTGTTCCCTCGCTACATTTAGCACTATTCCGAAAAGTTTCAAAAAGTCTACCCCCAGTATGAGATGAGGGATCGCAGGTGCTACCAAGACCCCCAGCCATCTCTCTTTCCCCTGCACTGTGATTGGGCAATACGCTACTCCTTCCACACCACAACCCACTCCGTTCACCAATTGTATATCTCTCCGACCGCTTTGCTGAAGTTTGACCCCTAGACTCCGGATCAGCTCCCATCCCTTCCCGCCAATCACTGATTTTCACGCTCCTGAATCCACTAGCCCCAGAAATCTCTGACCGTGGACTACTACTTCTAAGTAAGGGCGGTTATCCCCCTCTGCGCTGTGCAGCATATACCCCACTTGGATACTTCTTGCGACGTTCGAAATCGGACGAGGGCCTAGTTTGTCGCCCACTAGACCCGATTGCCGTTTCCCTGGCGACTAACCCATGAAGTCGAATTTCGGTTATATTGGGCGGCCCTTGCTTGAACTCCATTTCCTCGTCCCCCCTCCCTACAGTCAACACACCTCGCCTTAACTGTTCCCACTCTTCCACACCCGAAACACTTAGCAGGATCTTGACACTCCATCGACGTATGTCCAGACTTCTTACAATTCCAGCACGTGATGCTTCTCGAAACGCCCGGTACTTCCACTGCGGCTAAGTTTTGCGACTCCAAATACACCAGGTCCGGTTCTAGTACCCTCGTAGTTCTTCTTGGAGTAGGTGGCACGAATGACTCCACGGACACTCTCGTTGCCTCCAATGAACGCCCCAGCGTCACCAGTTCTCCAATCGATTCGAATTTCACCAGAGACAGCTGAGTCTGGTAAAAGGGAGCAATATTTTTAAGGAGTATTTTCAACTTCTCCGCTTCGCTCGGTTGGTCACTCAATCGACGGAACAAACCCTCCATCACCGTCACAAGTACCCCGATTGACTCCGTGTTGGCCTGCGTACGACGTCTAATTTCATCCAGCAGCCTATCATCGTAGTCTGCGGGAAGGAATTCGGCTCGTAACTCCTTCACCAGGCCCTCCCGACTCTGGCAGATTGCGCGGTTTGCCCGAAACCAGATTAAAGCCTTTCCTTCAAAGAGGTCCACGGCCGACCGGAACAGCTGCGCTTTTGTTAGTTCCTTCGCCTCCCTAAGCTCTTCCACCCGTTCGAGAAACGCGCTCACCGAATATGGCGATTCTCCACTAAATTTCAACCCTCACTTTTGGAGATCTATCGGCTTTTGAGGCTGAAACATCCGAGTACTCGGGGCTGACAATGTTGGACTGTCCAGGGTCCATATCTCCTCCGACTCCTCGCTTTCTGCGCCGCCTGCCTTGAAGAGCAGGTCGCACATAGCTATCATTAGTTGGCCCTTGGCCTGCCTCAAGAAGTCTCTTTCTTCCCCCGTTTCCCCTTTCATTCTACCCAAACGTCGCAGGGCGAAGCATATTTTCCCCTTGACTTTACTAAATTCCGACGAATTAAAATCGCCCACAAATGGGTCCACCAGCATTTTGATCTCAGCTATTTTTGTGTTTATTGCCTCTCGGTCCTCTGAGAATGAAAACGGATACGTTGCCATTGCAACAGACTCACCCAAGGCTACTTCGCTTCTTAACGCCCCCCTCAGCAGTTTCCGCATGGTCTCCACCGTGTCACCAGATAGACCCCGGATTGCTAGCTCATACGCGAGTTCATCCTTACTCAGCCGATCGACCGAGATCTTTCCGACACCGCTTCCGCTAGCCATTTTCTAATGTTCGCCCTTCACCAAAATCTATCCAATAAAACTAAATGAACGAACTGTCCAGTCGCCAACGCCTTACTGAACACCACCAGAAAATACTCACTGCCACCAGAATCCAAGCGCCTCTTGTCCTACGTGAGTATCTGCTGTCTTTGCTGTGGGGCGGTAAATATGCAGCAGTAAATCTAAAGTTCCTCACTTGTTTCAAAGACCTGCCTCAAATTTTTATTTGCTTGTTACAAACCGCAACAAATAGCTTAGCTAAACTGCTGAAACCACTGGTGGTTGCACAATGAGATCGACGAAAAAGTATACTACTATCACAATTCCCGTGCCCTACCCACGCAACAAAAAAAATTATCCGACAAATTAGTACTAAGTTCAAGTTTTAGCTTTTACAATGCAACATGTCTACCTGACCGTTAATTTTCCACTCGACCGCGTCTTTGCTGTTGATCACGCGGGCGTCGAGGACCTACTCCCATCAACAAGACAATATTCCTCTTCCAATTGAACCAACGTAACGCCAACCACAATCCCCAATTCCCAGCGCTCACCCTGTACTTAGTTAGGTTAGGTTAGTAAAGAGGGCTGCCGAGAAACGCGGCTTGCATTAGGCCACCAGTTTGGGCCCATTTGCCACCCTCCGCTGGCTATTTAGAGCTGCCAAGTGACCGCTTCGCCAAACTGGATCAGCTGACTCAGCGTGACGGTACCAGCCACCTCTGCTAACCCTTGAAAGTGGTATGCACCAAAAATTTTGAGGCGTTTATTATTTAGGGCCGGACAATCGCAGAGAGTATGCTCGATGGTGTCCTCTTCCATCTCGCACCTCTTGCATAAACTGCTGGATGTCAGTCCCATTTTCTTCGCATGAGATGCGGTAAGGCAGTGCCCTGTGAGCAAGCCGACCGTGGTTCTCAAGCAGTTCCTGCTGAGCTTGAGCAGTTTCCTGCTTTTGCTTGGATCAGGTGATAGCCATAATGTCCTGGCCACCCTGCAGTCTAGCCTGTTTTCCCATTCGGACTTTAGTTTGGCCCATATGGCGGCATCAAGTTTGTTTGTGGCGTCCGCGATTGACCGAGGTACAGTGATGCAGGGGCAGTTGCTAGCTCCTGAACCTTTCCTCGCCAATTCGTCAGCTTTTTCGTTGCCTATGACCCCACTATGCCCTGGCACCCACATAATCCGGATAGGAATATGCCTTGCCTTTTCATTGAGAGCCACTCTGCAAGCGTTAATAGTTTTTGAAGAACATCTGTAAGACGCAAGAGCGAGAATGGCTGCCCTACTGTCGACGCAAATGGTCATTGGTCTGGTTGATATTCCACTAATGGACTCAACTGCCATGCGTATAGCATGTAATTCCGACTGAAAGACGGTAGCATGGTCCGACAGTCTACACCACAGGTTAAGGCTCAAATCCGTAGAAAATACGCCCGAGCCAACTCCTGTGTCCGTCTTTGACCCGTCCGTGTAAATCCAGGCGCCCCTATCGGTGGTAGCTTCCTTTTTCTTCCAGTCTGTTCTTGTGGGTATCTTGACCTGGAAATTCCTGCCAAGATGTATTATTTTGCTCATGTGGTCCGTGTCTTCTGCAACGAGTCCGAATCTTTTGCGGCATTCTATAAGAATACTGCTGTGGCCCCACTGATCTGAATCGTTCCAGCTTCTAAAGATGAATCGATCTAGGGGCATGAGTCCCAAAATCATTTCCAACCCAGCCGTTGGGTCGGTTCTTAAAGCGCCCGTAATACATATGCAAACTAATCTTTGCAGTGTTGTTAGCTCCTTGATATTCGTTTTACTCTCCGCTGCTTTCCACCACACGACCGCTCCATACACCAAAATCGGCCTGACTACACATGTGAATATGTAATAAGCCGCCCAAGGTTTAAGACCCTAGGTATTGGAGTAGCCGGACCGGCAAGCGAAAAGTGCTGCGCGGGCCTTACCAATTCTGTACTTCACGTTAGCCCCCCAGTTCAGTTTCCTGTCTAGTATAAGGCCCAAATATTTAACACTATCAGCAAGCTCCAATGTTATTCCGTTGAGGTTAGGCGTGGCAATAGCCGGTACCCTGTGTTTCCTTGTGAAGAGCATAAGTTCGGTTTTTGTCGGGTTTGCCCTAAGGCCGACTTTTCTGGCCCAGATTTGAATATGGTCCAGAGCCGATTGCATAAGGTCCGACAAAGTTTGTGGGAACGCACCCCTCACAAGTACCACAATGTCATCGGCATACGCCACTACCTCAAAGCCACTGGCCCTTAACTTCTCCAGTATTTCGTTGACTGTCAGGATCCAGAAAAGGGGAGATATAATCCCTCCTTGTGGTGTTCCGGTACCGAATGTTCTTTACGCTTTGGCTTCCAAAAAGGTAGCCTCAATCCGCCTGGTCTTGAGCAAGTCAGATGCCCAGGTCGCCAGGGTTTTATCCACTCCATATCGAGCCAAGGCATCAATGATACTCGCGACAGTGACATTATTGAAGGCCCCTTCAATGTCTAAGAAGGCAGCCAACGTGAATTCCTTCTGCCGTAAGGATTTTTCTATTGTACCGACAACTTTGTGTAATGCCGTATCTACTGATCGGCCCGCTAGATACGCGTGTTGATCAACACAGAGTCTCACGACATCAATCGAGCTTTTGATATGCAGATCAACAAGCGTCTCTAGTGTTTTGAGCAGAAACGATGTTAAGCTGATTGGTCTAAAGTCCTTCACGTAATGATGATTCACCCAACCAGGTTTCGGTATGAAGACCACTCTAGCTTTTGCCCATTGCTAAGGTACTACCCCGAGGTGGAGGCATGCGGTAAAAATACGCTGCAGAATGGGAATGATGGCCTTATCTGCTTTTTGAAGCATGATAGGTGATATCTCATCAATACCTGTAGCTTTGTTAGGTCGGAATGTGCCAATAGCCCATTCAATCTTGACCTCGTCCACTACTTCCTTGATCAGCCGCTCAGACGCCCGGTGGGTTCCACAAAGTACGTCACTACGCGGTGTCACGCAGGCTGATTATGGAAAGTGAGTTTCCAGTAGCAAGTCCAGGCACTCTTTCAGGTCCTGCACCCAATCCCCGTTTTCCCTTCGCAAGAGCGTAGGTACGCCGGGGGTTACGCTTAGAACCTTCCTGATTCTGGCAGCCTCTGTACCTCCTTCAATGTTCTCACAGAATTCCCTCCATGAGTCGCGCTTGGCTTGTCTAATCTTCTTTTTGAAAAGCGACAGCTCTTGCTTGTTGTTAAGAATTCAATATTTCAATTAAAGTCCAATTGTTCAGCATATTTCATATGCTTCATTACTCAATATAGATATTTCAATTCAAGTTCAATTATTCAGCATATTGTCATATTCATCAATATAGTTC
Organism: Nemotelus nigrinus; assembly: GCA_947369275.1. Lineage (NCBI taxonomy): Eukaryota > Metazoa > Arthropoda > Insecta > Diptera > Stratiomyidae > Nemotelus > Nemotelus nigrinus. The sequence continues at coordinate 129,807,881 of OX376373.1, read as the reverse complement.
AATTCAAATTCTGTTGTCATCATATTTTCAATTTGTACATCTACCAATTTGTATAGCGTCATCAATATTAGTTCATTAACTTTCGCTACAATTGTTAACAAGGCAATTTTGAACATATATTCTTAAGCTCTATTGTTATTGGTTATGTTAGCAATAAGTTGGTATAAATATGCGTTATTTTGTTTAATAAAATCAGATTGCTACAGATTACGATCCGAGCGTTTTAACTTACTAGAACAAAGGCGTATCTTTAGCATTCTCTATATGAGCAGTTGGCTGACAATTAATTTTCATACAATTGGTGCATCATCCGTTGTACTCGATGCTAATTAATTTCAGCCTAATCCTCATATAGACAACAGACAGTTGACTGACAAATTGGTTGAGTGGGTGTTTCACCTAATCAACTTATAGAACTAGGTTGGAATCGGTGCTACTACCGATTACAACATTTGAACGACCATACAAAACTCTTTTAACATACTTTTGGTGACCCCGAACGTTGCGAACTATTGAGAAGCTTCTGAAGCATCTGGACAAAGCATACGATTGGTAACCAGTAACCAGAAGATTTGTTGACGATTTTGTGATCATACTTCGATCCGTGGCTTAAGATTACGAAGCCAAATCATCAAATCAGACTTAAGTGTCACAAAGCAAGACTTTGTTAATTAGCCATTTAAAATCCATAATATGGAAGAGTTGGCAAATGAGCAATTTCAGTTGGGCTCGAAAATAGAGCAAAATTATGCGAACTTCAAGAAAGATGGCAAGGAAAGAAAGACCATCGAGTACGCACGAAATCGGTTGTCAGCTCTAGAAGCCAATCGAGAACAATTCATTACTTCGCATAGCAGAATAACTCGCTTCGAGCAAACTAATGCTAACCATGCATATTTTGCGAAGCATTATTACGAACAAGTAATGCGAATTGTTGAAGCACACGAACAAGCGTTGCTGAATATTATAGACAGCGAGCCTACAGAGGCATTAAATCAGGGCCCAGTTAAAAATAAGGCAAACTTGTTGAAGAATCAAAAGGGGCTCATAACTTACATAAAACAATTGATTGACAGCATTAAAACACAAATGCTAACGAAGCAATCGCGACAATTCTATCGATACAAGGTCGAAATTTTGCAAGAGCAAAAACGAAAGCTCGATGAAAATAATCAGGCACTTTGGGTATTAAGCGAAGAATATGGGGATACGGAGGAAAATACGTATAACAGTCTTGATATAGAAATACAAGACACGATAATCGCGTTGCAGAACTGTTTGGATGAAGTTGGCCAGACAACAGATAGCGCTGTTAAATTGCCAAAAGTCACGTTGCCCAACTTCGATGGAAGTTACATGAAATGGGTACAATTCAAGGACTTGTTTGAACAGATGGTTCACACACAGCCCATAAGCGAAGCACAGAAAATGTTCTATCTGCTAAACCATTTAACTGCAGAGGCGCGTACACTTGTGCAACACCTGCCAGTTCATGGGCAGAGCTATTTGACCGCATGGAATTTATTGACGCAGCGGTACGACAATAAGAGGTTGCTAGTGAATGCCTTCCTCAACAAATTGATGGCACAGCCATCAGCCCAAAGTGAGTCAGTTAGTAGTATCAAGCGACTTCACGATACTACTAAAGAGTGTCTCATGGGGTTGTAGAGTCTTGGAATCGAGATCAATTATTGGGATCCAATCATTGTTTATATACTGTTGCAGAAGACAGACAGAGCGACATCCATGTTATATGAACAGTCACTGAAGAACCCAAAGACACTAGATACAGCCTCTAATATGCTAAATTTTTTGGAAACTAGGTTTCAAGCATTGGAGACCATAAACAACAAGGCCCATGCTGGTAAAGAAAAGTTTTCGAACCAGCCAAGAATACGGTCAGCTGCAGTAAACGTCAGCATTGATACAAGGCAACAATGCGTTGTTTGCCAGCAAAGCCATCCATTGTACGCATGCAAGGATTTTAAAGATAAGACGGTAGCAAAGCGCATCGAGATTGTTCAACGCTATAAATTGTGTCACAATTGCCTCAAGTCTGGGCATAGAGCCGCAAATTGTACCAGAGGCACATGCACTAGGTGCAAGGAATATCATAATACATTGCTCCATCGAGATGAATGCCAACAGTCGCAAAGGGAGCTAGGCAAGTCAAATGAAAGCTGTGATAAGGTGCGATCAAAAACAGCTCTAGTAACCCGCTCTACACAAGCCGAACAGACATTCGTTCTCTTAGGAACAGCCGAAGTAACATTGACCGGACGCAACGGGCAGTTAGTAAAATGTAGAGCCCTGTTAGATTCAGGCTCTCAAGTGAATTGCATTACGGAGCGGCTTGCAAAGAAGCTTGCACTAAAAGGAGTAATAGATCCGATTATTATACATGGCATCGGTAGCAACTCCAATGATGCCAATAAGAGGGCTTTCATACAAATTCGATCAGAAACGACTGATTACACTCTACGACTCGAAGTATTTATACTGCCACAGATAGTGACAAATCAGCCATCACGCACATTTGATGTATCAAATTGGAAAATTCCATATGGCGTGACATTGGCAGATCCGAATTTCTGTAAATCAGGAGAAATTGATTTACTGATTGGCGCAGAGCATTATTTCCGACTGCTGACAGACGGTCGCATCACGCTTGGTAAGGATCTTCCACTGATGGAAAATACGTTGTTTGGCTGGATAGTTGCAGGGAAAACGAATATTGCCACTGAGAAATATGCATCATGCTATATCAGTACGGTAGACTCAGCTAGCTTGGAAGAACAAATTGGCAAATTCTGGGAGTTGGAAACTGTTGAGGCGGAAGAATCACAGATGACGAACGCTGAGAACGCGTGCGAAGAATTATTCAAGCAGACCACAACCAGAACCAAGGATGGCAGATTTGTGGTCAAACTTCCGTTTGCATCACCTGCAGCAAGCTTAGGTGATTCGAAAGAACTTGCAGTATCCAGATTTTTCGCTGTAGAAAGGAAACTAGGAAAGTGCCCACAACTGAAGCAAGACTATTGCGCGTTCATGAGGGAATATATTCGGCTCGGGCACATGACGGTAGTACAACAGCCCGATAGCGCACATTATTACCTACCGCATCATAGTGTAATCAAACCGGAGAGCAAAACAACCAAGCTAAGGGTTGTATTTGACGCGTCCGCCAAGACGTCCAGCAACATGTCGCTCAACGATATATTGTACACCGGTCCCAAAATACAAGAAGATTTCTTTACAGTGCTCCTTCGATTCCGATTTCCCAGATACGTGTGCACTGCGGATATTGAGAAAATGTACCGCCAGGTGTACGTAGCAGAATCCGATAGGAAGTATCAGTTGATAGTGTGGAGAGAAGATCCAAAAGATGTGCTTCAGACCTATCAACTTAATACAGTTACGTATGGGGTAACATCAGCTCCATACTTGGCGATACGATGTTCACAGCAACTAGCTAAAGAATTTCAAGCTCACAAACCGCTGGGAGCTCGTGCAATAGCCAAGAATATGTACGTTGACGATATTATGTTTGGGGCGAATACGCTAAGTGAAGCAATAACCATGCAAGAAGAAATAATCGAAGTCCTCGGTCATGGCGGATTCAAACTACGGAAATGGTGTGCTAACCAAACTGCCTTTTTAAAAACCGTCCCGCGTGAGGACATTGTCTCAGAATTAGACATAACAGGAAAACCGGAGCATGAAGTAAAAGCACTAGGCCTGACTTGGCTACCGAATACTGATGAGTTCGGAATATCGATAAAATCCACGATGGAAGACAAAATCACAAAACGGCAGATTCTATCAGAGATTGCTCGGTTGTTCGACCCACTAGGACTCATGGGTCCGGTAGTTGTGACCGCCAAATTAATGTTGCAAAAATTGTGGAATCTAAAACTAGATTGGGATGATGCAGTGCCCGACGAAGTGCATAAGGCATGGCAGCAGTTCCGTCGTGGTCTTCAAGTTCTGAATGACGTCAGAATTTCTAGGCACGTAACAGCCCATAGGCACGCTAAGTCACAGCAGCTCCACGTTTTCTGTGATGCGTCAGAAAAAGCGTATGGAGCCGCGATATATGTGCGATCAGTGTTGACGGATGGCACGATAATCGTAAGATTATTGTGCGCAAAATCCAGGATAGCACCCACAAAAACCGTGACGTTACCTAGATTGGAGTTGTGTGCAGCCAAATTGGGAACTGATTTACTAGTTCGCGTGAGAGGTGACCTCGAATGGAAAGAACCTGTGTATTTCTGGTCCGATTCGGAAATTGTACTGTATTGGATCAAAACGCCAGTGTCAGCACTTCAAAAATTCGTGGCAAACCGTGTGGCAGCAATTCAAGCGAGTTCATTGTGCGAAGAATGGAGGCATGTTCCATCCAAGGAGAATCCAGCCGATCTGATCTCGAGAGGAACATCTCCGGAGAAACTCCAAAACTACCAACAATGGTTTTTCGGACCGTTATTTCTGCATGATCAAGAACAAGGATGGCCAAATTCAGTACCACTCAAGGAATTCGATCTTGAGAAAAAACCCAGTAAGGCAAGTCTGGCGATTTCACAAGGAGAAGGTGGAATCATAGAGTCACTCGCACATTTGAGCTCTTTCTCTCGAATCATTCGAACTACCGCCTACGTACTACGATTCGCCAACAACACCAATCCAAGGGCTTCCCTTAGACAAGGAGAACTTACAGTTCTAGAGCTTGAAAAGGCCGAGGCAGTTCTATTGAAGGAAATACAGAAAAGGTATTTCGCAAAAGATTTGAGCCAGCTGCATAAGCACAGCGGTGTAGATACCACTAGTAGCATTTCTGGGCTGAACCCATTTTTGGATGAACATGGACTCATTCGTGTGGGGAGAAGACTCGAGAATGCTGACATCCCATTTAATGCAAAACATCCGATTTTGCTACCACCTCAGCACGATATCACGAAGCTGATAATGAGAAATCTCCATCACAAGAACAAACACGTTGGACAGCAAGGGCTTCTCGCGATGGTACGGCAAAATTACTGGCCCATAAAAGGCAAAACATTAGCCCGATCAATCGTGCAAGGTTGCATACAATGCGCTAGGCAGAGACCCAAACTATTCAAGCAAATAATGGGTGACCTACCAAAGGATCGAGTCTTACCATCACGACCATTTGTAAGGACTGGCGTCGATTTCTGCGGTCCATTTTACGTTCGAATGGAGATTAGAGGCAAGCCACCGCAAAAGGCGTATGTAGCGGTATTTTGCTGCTTTTCCACAAAAGCAACGCATTTTGAAGTAGTCAAGAACCTAACCACAGATGCTTTTCTCCAAGCGTTAAAAAGGTTTATTGGTAGAAGGGGCAACTGCGAGACAATATACTGCGACAACGCAACTAATTTTGTAGGTGCAAACAATAAGTTACAAGAATTGCATGGCATTCTAACGAATCCGGAGGCCAGACGCAGCCTCCAGGGGTTCTGTACGTCCAGGAAAATTAATTTCAAGTTTATCCCACCAAGAGCTCCACATTTCGGAGGGCTGTGGGAGGCAGCGGTGAAATCTGCTAAAGAATTATTCTTCAGAACGGTCGCAAGCACACCATTAACATACGAAGAGCTGACAACAGTAACGGTGGAGATAGAAGCCGTACTCAACTCCAGACCGTTAATGCCTATATCAGAGGATCCAAATGACTTAGCTGCTCTAACACCAGGTCACTTACTGATCGGAGAACCAATAAATGCAACTATGGATCCGTACTCTCAACTCAATTCAACGTCACTACTAGCACAGTGGAAAGAACTGACGAAGCTCAAGCAACAATTTTGGCAACAATGGAGTAAAGAATATCTCAGCCAGCTACAGCAGCGTTATAAATGGAAGACAGCGTGTGAAGATGTACAACCGGGAATGATGGTAATACTCAAGGAGGATAACACGCCTAGTTTCAACTGGGTCCTTGGTCGTATTATTAACCCCATCAAGGGAAAAGATGGTAGGGTACGTGTAGCAGAAGTGAAAACAGCATCTGGAATATTCAAACGACCAGTTCACAAGCTTGCTCCCCTTCCAATCCAAAACGAAAGTGAGCGAAACACAAGCCTCTCGAATATATCCGAACAATTAAATGAAAGAATGCCAATGGAGGAAGAAACCTCAAGCACTGAACCTACTGCAGCCAAACGTCCGTGCAAAACATCGCTACTGTTAACAGCCCTACTAGTTCTTTGCTGTGTGTGCCCATCTCGAGTTATGCCAATATACAACAAGACAGCCAGCCCGTTTATAGAAGTTACTCCATTTAGCACCCAACCAGGGATATATTTCGAAAATGCTGGAACTGCGGCATTAATTACTGACGAATGGAACCTGGTAGTCTATTATGACTTGGAACCTTTTTGGAAAGAATATACGGCAATTATGAATGGAGTTCAACAACTAAATTCATTGTGCGCTAAGATCCACGATAAACGCCTGTGTCAAGAAACTGTGGAACACTTTCAGGCGACGGCCACTGAGCTGGACAACAGCAATAACCTTTTAAGACCAGACACAGGGCATAGGGTTAAGAGGGCGCCCTTAGACATTATTGGGAACATCGCCAATTCATTGTTTGGGGTATTAGATTCCGAGTATGCCAAAGGTATATCAAACGTCGATAATCAATTCAACCGCGAACCTTATTCAACGATCACGCAAGATCACCACGAAGCAGCTGCAAAAAGTTTACTCGTATCTTCACCACACTACCGATGCAGTAAACAACATCAGCACCACATTAGATAAGCAAAAACTGCTTGAAATTTTTAATTCACTGTCTATAAGGCTACTGCTAGCAACCTTAAATTTCCAGCAAACACAATCATCTATAATTAACGTGTTAACGGACCTTCAACACGGAAAAGTCAATCCGATGTTGATTACACCTGTACAGCTTCGCGATCAAATCAACATGATCAAAGAAAATTTACCTCCACATTTACGACCGCCTGTTGACCAGCATCATCTGTTAGCCCTGTATGGCATCATGACAATACAGGGGCGAATTATATCAAATCATGTTCTGTTCCGCATTAAAATTCCTTTGTTGTCAGACGGCGTATATGAGCTGTGGTCGGTCACACCCGTTCCAATCATGAACAACGGACAATTCGCCGTTATAGATCAAATATCGAAATATCTGCTGGTGAATTTGCACAGAGACCAGTATTACGCATTAGACGATCAAGAATTGCGTACAGCCTGCACAATGATACAACACTTTTACCACATATGCAAGCCAAACCGGTCTAAAACCAACCCAGCTTCAAAGAAAATCACATGTGCGGTGGATATTCTATTACACAAGCCCACGTTAGTCAACTGCAGGTATTATACCACCACCGACGTGCCAAGGTGGATTCAACTAATGCATCCAAACCAATGGCTATATACTACGCGAGATGAGATTGTGGTCAACGTTATATGCAACCACCAACTGGCGCCACAGCACTTAAAAGGAACTGGAATCATCACAATTCCAAGCGGATGTGCGATAAAGGACGACGACACGACTCTCGAATCGAGCCAGCTATTAACAAACACCGTCACATCTGCTGTACTGCCAACCCGAAATATTAGCGAAATACTTATAAAGTCACACCCAAGTCCTCAGCTTCAGCGCCTCCAAGGCGACAATAAGACAATATTCCACAGCGTCCAACAATTACAAGAGCAGATCTCTACGTTACAAAGTCAGACGTCGTTACCTCAATCAAACGTGACGAACCATGATATTCTTCAGTATGGTATCTCTTATACGTGTCTTTCGATTATTCTAGCAGGTCTTGGTTACGTTATACTTCGACAACGTTGCTCACAGGCTCATAGGTCAACATCATTACCGAAGCCAGCACCACGACGCCACAGATCATTCCTTCAATCTCAGCAGAGCTCACCACCATCGCCCGATTTCATGGTCCACATCCAGGATTGAACCCACCGTTCAAGGCGGGGAGTATGTTAAGAATTCAATATTTCAATTAAAGTCCAATTGTTCAGCATATTTTATATGCTTCATTACTCAATATAGATATTTCAATTCAAGTTCAATTATTCAGCATATTGTCATATTCATCAATATAGTTCAATTCAAATTCTGTTGTCATCATATTTTCAATTTGTACATCTACCAATTTGTATAGCGTCATCAATATTAGTCCATTAACTTTCGCTAAAATTGTTAACAAGGCAATTTTGAACATATATTCTTAAGCTCTATTGTTATTGATTATGTTAGCAATAAGTTGGTATAAATATGCGTTATTTTGTTTAATAAAATCAGATTGCTACAGATTACGATCCGAGCGTTTTAACTTACTAGAACAAAGGCGTATCTTTAGCATTCTCTATATGAGCAGTTGGCTGACAATTAATTTTCATACAATTGGTGCATCACCCGTTGTACTCGATGCTAATTAATTTCAGCCTAATCCTCATATAGACAACAGACAGTTGACTGACAAATTGGTTGAGTGGGTGTTTCACCTAATCAACTTATAGAACTAGGTTGGAATCGGTGCTACTACCGATTACAACATTTGAACGACCATACAAAACTTTTTTAACACTTGTAACGATCCCAGTCAGCCACGTTTCCGGAACGCCTTGCGGTGTTAAACGCCCTTCGTGTGCGACCTCTAGCCTCTGTGAGTTCGCCATTCCACCACAAGGTAGCGTTCTTCCTTACGGGCTTTTCCGGACACACGTCTTTGAAATCTGACACTAAGATTCCCGTTAATCGGTTCACCTGCTCGTTAAGCCGTCCTGGACTCGTCAGTTCCAGATCGTCTAGTGCTCTGAGGTGTCTAGTTGTTTTCTTTGAGTAAACTTCCCATTGTGCTGTTCTCGGGTTCCGTACTTTTTTAGGTGAAATAACAGAACAACCGATATTCCAGCATAGCCACTGGTGGTCCGAGAGCGATGGCAGGTTAGAAACCTGCCAGCTGTGGACACTTTTCATTATGCTTGGAGTTGCCAGGGTAATATCAATTACCTCAGCCCTGTTCTTAGTTAAAAATGTAGGTTTGTTACCCATGTTGAGGATGTTGAGGTTGGTTGACGTTAGAAATTCTAGCAAACTCCTACCTCTCTCGTTTATGTTGGTGCTTCCCCATAAATCGTGGTGAGCATTTGCGTCACAGCCGATGACAGCATCCGTTGTCATAGCCGCTACTGCCAATCTTCTCAGTCCGGGCGTGATGGGACCCATGTCGTATGGTAAATAGACCGCCGACAACAGGCACCGCTTCGTGCCACTACCAGCGATCCCCCACCCCACACACACTGTGGTTGTATCCCCATCACAAAGCTGCGGAATCAAGATTGCTTTCACCTCTTTTTTGGCGACAATACATGTCCTTGTCTTGTCCCTTCCTTTTAGCTGGAACACACTGAGGCTGGTGCCGAATCCACAAGCCACATTCTTGTACACAAGCGGCTCCTGTATCAGTGCGATGTCAGCGTGCCCCCGACTGAGATGCCGAAGCAGATTGTCCGTCGCCCCTCTACAGTGGTGCAGATTTGTTTGGACCACTCGCACTTCGGCAACCTTCACTCACCTTCTCCGCTCCAACTTTCAAGGTGATCCTCTTCAGACCGAAGTGAATCAACCCGTTGTTAGCCCGTACTTGATCCGCGGACTCCCGATCGATACCCAGCACAAGCACTAACTTAGCTGCACCAGTTAAGTCAGGCTCCGCAGATTGGTTAGTTAGTTTAACAGCCTGGAATAATCTCCAGCCTGAAACTTTCAGATCGGGGTTCTGTCTTTTTAACAGAGACAGAGCCTCCGAAGCGTTCGAGTGGGGCACCGCCACCTTCACTGTAATCAGCTTGGGCACGGATGTCTCCTCCACTACGTCCAAACCTGGATGGTCTGCAGAAATCTTCAGGACGGTAGACTTAAGCCATTCCGTCGAGAAGACGTCACTACAGGTCACTGCAATGTGGCCGCGAACAATGCTACAGCCCTCAAAGCGAGGTGACCTTTCTTCCGTTGACATGGCAAACTTGAGGAGTTCCTCGGTGATCCGTTTAAGAATCACCTTGGCCACGTCATCCTCAAGTCTCCATTCCAGGGGTTCCTGCTTGTCAACGACGGCCAGCTTAAGATGACTAGCAGCTACGTCCCTAAAGGAACGAACTGCCATCTCCTGTCGTGGCCTCTTCGTTGACTTACCTCTCGGCGAGGTTAGCTCCTCTGAGCGTTGACGTTTACTCGCAGCCGCTGCAGCAGGTTTAACTTGGGCATCCTCGGGTTTCCCTTTGGATTCCAGCGTCACCGTGCTCCTGGCCGCTCATTTTGCCTCTCTCTTTCTGAAGCGTTGGGCATTCCGCTTCCTCCCTTTGGTGGGGTCAGCTGCCGCCACCTTCACAGTGGACTGCAGATCCTCGGAGGCACCACCTCCAGTCTTGGTTACAGCTCTGCCGGGTGGCTTAGCCGCCGCTTCCTTTCCGGTGACCTGCAAGCCTTTCAGCTTGCCGCCTCCGTTCTTGGTCACAGCTCTGCTAGAAGCCGACTCAACCGCCGCTTCCGTTGGACTGGCCAGTGATTCTCCAGACCCGCCGCCAGACTGCTGAGTAGCTGCTCTGCTGAGAGGTACCGCTTCGTCCATCGGACTCACAGTAGATCCCCGAGCGGGTTCTCCATCTAGCCTCAGGGCCCGCAATCTTTCGATCGTCTGACCCTGAGCCGTTTCGATTCTCGACGTTGGTGATCGTGTCACCTTCGAACTCCTTTTGAAGGGGTCCTTTCCTGGTGACTTCCCTCCAGTAGTACTGGTGGGAAGTTTGGTTTCGTTTGAGTCTTTATTTTGATCCATGTGTATATTTTAGATGATTTCAGGTTTGGGTTTCGCGTTCTCGGACCACAGCCGAGGCAATTGCCAGCATTTTGCCTCCCGCTACACCCCGCCCCCATAGGAACAACGTATTGCTCCGACCGTCCTTCCCCCTCTTTGGATCGCGAGGCAGACTCCCCCACGACCGTCCGATGGTTCCGTAGGCTTTCACAGTACGCTGAACCTGCGAACCTTGCTGCCGAGGCAACCAACGTGTCTCCCCTAGTCTAACAGTTTGCTACTCTGTAGACCGCGGTTTGCCAGGTTCCAGAACCGGGCAAAGTGAAGTGTTGGATCCAGAACCCCGCAGGTCAACCTTCACCTCAGTCACCAGCCGAGACCTGTCCCCAGGCCTCCGTGTCACCCTTGCAGGGAGAAACAAGGGCGCCCCTCTGCCGGTTACGGACGAGGCCTCCGTTTACACAGCCCATACAGCTGGCTGCTGTACGGGCGTGCGGCAGAACCAGAAATTTTTTACGTGAGAGAGATCTCTCACCAACCTTACTTAGAAGGGACTAGCCTGATCCAATTAGCCAATCCTCCCTTCCGGGGGATTGTTACCGGCGGCCACCGCGAGGAGGTTATGGATCACACTTTCACCAGACCGAACAGTTGCGGCACGTGTATATTTGCGTATACTACATGTTTTTCCCCCTATTCGGCTGGCGACCGACCGCCCTGTACTTAGTTACTTTGACTAATATATTGAATCCGCAAGAATCACGATTCGGACACAAGCTACCGCCTAGACAACCCGAATAACGATTTTCAAACCCAGAACTTAGCACATAAACTATACACACCGCACTGAACAGGCGGCAGTAAATTCTTCCAACCTCGTTGTTAACAATCTGGAGAGCTGGCACAATGGAAATACTGGCACAATTTTCTTAGCCTCTACCGCTACAGACGCTCGCCAACAAGAGATGCAAAGACCAACACTCGATACACCATAAATTATTCTCACATCACACATCACACACTATCGAAGGTAGAACCAAGAAAAACTTTCCCACCCACAAAATGCGTATTAACAATGTAGAATAAAATTTAAATAAAATTCAATATTTGTAAGAATGATGTCTAATAATTTAGCATGCGATACTATAAAATATTTCACAAAATTTCACTCGCTTAGTGGAAAGCTTAATTAAAATTCCCGTTTCCAATTTACATATTTCAATAACAACGTGTTCTCTAAATAATTTAATCTTTTTTATCAAACTTTGACTCAATCGTTAACTCTTCAAAATTAAATACCGTTTTATCACCCCTAAGAACGCTGGGCGCTAATTTATTACCTGAAACTTTCCGTGTTTCAGTCGAAACCCTTCATCCCCCAACTGGGATGCAAGGGCGGCAGTTTCCGGCGGCTCTAGCTCACGAGACGGGTCGTGAGTGGGTGCCACTCGCTTCGTTATCGGAGCCTGCCTCAGCGTCGTCGCTTCGAAGCGAGAAGGCTGCGACGGTTGCCACTTCAACCAGCGAACGAAGAAAATTACACCAGCGATAGACTGTTTTACAATTATATTGAGTCAATCCAAACGCTCTAACAATCAAAAGTCCCTATCGCCGGTGCCGCGATTCACTATCATTAACTTTCACAAACTATAAAGATACTACCCACATTACATCTAAAGTCCAATAATTAAATACCTGGACTAATCTATTTCGTCGAGTCTACCTCGTTGTTAGTGCTTCACTAAATGGGGACTCCCCGTGTAGCCGCCTCTACGACTGTTTTGCCCTCGCGCTTGCTGTTAGTCGGGGTCGCTCTCGATCACCTGCGAACCGCTCGTACTCGATGTAGCTGCACACGCCGGTTCGAATCGTATCCCCAAAAAAAAACCGCCAAATTACGTCCGAACGTATTAATCGAGCCTTTCGATCCAAAAATCGACTCGTAGCAAATTCCCGTGTGAAACTCTTAAACTCTTCACCCACTCGTTTCGTCAAATCTCTTCCAACGTCTCGTCATGGTCGTTCACAATATGGAATATAGAATCTCGTATTAGTTTCCTGCTCTGCTGTTGCTGAGAACTTCTTCTTACCGTGGTCGCTGGCCAAATAGAACGATTCATCCCTGCCCAACTCCCACAGGGCCTCGCTTAGCTATCCTCGTTACCGCTTTTCCGGTATCTGAATTTCCGTTGCCGACAAAGTACTATTAGAAATATGCAGGCGGGGGCATTGGCCCATGTACTTGCTGCACGCGCATTCACAAGTGCATTTTCTCGCAGTGGTAGCGATCGGAACGCACCCTTTTCGTTCGCCGCTTGGTGGCGGTTCGATCGCCCTTTGACATTTCGCAAGTTTAGCTTTCAACTTGCGACTAATGTTTATTTGTTTTCATTAGTGTCATCATATCGACCGCCTTCATTCCCTAAAATATCCTCATCGAAACTTGCGACTAATGTTTATTGGTTTTCGTTAGTGTCATCATATCGACCGCCTTCATTTCCTAAAGGATCATCAGAGAAGCGAAGTTACGACCGTCTTGGCTGCTTGACCTGGCTGCAGATGTTCTAAACGATTCGGCGACAAATCAGGTTTTCCTTCACGCATCATTGATGTAATTTTCATGGGCATATTTCCCCGTAAGTAATTTAGTTTTCCAATCAATATATAATCTAGTTTTTCCAATCAATAGTCAGACTCCTATTTATCCACAAACTTTTTGTTGTTGTTGTCGTAGTAGTATTGGTGGTGGTTGTTGGGGTCGGCGTCGTTGACGTAGTGGATTTGGTGGTGCCCGTGGGTGAACAGTCTGAACAGGAGCGAGATTTGTTGGAAGTGTAGTTACATTCGAAGACTTAGTTTCCAATGTTCCGATGATGGAGTAGAATTAGTCGGTTGGGGATGGTTGTCGACTGTCGTGATTTCCGCTTGGCCCCTTAGCTGCGCTATGGGTTGCTCGCTTCCGGGTCAGGTACTCGCCGATCGTCTCATATACATCGATGGCGAAGGCTTGGCTTGGCGGAAAGTGCTCGATTTCATCACAGGGGAGTCCAAGTTCGTCGCAGCACAAAGACTGACCATGACCATCATAATTAAAATTTCTATTACCATTAATTAACATTACGAAAAAATTTTCATTATACAATTTGATTTGCCCTACGCATTGGCGTAACATTTCCATTTTATTCAATTCTATCATAATTACAATTTTTATTACCATTAATTAACATTACGAAAAAATTTTGTTTTTTTTTTTTCGATTATACAATTTGATTTGCCCTACGCTCTGGCGTAACTATATATATATATATATATATATATATATATATATATATATATATATATATATATATATATATATATATATATATATATAAATATATATATATATATATATATATATATATATATATATATATATATATATATATATATGTATATATATATATATATATATATATATATATATATATATATATATATATATATTTATATATATATATATATATATATATATATATATATATATATATATATATATATATATATAATATATATATAATATATATATATATATATATATATATATATTTATATATACAGTCAGACAAAAAAGTCTCCATACGATGCTGTTTTTTCTTGATTTATAAGAATAACATTGTGGTATTCCAAAATATTATTAATTTAAAAAATTATATGCTTTCTACAACTCTTTGATTACAAATATCAGGAAAAAAATTTCAAATTTATCCATTCATAACGATATAGTAATTCACGAAAGTAAATTGCTCAAATTTTTATATCAAAAAAGTCTCCGTACGAATAAATGGCAACACCGTGTTATACAAACATGTGCAGTGCTAGACGTGCGTCAACTTCATACAAATATGAGTATTTCTCTTAGCATACAGCTAGCATAGTTATAACCTTGTGAAGATTTGATTTAAGTTCAGATAACATGCCCATCGGCTATGGGTAAGGAAATCAGTTTAGATACGCGAAAAATCATCGTTAAGCTGTATTGCCAAGGAAAGTCAATGGGCGAAATAGCGAAAATAATTGGAAAACCGAAGTCTAGTGTGCAGTATGTCATCAAGCAGTACGGAGAAATCGGATCCTTGAAAAGTAAGCCTCGTTTAGGACGTCCAAAAATGTTAAGTGCTACAGCCCGATGGTCAATAGTGCTTAAAATTAAGGAGAATCCAAGAACCAGCGCATCTAAAATAGCAGACGAGGTAAGAAAGGAATTCAACCTAACAGTTAGTGATGAAACCATCAGGAATGTTTTACCAGAGAATAACTCCCATGGTCAAAAACCTGGGCGTAAGCCTTTTATTTCAAAAGTTAATCGAAAGAAGCGATTACATTTTGCAAAAATCCGCGAAAATAATGATGCTACCTTTTGGAATCGAGTTTTGTTTTCGGACGAGAGCGAATTGAACGTGTTTGGCTCATACGGCAGAGGAAAAGTCTGGCGCAAATCTAAGAAGGAGCTGAACGTAAAAAATCTAGTCCCAACTGTTAAGCACGGTGGTGGTAGTGTGATGGTGTGGGGGTGTATGGCGGCTTCAGGAGTTGGAAAGCTGTACTTTATTGATGGTACAATGGATCGGTGGAACTATCTAAACGTTTTGAAAAATTTGTCTGCGCGAAAGTGTCAATGCTTTGGGTTTGGAAAGTGATTTCATTTTCTAGCAAGACAATGACCCAAAGCATACCTCAATGGTAGTTAAGGAATGACTTTTGTATAACGTGCCCACGCAGCTTCACAGTCCACCACAATCACCTGACTTAAATCCGATTGAACATTTATGGGATGAACTGGAACGCAGAGTGCGGAAACACGCGGTAAAAAGCAAATAAGTGCTTAAAGCTAAACTACAAGTAGAATGGAATTTAATCGGACCGGAAATCACATCAAAACTTGTAAACTCAATGTCCAGGCGTTTGACAGAAGTCATTGAAGCTAATGGAAATGCCACCGAATATTAAATCACATTTACAGAATAATTTTTTTTAGCTTTAGTTTGATTCATTTCTACGTTCGTACGGATACTTTTTTGATGTTAATATTTGACTCATTTGCTTAATTGAACTACTGTTTTAAAATGTGGCAATATTTTTGTTTTACTCTTATCATATTTAGTAATTAAGGAGTTGTCGAAAACATATTCATTTTTGAAATAAAAAAATATTGTAATATCTCAAAGTTATTCTTGTAAATGCAGAAAAGATGGCATCGTACGGAGACTTTTTTGTCTGACTGTATATATCTATATATATATATATATATATATATATATATATATATATATATATATATATATATATATATATATATATATATATATATATATATATATATATATATATATATATATATATATATATATATATATATATCTATATATATATAAATATATATATATATATATATTGACTATTGACTATTTCTCGGGAACGCGCCATCAGATTTATCTTAAACTTTCAAGATCTATAGGTGTATATGCAGAATAGGTTCAAATCTCACTAAATGTCAATTATATTTAACTCTTTGGCGCCGTTGGCTATTTTATTTAAATTAAGGTAACGAAATAAATTTTGAACGTCTTCTGAATGTGCATCGGATAATGTTTTGGAATTTTTCAACTCCATGTGCGCGCTAGGTGCCTAAAAAAAGAACGGGAAAATTTGATAATTTTTAAATTGCGATTACTTTTGACGGAGCTATTTCATCAATATGAAACTCTCAGAACGTACTGGTCTTAGTTAGTATTAAATCTAGGTAGCTTTTTATGATCATGTTGGCAACTCTGTAGCTGGGGCAGGCGCTGAAAGTGAAAACCTTCAAATCATCGACTCTCCTAAAAAAATGTTGCTTCTTGGAAAAAGAGCCACTTATATATAAATCTTATGCTTAACCTACATAGTCGAAGTAAAAAATTTGAAATTTTACAACAGATTCACCTGGTAACCCTTTCCCAATTTACCTATATTTTTAGCATCGAAAACTTCTGTTCACGGAAACTTACGATCCAATAAGCAGAATTAGTTGAAATTTACAAAATGTATTGGTCTTATGGAAGTGATATTGAAATGCGGGCAATATTGTGCCAGTGGTGCTATTTTGAAAAATCACTAAGAAAACTAACTGTTTTTGGCCCTGAAGTCATTAGATTTTGATAAAATTGACACAATAGCTGAACCTTACTTTAAACCACGTTTGGCAGATCGGATCAATACAAAATTCGCAGAGCAGGTTGACCTTAACGATGTGGTATATTATTAAATGAAGGGAAGTGAAATAAAGTTCTAAATGAAAAGAAAGTTCCCTATAATAATAAGTTATTTCGGGACACTTATTATATTATATCGTACCTTTTATTATTATAACAATCAACGATTTTTGTATTCGAAGTAATAAAAGAAAATGAAAGTAAGAAATGTTGTTTCAGTGGGCTAATATTTTAAAATGTTAAGGAAACATATATAATTCTTAGTAGCGTAGTAAAGCACTCACATATATCATGTAAGAAAATTCATCACGCTGGGAAAGCTTTCAACGCATCTACGCGTGAGTTACGGTAACACCACCATAAGCAACGAATCCACCAAGCAACGTGACCTCAAATGCACATCCGGCTATTACACCTTTCGTCTACAACATTTCCCGGCACATGCCGCAACGTAAACAAAATGCAAATTCCAAATTCATTGAATTTAGAACAACACCTGCTGCAAGTCAGCAGTTCAAATGATAATAAATAGATGTAGCGAATCAACCTGAGACAGTTTTTATATCGAAGTCCATAATAAACGTTTGATTAAAGAATTAAAATATCGTTTTTTTTTCAAAAAGCTCTAAGTTTAAGATTTAACTCGTCTTGCTCAACGTGCACGCACTAGCACAGCAAAGATGCAACTAAAACGTGCTCTTATAGTTTGCTTCCATAGAGGCATATTTGATTCATATACATTCCATTTGC
This sequence comes from Nemotelus nigrinus, assembly GCA_947369275.1. Classification (NCBI taxonomy): domain Eukaryota; kingdom Metazoa; phylum Arthropoda; class Insecta; order Diptera; family Stratiomyidae; genus Nemotelus; species Nemotelus nigrinus. The sequence goes on along the minus strand of OX376373.1, from coordinate 129,790,051 downwards.
TAACTCAAAAGCTCCGCCGAAAAACAAGGCGAAAGCTTCGCTCGCGTCGTTTGGCTCTTCGACTGTGGTTTTCACAGAAAGCTATATGACTCACCGTATACATTTTTAGCGTGGCGCGAATTTATAGATTTCGCCCTCACCGCACCTAAAGAAGTTATCACCACATAAATACCTATTGTGGGTGGCGACGCGGTTACAATATCTAGACAATGCCCTCCTAGAAGTACGGGCCGTCAGGCTACGTAATCGTTCTCGCTGTGACGTCATGGCTGTAGGGAATTTGATATTTCCACGAGGCAGTGCCGACACACACCGAGATTTCACTTGCGTTTTTTTAGCTAAAATATGAATAAAACGTTGGTTTTTTGTGCGCGGATGCATTGCCGTGTTAATATTTAGTTACAACTTGTATTTTGTGTCACTCAATTGTATCGAAAGTGAATCGACACAAACACCACATAACCTAAGAACATCTGACAAACATTTCGTGGCGAATTTTTCTAATTATACCGCGCGCACCGCAATAATTTGTGTTTTAGCTGTTCACTAGCACTGTTCCCCGGATCTCACTTTGTTTTCAATTTACTCACTTTAACAAAACCCGTAACAATTAACATTTGCCCGCGGACGTCCCATAAGACTATGTGTGTTTCTCGCGACATTTTGGCCTACTGCTCTGACGTCATCATTCTGCATTACGGTCCGTACTTCTAGGAGGCATTGATCTAGAGGAGTATTCACTAATAACGCCAACTATAGCTGCGTTTTATTTTCATCCAGAGTGTAGTAGGTATCCTGGATGCATAATAAAACGATCCAGAGTAGCACGCGAGTTTTTTTCTGTCAGACAGTTGTCATTTCAAAATTTGAGCTGTCATATAACCAACGCCGTTTTCAAATGTATGACTATTTATCCTGGTTGCCAGGGTGACATGGAATTTTTTGAAAATTCCAACTATTCCATTTGATATGACTTTTCGAAATACGTTCCACAGAGAGCACGAGTACGAACTCCACTGAATTCACAAGTGTTTGTACTCTGGATGTTGTTGTTGTTTCGTGTGCAAATTGATATCCTGCACTACTCTGGATGTATAATAAAACGCGCCTATTGATGAAGATGAACTCTAGTATTCCACTTTTTGGAGCTTACACTTCACATTGTTGCACCGATTGTAGAGTTTACGACAAAAATTTTAACAAATGTTCGAAAAACATTAGTATTAAAATCGATTCGGCCAAAAATTCATATTTCCATATATATATATATATATATATATATATATACATATATATATGTATATATATATATATATATATATATATATATATACATATATATATATATGTATATATATATATATATATATATATATATATATATATATATATATATATATATATATATATATATATATATATATATATATATATATATATATATATATATATATAGATATATATAAATATATATATATATATATATATATATATATATATATATATATATATATATATGATTGATTGAGATTGAAATAAAATTGAATTCATAAGTTGCTGACGAAACGAGTAGATTTGGTTATTCGAACTATTTCAAAATTAGCGGCGACTCGCGAATTGAGTGAATCGGGCTGATAACTGGCGTGGAAGCAGAACGGACTTTTTGATTTTGATTTAAGGTTAGTGAAGGTTTGAAAATTTATTTAATTGTCTGGCTATTTATACATACATAGAAACTGGTAGTATTTAAGTGAAATTTATGTGAATTCCTTTTGTAAGTACTGAGTGGTGGCCTATCCGACGTCTCGCCGGTAATATAGTTATACGTGAAGAAATTCGCCGCCGGGTGAATGGACGGCTAAGGAATAAAATTATTGCGTGTAGTAAAGCTTGGTCGTACTTCCGTGTCGGCATTAGAGATTTTGACATATCGTGCATTGGCGTAGTGTAGAAAATTTGTTCGGATTAGAGCTCGAAGTTGTGGAATAAATTAGATTACGTTGATTTGAAATGTGTATTATGAGTCAAAGGTGTGGGAGGCTTATTGAAGATTAAAGCGGAAAGGAAAAAAAAAACAACAAAAATTATTATCAAATGTTAGTAGCCCGCCCGTGGGTGGAATGACCTTGCATGATCAGTGAATGAACCGGGAATTGTGCTACATAGTGATCGTATTGGCGCGTTCGCAGTAGAGGTTTAGATCCCACGCGTATTATCCTAGAGTACAGACTGATCGGTGATCAGTCGTAAAATTTAGGAAATAAAGTAGAATCCGTGAAGCTGGAAGTTCGTGCTGGGAGTCGTAGACGTTTTATGCTGATTATAGTGGCAGAATAGGTACCTACGAATACCTAGGCAAGCTGGTTGTGGTAAAGCTTGGTTGGTACTGTAGATTTCCGTGGGGAGTAGAAGTGGAGCGGAAGAGCGTCGTGTTGGAAAGTCGGCAGAAGTGTCCTCGGGGAATTAACATTGACCCTGGGAGCGGTGTGTAATTGAGGGCACCACCTTAGTTGAAATCTGGTGAGCCGAATCTTGCTCGCGGCTCTTGAGGCTCGAATGCGGGGTGAGTAAGTGGCGCCCACGACTCGTCTTCGACGAGTTAGTCCGGAACCCATAAGGAGCCTCAGCCGGACATCCAACGTGGGGCCGTAATTAGCGCGCAGAAGGACCAAAATTTCGCGATATACGATTTCGGAAATCGTGTGAAACGTAACAAGTGTTAGTGTCAGTGAAATTAGACGGAACCGAGGATTTAGACTCAGGAGCGAGGATCAACCCCGGAAACGAGTGGTTTTCAAGTGGGAGCGGTTCCAGAGACGACCAGTATAAGGTCAGGGTGATCGTTTTACATACGGATACCTGGGAAATAGAAGCAAAAATAATCTTATATGAATTTTTGCAAATATTGTATCATAATAGAAAGAAATAATATATAGCGGTTAGCATCAAAATATAAGCCTGTATATTAGTATTATTATTTGATATAAAGGGCTGAAATCTCATACAAGATGTCAAACCACGCCAAGATCCTGATCGACAGGCTAAACAAGGACGAGTAAGCCTATGAACTGGAGGTTAGGGGCCAGCAGACTAGAACGATGGAGACCATGCGGAAGACACTTCCGGTTGCGCTGAGGGCGGAAGCGTCGATGGACACTGCTTTGGTGTCTGTGCGGGACTACCCTTACTCCCTTGAGGAGAATATGACGGCCGTGAAGGAAAAATTGGTGGAAATACAGGCACTGATAGCGGGATTTTCTGGGAAACCACAAACCTCGGAATTCCTGAAAATCAAAGCGAAGATAGAGTTCGGCATGCGGCGACTGGGGAATGCACAGCATGAAGATGGGATCATGAGTGACGAAGCCAACAAATTACGAGTGCATTTGATCATGGCTATGGGGGAACTTTTGGTAAAAGCGGAAGGAGAAGATGGTGAATTGGAAGCGGAATCGGAACCAGACAATGAAAGTATTGGCAACCGCGATGGGCAGAACCAGGGTGACGAGCCTGCGAGGGAAGCCGTCAGGAATAGAGAGCCAATCCAGGATGGAGATGGACCGAGGAACCCTTCTTATTTTCCACCCCTAGAGTGACTGTTGGGGCGACGAAGGGTCAGGATGTGGCTAAATGGGGACTTCGCTATAATGGTGATTCTGGGTCCTTGAGTGCATTTCTGGAGAGAGCCGAAGAGTTGCGGGAAGCCAGGGAAGTGTCAACAAGGCAGTTATTCTAGTCAGCAGTCGAGTTATTTGAGGGGAAAGCGCTGATTTCTTATCATGCAAATCGGATGCGCGTCAATTCTTGGCAAGAGTTGGTCGCGAAGATGCGCGCCAAGTTCCTGCCTCCAGACTACGACGACCGGCTTCTCATGGAAATAGGGAGACGCACTCAAGGGCCGGATGAAACAATTGGCGTATGCGTGTCAGCAATGGAGGGGTTGTTCCGACGCCGTGCCACCCCCTGCACAGAGGAAGAAAAATTGAAGATTCTTCGCAAGAACATAACCCCGCTCTATCAAACCCAATTGGCGCTGACACCCGTGAAGACGATTGCAAACCTAGTCAAAGTTGGACGCTCGTTGGAGGCAACACGTGTTGCGGTGGAAGCATATATGCCACCCCCTACGCAGAAATCCCAACGGCTCCTGGAACCGGATCTGGCTTACGTGGGAGTTAATCCTGGAACAAACCTTGCCTCCTTACAGAGAGAAGAAATACGCTGTTGGAACTGCCAAGGCATCGGGCAAAAGACCAGAACTTGTGCAGAGCCTCAGAGGTGCTTTGGTTGTGGCCGAGTGGGGGTGAGGAAAGCAACCTGCCCTAATTGTCGAGGAGCGCAAAATCCAGGGCGAAATTTCAGGGGTCATTCTGATATAAACCAGGGTAGAGTCAATTCCCAGGGTAGTGCCGGTAGAGTAGGACCAGTAACCTCAACACGCCAACAGTTGGGACACGAGCGGTGTGCTCAGTAAGCGACAGCCTGAGCACTAAACCGTTAGAAGACGAAGCCGCAGTGGGCACACAGGTTAGTTACCTACTAAACAGGAAGCAAGGGGATAATTGCCCATATATATATTCAGGTAGAAATTTTAGGTCACAATTTCCTTGGGCTTGTGAGCTCAGGGGCTTCCCATTTGGTGATGGGTGGAGAAGGATGGCGGGTTTTGGAACAACTAGGAGTGGAGCTGTTGAAATCCGAACAACAGTCCATCAGAATGGCGAATAACCAGGGGTGCTCAATCGCGGGAACAGTGGCCATACCGGTGAAGCTGGAGGGGAAGGGGGATTGGTTAAGAGTGCTGGTGGTCCCAGAACTCCCACATCCTTTAATACTCGGGGTAGATTTTTTGCGACAGTTTGGACTGGTTATGACTCTGAGGAAAGAGCACTGGGAGTTCGTCGGAACGTTAGAGGGAGGAGGGACAGAACAGCTGAAACCGAGAAGCCACTTGACCGAGAAGGAAGAAAGCATTCTCAGTCAGTTGGTGCAGAAGGAGTTTGAGGACATGGGGGAGGGTATTGGCTGTACAGACAGAGTTGAACATGTCATCCGGACTTCGGCACCACCGATAAAACAGCGATATTACCCTGTTTCGCCTGTGGTTCAGCAACATGTTGAGTCAGAGCTGAACGAAATGCAAGCCCAAGGTATAGTCGAGCCATCATCTAGTCCCTGGGCTTCGCCCATAATCCTAGTCAAGAAGAAAGATGGCAAGTATCGTTTTTGCGTAGGCTACCGCAAACTGAATGCAGTCACGGAGCATGATGCCTATCCATTGCCATATGTGTCGGCTACGCTGGATAAATTACGGGATGCAAAGTACCTGTCATCGCTTGGTGTTAAGTCCGCGTACTGGCAGGTGCCCATGGCAGAACAATCCCGGAAATACACAGCCTTCACTGTACCACATCGTGGTTTCAGGCTGCAGAATGCACCAGCGACATGGCAACGTCTGCTAGACCAAGTTCTAGGTCCAGATTTGGAACCGTTTGTATTCACATATCTTAACGATAATATAGTGGTAACGCAAGACTTTGGGAAACATGTGGAAATTTTGAAGGAGGTATTAAGTCGCTCAAAGAAAGCCAGCCTTAAAGTCTCCAAGGAGAAGTGCGAATTCTGCCGCCGATAACGTAAGTACTTGGGCTACGTCGTGGATGAGAAAGGCCTGATGTGGATCCTGACAAGGTGAGGTGTGTGATGGAGATCCCTGCACCTACCAATGTGAAGGGAGTACGCCAGTTTATGGGAATGGTCTCGTGGTACAGGAGGTTTATTCCCGACTTTGCCACGATGACGGCACCACTGACGAACCTGCTCAAGAAAAATCAGAAGTTCGAGTGGACCCAAGACTGCGAGACTGCTTTTACACAGGCAAAGGTGAAATTGTCAACAGCACCCATCCTCACTTGCCCGGGTTACAATCTGCCTTTTGTGATCCAGACATACGCATCAGACTTAGGCCTGGGGGCGCTGTTGTCGCAGAAGTATGCCAATGGAGAGAGGGTAATATGTTACCTGAGTCGTTCCCTGTCGAAAGCGGAAACACGGTATTCGACTACAGAGAAGGAGTGTCTGGCGGTAATTTGGGCAGTGAAGAAATTGCGGCCATACGTGGAAGGAGCCAAGTTTTCGGTAATCACGGACCATTACTCACTCGTATGGTTGAATAATCTTAAAGATCCGATGGGACATCTGGCCAGGTGGGCGGTGCGACTTCAACAATACCCGTTCGAAATTATCCACAGGAAGGGAAAGGAGCATCTGGTGCCTGATGCACTGTCTTGACTGTTGCCAGGGAATCAAGTGGCAGCGGTAGAACCACAAAGGGATCGTTGGTATATAGGAATAAAGGAGAAAATAGCCAAAGCCCCAGCGCAGTACGCGAATTGGAGAGTAACGAATGGACAGATATGGAAACATCTGCCAGGGCGTTATCCGGAATCGGAGGGAGCAGAGGCGTGGAAGAGGGTGGTAACTAAAACGGAGAGAAAAGAAATTCTACAGAGGTGTCATGACGACCCCACGGCTGGACACATGGGGATTAGTCGCACGCTAGGTAGAGTAGCGGCCAGATATTATTGGCCGAAGATGTCGACGGATGTGGCGGTCTATGTCCGTAGATGCCAAACCTGTCAAGCTAATAAGGTGGAGAGGAAAGCTCCAGCGGGACTCATGTCCTCTCAACAAGGGGAACCACATCAGCCTTGGGAGATGGTTTGCGTGGATTTGATGGGGCCATTCCCACGTTCTAGTCACGGGCATACGTTTATTCTGACTGTTCTAGTTAAACCACTATACAATTAAAAACCGTCACGGGTTATGCTTTAAAAATTCTTTATTCTACTGGAATTAGATTTAACAATGAATTTCAATTTTCAATGAATGTACAAATTTCTCTAACAACCGATTTCCTTTCACACCATCTAAATTCAAAAATCAACTGTACAGTGAAAATTTCGGTACTTTCTTTTGTTATACAACTTTCTCTTAATTCTCTTGTTATATTTCCAGTTTTACCAGTATTCTTCTTCACGGTGAATATCAAGTGTAGAAAACAATTGTGATTGGACATTTAACATGTAGTGTCAAATGACAAATGTTATGTGACAACTGTCATCAAAGTAAATGCTGATCGCGAACATTGGAAATTGACCTTAGATAAGTATATATTTTTGTTGTCTTGAACTCTATCCTTTTGTTGTTTTTTCCTTTCAGACTCCCGCGTTGGAGAGGCCACCGTTGTGTCGCAACATTCTCCCCCAGATGAGGTGTGTGTAGTGCCTCAGTATTATGTATTGGACTGACTTCTGAAATGGTAAGTATTAATTGGCTAATCTATTTTGATTAATGTTGTTTGTACGTCACGTCTGCGTCTGGATACTATTTAGATCTAGATTCCTATCGTTAATGTTTTGTCCGATGTGCCGGTCAAGCTGATGCATTCGTTCAACTCAGTTTTGGCATGGTGAAGTTGTCCCACCTATGCTGGGCGTCCACCTATACCATCACTGATTTGTATGGAATTCCAAAGACTTCTCACGTTAAGTTGTTTCGCGAATTTATTTGATATGGCAAGGTCTTATGGAGGAAAAGGATGTGTAAGGAACATTTTGATAGAAGGAATTAAAAGGTGCATTTCTTATGTATATTTTGCGTAGGTACTAGTGCAATTTTTGTGACTGATCGTTTGTATGTCTTTCCATTTGACCATACGGTTACTACTCGTACTAGGGAATCGTTTCCTGGATGAAGCTCTATAATTCTGGCTAATGGCCAACGATAAGAAGGTAATTTTTCATCCTTTAGTATACACAAGTCGCCCACTTTGACATTGTTTTCTGTTGTATTCCATTTGGGCCTAACTTGCAAGCGATTCAAATATTTGGTTTTCCACCGTTTCCAGAAATCTTGCGTTATCTTTTGTGTTGTCTGCCATCTATCGAGATGGTTGATATTGTCGCCTTCGAAATCTGCTTCGGGTGGTGCTAGTAGTGTATCGCCAATCAGGAAATGTGCTAGAGTAAGTGCCGTCGTGTCTGAGGCAGGCTTCTATTCTAATTAAGATGGTGGACAATTCTTCATACGTTAGAGCAATGTTGCCCACAATTCGGCGCAGATGAGACTTTATAGATTTGACTCCGGCTTCCCAGAGCCCACCAAAATGCGGCGAAGCTGGAGGATTGAAATGCCACGTAACGCCATCATTGGCAAGTATTTCGGCAGCCTTTTTGTTGATTTCTGATAATTTGTTCAATTCAGCATATGCCCCGACAAAATTTGTTCCACAATCGGAATACATATGTCCACTAAATCCTCGTCTTCCCATAAATCTTCGTAATGCTGCAAGGAATGCTTGTGTCGATAGGTCACTAACAATTTCGATATGTATAGCTTTTACTACTAAACAAATAAATATAGCCACGTAGCCCTTCGATGTTTTACTACCTCTTCCTCGCCTGTCTTTTATGTCGAATGGTCCACAAAAATCAACACCCGTATATGTGAATGGGCGAGAAATAGTTACGCGAGCTGCTGGCAAGTTTCCCATCAGCTGAGTTACACCGTTCGCTTTGGCCCGAAAACAGCGGATGCATTTATGTACAAAATGTTTGATCCGGTTGCGACCATCTATCAGCCCAAATATTTTTCTCAACGTGTTCAGCATTAGTTGAGTTTGTCCATGCAAGGTTGCTTGATGGACTTGATGCAACATTAATTCAGTGAACCTTCCATTTCGTGGGAGAATTATTGGATGCCTTTCATCAAAACTCAATTGTGCATTTTTTAGACGACCTAGGACACGTATTAATCCAGTTTTGTCTATGAAAGGGTTAAATTTGATCAATTTACTTTTTTTTTTTAATTGGTTTGTTATTCAAAAGACAGGGTATTTCTTGTGAGTATTCACTTTGTTGAGCGTGTTTGATCCAGAATTCGAATGAGTGTCGCAGCTCTTCACTGGTTAAATATGGTGGATTTTTTGTTCGATTTATTTTCGATCTGCGAAAATGGAAGCAATAAGCGGTAATTCTAATTAGTTTCGATAATGTTGAATATCTTTGCAACCAAGTGTCTAAGAAACTTTCTGTGTGTATTCCTACATTAACAATGTAATGTTTTCGTTTTTCGACTTCAACTGATTTGATATCTCGCATTTTAGGCCATGCATCGATGTCTTCGGATAACCAGCTTGGTCCGTGCCACCATAGCTCATTATGTATTAAATCGATTGGTTTTACTCCTCTGGAAGCTACATCTGCTGGATTGCATTTAAATGGAACATATCGCCATGGTATGTTATCAGTGTTCTCAAGGATGAGAGCCGTTCTGTTAGATACAAATGTATTCCATCGAGTGGGGTGACCTTTCAGCCATGCTAGCACGATCTCTGAGTCACTCCATAACCAGGTAGGTATGTTTTCAATTTTTAATGATGTTGTAACTTCTTTTAGCAATCGAGACAATAGTACAGCTCCGCATAGCTCTAATCGTGGAATACTAACTGGCTTCACTGGTTCCACTTTGGTTTTAGCCATTAATAGATGACTGTTGACAGCCGAGCCTGCACGCACTACCACATAGATTACTGCTGCGTAGGCACGTTGAGAGGCGTCACAAAATCCGTGAAGTTCTATTTTCGAGTTTTGTTGGAAAGCTACCCATCTTGGGATTTTAATGTTTTCTATTTCCGGTAATTGGCTCAATAATGTCATCCATTCCGTGTTTAGTGCAGTTGATATTGGTTCATCCCAATCTTGTCCCGATAACCATAGTCCTTGTAGTTAAATTTTAGCTGATACCATAATAGGTGCTATCCAACCTAATGGACCGTAGAGACGTGCAACTTCCGATAAAATCGAGCGTTTTGTGTAGGTTTCTAATTGCTTATGCCTTTTCAATCGATAGGTGAAGGTCTGCTAGCGGATACCACATTATTCCTAGCGATTTGTATCCATTATCCATATCCATATTGATCGCATCTTGCATTTCAATGTTTTCAGATGGGATTCCTTCTAAAATTCGTTTGTCGTTTGTTATCCATTTTCTCAATTTAAAACCGCCAGAATTCAACAATTTAATGAGTTCGTCTCTTTTGATAATACATTCTTTTAGACTATTTCCTCCAGATAATAAGTCGTCTACGTAAAATTCTTCGAAGACTGCTCTACTTGCATTTGGATATCTTTCAATTTCATCTATTGCTAATTGGTGTAAAGTTCTGATTGCTAGAAACGGCGCTGAAGTAGTTCCAAAGGTTACGGTAGTCAGAAAATAGTCTTTAACTAGATCAGTTGGCTGTTGCCTCCAAACAATTTTCTGAAATTTTGCATCTTCCGGATGCATATCTATTTGTCGGTACATTTTAGCAATGTCGGCTACCATTGCGAACTGCTTTAACCTCCATCTTATGAGAATTGATGTCATGGTGCTCTGAATAGTCGGTCCTGTCAATAATATATCATTCAAAGACACACCAGAACTCGTTTTCCTTGATGCATCAAACACCACTCTTAATTTTGTAGATGTGCTTTCTTTCTGCACTGCGTGATGTGGAAGGAAGTTAGCTGTGCTGCGTATGTTTCCAGATTCAAACGTGACTTCTCTACAAACGGGAACTTCCTTCATGTGACCTAGACATATATATTCTTGCATTACTGCTGAATATTCTTCTTGAAGACTTCTGTCCCTTTCGAAGCGTTTCTCCATCTGTATTAAACATTTGATTGCATTTTCTCTGGAAAACCCTGGTGAATTTTGACTCTCTGTGTTTCTAAATGGCAACCGAACTTGATATCGACCGTTTTGCTTTCTCTTGACATTTACCTTATAGTGTTCTTCACATGCTTCTTCTTCTTGAGTAATATTTTTTCCCTTTCCAACTTCCTCAATCTCCCAAAAATGTTTAAGTTGCTCACTAATTTTCACGTCCTCCTCTATTTGCACATTAAGTGTGTGCACTATTTGCGCGTTGTAATCGCTGAATCTACCTGATATTATTCAGCCTAGCTTAGTAAGTTGTAGCACTGAACCTAGAGTCAATTTTCGAATTTTTCCAAGTAATAACTGAGCGTAAGCTTCAGCTCTCAATAAAATATCAATCTTGCTCGGTTGGTCAAAGTGAGGATCAGCCAGATCTAAATTTTCAATCTGTTCTCGAATTGATGTGGAAATTATTTGCGATGGGATGAAATTTGTCAACTTTCTCAACACGAGAGCATCTACTTTCAAATATTCGTTTGTTTTGGTGCGAAGTTTAATTTCCAAAGTTCCGTTCGTCGAAATACCCTTTGTCTCTCCAATACCAGCTACAGTGATGTTTGTCGATTGCCTTTTCCCTCCAATTCTTTGAGCTGCACTCTCTGTAATGATTGACGCCTTTGAACCTTGATCTAGCAGAGCGCGTAGTGTTATAAATCCAGTCGAAGACTCAACCGTCACTAATGCTGTTGCTAACAATACCGTTTTTGTAGCATTGCTAGTCGAAGAGTTTATCTTCGTGACTGTTGTCACTGAAGTCGAAGGTCTATGATCCAAAGAAGTCAAAGTCGATGGTCGAACATTGTGTGAAAACGAGGTTGAAGGTTCTTGATTGAATTCTAAGGTCGGAGGCAGATTATTTTGAGTAAATGAATTCGATGTTTGGTTTCTATGCCAAGATGAAGATTGCGACTGGTGCGGAAGGACTCCGGTTGTAGATACATTGGGTTTATGCAGAAGTGTGTGATGTGCCTTTTTACATTCGAAACATCTTGACGTGCTGGGACAGTTTCCCACTAAGTGTCCTTTGTTCATGCAATTGAGGCACAAACCATTTCTTTTTACCATATCAAATCTCGTCGCATGATCTGATTGAAGAAAAGTGGTACATTGTCTTAAATGATGTGGCCCCTTACACGAAATACACATAGTAGGCTGCTCGTGTTTTGTCAAAAACACATTTTGTGAAGATCGAGTGGATTTATTTTTTTCTACCCCAGCAGCCTCTAATGCTCTAAAACGACGCTGCAAGAACTCTGTGAGGTCTTTAAACGATGATGTTTCTTTGTGCGCAGCTTGCTGTTGTTCCCAAATTTGACGCGTCTCAGTTGGTAGTCGTTGAGTTGTCAAATGCACTAACATTGCATCCCAAATATTCGCTACCTCTAAATTGACGATTGCCTGAACGCTGTCGGTAGTTTTATCGAGTAACATTTTAATGGACGAAGCGGATTCATTTGCGTTATTGATGGCCAGCAACCTTCTAAATTGAGTATTTAATAGAACGCGCTTATCATCATAATGTTCTATGAGCAATCTCCACGCGGAATTATAATTGGATTCAGTGATCGAGTAATGTTTGAGAAGTTGTTCAGCTTCCCCCGAAAGACTGCATTTTAGGTAGTGTAACTTCTCTACTCGAGATAAATTAGATTTATTGTGAATCAACGATACAAATAAATCTTTAAAAGAAGTCCACTCCCCATAGTTTCCATTAAACTTCGGTAAGTTTATGCGTGGAAGTCGAACATCCATGTCATCGTTTGATTGACAAGAATGATTTTGTATCTCATTGTCAACCTGTGCTGCCTGTGCCCCTTGTTCCAATTTCAGATCTTCTAGATCTATTTCAAAACTCAAATTGAGTTCTTCAAAAGACAAAATTTATCTTTGAAATACTCTAAATCAAGATCGGTTTGCTCTTTGACTAATGCGAGTATCTTCTGATGCGTTTCCAGGAAAGTTTGCCGAATTTCTTGCACTCGCTGTAGTAATTTCGTGGCATATGCAAGAGTTTTTCGTACTTTCGCATCCTTTCTTAAGTTACTTTGCATTTTATGCAATTGTTCGAGTAGCAATTTCTGCTGAGTTAGTAACCGGTCCATAATTTATACGATTATATTTACGATTATAATTTTTGCGAGATTCGATATATTTTCGAATATATTTTGCACCATAAGTATAAATATTGTACACTACAATTGATTACTGACACAATTAGAACTGAATGAATGATGGTGAAATCTTCCTATCTATCTAGCTACTATGCCTCAATGACTCAGCTTTTTGCTTTGCTGATATCACGGGAAAATTGTCCCAAATCTATGCTATATGATGTAACACCATCAATTCGCACCCAATTAGCGCTAATATACTTAGTGTCAGTCAATCACGAATTTTGCATTAATCAAATTAACAAATATATATTCAGTCCTTTGTAATTGAGCAAGACTGATGTGTTTTCAGTATTTATAAAATCTAAACGCATTATCTTCCTTGCGATAGTAACCTTTACACTTCGTCCCGGCCGTATACTGGCTAATCCCTTAGCAGTGTTTCGGGTTTCGGTATGGGTTTCCTTATTACTAATGTTCGAAGAAGAACATTAGTATTAAAATCACTTTGGCCAAAAATTCATATTTCTATATATATATATATATATATATATATATATATATATATATATATATATATATATATATATATATATATATACATAAATATATATATATATATATATATATATATATATATATATATATATATATATATATATATATATATATATTTATATATATATATATATATATATATATATATATATATATATATATATATATATATATATATATATATATATATATATATATATATATATATATATATATATATATATATATATATATATATATATATATATATATATATATCATCAAAAAATTTAAGTGAAAAAATCTCAGGAACGCGCCATCCGATTGAACTGAAATATTTAGGACACATTGGTGTATATGCAGAATAGTGCCAGGTCTCAGAAAAAGTTAAAAATCTTTAACCCTTTGGCGCCGGCGGCCATTTTAGTGATTTTTTTAATATAACTATTATTCCGTACACAAGTAATTTTTGCAAAAATAAAGTTGACGACATAAATTCCGAACAAGTTTTACATGTGAATCGGATAATATTTTGGAATTTTTTAACCCATATGTGAACACTCATATGTGAATTTTGTGCTTTGTTTACAAAGAAAAAAAAATTTGATATGGTATAACGGGCACGCCTGGTAACCCTTGCCCAAGTTACCTATATTTTTAGCATCAAAAATTTCTGTTCACGGAAACTCACGATTCGATGAACAGAATTTATTGAAATTTGCAGAATGTATTGGTCTTAAATAGGACCAGGTCTGATAGAAGTGATTTTGAAATGCGGGTGATTCTGTGCCAGTGGTGCCATCTTGAAATATCACTAAAAAAGATAACTGCTTTTAGCCCTATAAATTCTGCTTGAATCGTTCGATTTTGCTGAAATTCACACCGTAGCTGCACCTTATTTCAGACCACGTTTGGTAGAAATTTGGTTGAAAAATTCGGTTGGATGTGCCAGCTATGATAATTTTGGTGTCTTAAATTTGAAACAATTAAAATTTGGAAGTGAAAACATTCAAACCATCGAATATCCTAAAAAATGTCTGTTTCTACAATAAAACCAATCTGTATACAAATCTTATGCTTAATCTACACAGTCAAAGTAAAACTTTGGAAATTTCATGTCGGACAAGAACGGTAACCCTGTCTCAGTTAACCTATATTTTTAGCTTCAAAAACTTCTGTTCACGGGAACTCACGAATCAATAATCAGATAGAATTGGAATTTGCAGAATGCATTGGACTTAAGTAGGGACAGGTCTGATAGAAGCGATTTTGAATTGTAGGCAACTCTGTTCCAGTGGTGCCATCTTGAAAAATTACAAAGAAAAAAAAATGCTTTTTGCCCTATGAAATGTGAATAAGTTACCAGATTTTCATGAAATCGACACAGTAGCTGAAACTTACACTTAACTCTGTTTGATAGAAATTTGGTTGAAAAATTCGATTGATGCTGCCAGCTATGGTAATTTTTGTGTCTTTGGTTTTGAAAATTCGCTCAGGAAAATAAAACTTTTTGCCCTATAACTTCCAGTGCAGTCATGAAATCAATACGAATTTCATACAATTACTGGAACCTATTATAAACATTATTCAAGCCTAATTTGCTTGAAAAGCCATGATAGGGTTGCCAGCTATTGTTGGTTTTTTGTTTGTTTGCAATATCTATATTTAGCGGTTTTATCGTAGAATTTTCAATTGGTTATGATATTGTAGTGACAATAAACAGCAAATATTAAGCTTTCGACTTTTTGAAAAAACTCGCTGCAGGTAACCCTAAATTTCTTCATACTCCTATAACTTCAAACGTTATATAACAACGTGAAGCAGATGTGATATATTCTTGGCTTTGATACTGGCGAAAGGTTGCCAGCTAGAGTCGGTTGTGCTACTTTTGTATCAATAAATGCTAACAGTTAGTATTCATACCGCAAACATTTACAATGAAAATAAATAACCCCAAAGTCCTGCAAATTTTTCGGATCGCAGCCCCAAACTCCAACTTCAGTTACAGTGCTGCATTCACTGAGCATTTTCTTCATTGATATTATATGAGATGCTGCTTTCAAAATTTTGTGATATAAGCAACTGATAACGAATATAATTAACCCGTGTTTTGCTCTCATAAACGTTGAAATTCATGCCAGTGGTAATATCTGAAACCTTCTACCATATGAGTTATAATGCATTCTTGAGACAAAAGTAAAACGTGGCATTTGAAACAATTTGGCCGTAATAAGCAGCGCATGTGGTGGAATATGCACTCAAAACCTGCACGACTCTTCTACTGTTCTTCGAACATTAGTGTTTCTAGCGGTTCAGGTGCGCTAGAGTTTTTTTTTTGTTTTTTTTTTTGTTTTTGTTCCTTTTTTCTTCATTTTCTTCTTCCGTCTATCTTTTCTCGGGGGGCTGCGCCAGAATATACGTTTATCGCCTCTGGGCATTAATGTATCCCCTCTGGTCGAGTTTTATCAGTTGAGCCTAAAAGAAAAGGAAGGGGAATGACCCGATGAAACGAACTCGTCGACGTACGCAAATAACCCGGTCAATTCGATTCTGACGAAACAAACACGCATCGATAATTCCAGTGGAAAAAAATTAAATCAACATGCTCACCTGAGGATCTATGTTGATTTCGTCATGCTTCAAAGCGTGGATATGCAGATCGAAACATATTGTGAAGTTCCTGTTTCGTGGCGCAAATCATCAGCAACATTCAGAATACGATAGTCTATGTTACGATGCAGCAGCCGTGCATGAAGCAGTTAACCACTTATGCAGATTTGCCAATCTGATCACTGATCCGAATGCTGTCTTCTTCCGGCGACCTACAACACACAAAAATTCCGCACCAAGAATCGAGACTTTTTACGGAATCAATACCAACACTTACCTGACTATTAATACTACCGAGCGTCGAGTCGGCGGAACAACCAGGTCGGGGGAACTTTGGCCCTTTCTCGCCCACGGAGGCGCTTCAGGAACCCGAACCGAAACGTAAACACAACATTGTGAGCGAATTGTCAGTGGCCGTATTGACAATTCCAACTGTCATTGCAACTGTGCAGCACAGCTGATGCAAACAAGTCACACATCAGCTGTTTGCCATAATGGCATAATGCCCTAGTTGAAGTGCTAAAAGAGGGGTTTGGGTCTGAGGTGGCACGTGTGACTGGGGCATCGACCCGAAACTGGAGGTGCTGTTGAAAAGCGGTACCGAAGAAGCGGCGCGAGTGAAAATGAGCGGGATTTTGATCATTCGAAAAGTGACTGGCAAGGAGAGTAGAATTTGGCTGATCGAAATTATTTGAATAATAACCAGGTACATTTTGTGGCAAAAAAGAATATTGGAATTTGGAATTAATTTGAAAAGTACATTTTGTGGCAAGAAGAATATTGAAGTATATTGTGCCGAATTGAAATAAAATTGAACTCATAAGTGGCCGACGAAGCGAGTAAATTTGGCTATTCGAACTATTTCAAAATTAGCGGCGACTGGCGAATTGAGTATATCGTGGCAGATTGAAATAAAATTGAATTCATAAGTCGCTGACGAAGCGAGTAGATTTGGTTATTCGAATTATTTCCAAATTAGCGGCGACTGGCGAATTGAGTGAATCGGGCTGATAACTGGTGTGGAAGCAGAACGGACTTTTTGATTTTGATTTAAGGTTAGTGAAGGTTTGAAAATTTATTTAATTGTCTTGCTATTTATACATACATAGAAACTGGTAGTATTTAAGTGAAATTTATGTGAATTCCTTTTGTAAGTACTGAGTGGTGGCCTATCCGACGTCTCGCCGGTAATATAGTTATACGTGAAGAAATTCGCCGCCGGGTGAATGGACGGCTAAGGAATAAAATTATTGCGTGTAGTAAAGCTTGGTCGTACTTCCGTGTCGGCATTAGAGATTTTGACATATCGTGCATTGGCGTAGTGTAGAAAATTTGTTTCGGATTAGAGCTCGAAGTTGTGGAATAAATTAGATTACGTTGATTTGAAATGTGTATTATGAGTCAAAGGTGTGGCAGGCTTATTGAAGATTAAAGCGGAAAGGAAAAAAAAAACAACAAAAGTTATTATCAAATGTTAGTAGCCCGCCCGTGGGTGGAATGACCTTGCATGATCAGTGAATGAACCGGGAATTGTGCTACATAGTGGTCGTATTGGCTAGAGTAGAGAAATTTGGGTTGGTGATCAGTCATAAAATTTAGGAAATAAAGTAGAATCCGTGAAGCTGGAAGTTCGTGCTGGGAGTCGTAGGCATTTTATGCTGATTATAGTGGCAGAATAGGTACCTACGAATACCTAGGCAAGCTGGTTGTGGTAAAGCTTGGTTGGTTTTGTAGATTTCCGTGGGGAGTACAAGCGGAGCGGAAGAGCGTCGTGTTGGGAAGTCGGCAGGGGTGTCCTCGGGGAATTAACATTGACCCTGGGAGCGGGGTGTAATTGAGGGCACCACCTTAGTTGAAATCCGGTGAGCCGAGTCTTGCTCGCGGCTCTTGAGGCTCGAATTCGGGGTGAGTAAGTGGCGCCCACGACCCGTCTCCGACGAGTTAGTCCGGAACCCAAAAGGAGCCTCAGCCGGACATCCTCCCTAGGCCGGGAGGGTAACAACGGGAAAATTTGATAATTTTTAAATTGCGATAACTTTTGACCGAGCTTTTTAATCAATTTGAAACTCTCAGAACGTATTGGTCTTAGTTAGTTGTTAATCTGTGTAGCTTTTTGTGTATATTCAGTGATGATAAATAACATTATTAACAATATAATAATTAACAAATAGATTAATAAATAACAATCAATAAATAAAACATATAATATAATATATGGCTTGAGGTTAAGAGGTACGGATGGCATGCAAAAGAAAGGATTTGAAGGGTAATTTGGAAATCGTAGGTGAATATAGATTGCTTATGGTGTCGAATATCCTGCAGCATCTATTCATCGGCTCATTAGCTGCATATGGGGTCTAATGTGGATATTCTTTTAGGAAACGATTGGACCTGGTGTTCCTCACAGCGATATATGTTATAAATTTGCTATTCAGGAATTCAACACTAAAAGCGCCTCTAATGACGTCGAATGCGGAGCAGGCTAATATCACCATTCTTTTGGGGGCTAGTGTTGATAAATTTAAATGACCCAGTCGAAACTCATTAGAAGGTAGACTATTAAAATCATAAGAGCTGTACAGATCTCTCAAAGCGAAAAGTAAAAATTGCTTTTGTATTGACTCGAGTCTGTCACTGTGGGTTTCAAAAGCGGGATTCTAGCTAATGCAAGCGTTTTCAAGAATAGGACGTACAAGTGATGTGTATAAGGATATTGTGACCCACAGGCTACGAAATTATTCAGCACGTCTTTTGATGAAGCCTAGGGTTTTGTTTGCACAGGAAAGTATTTTATCATATTTTATCACAACCGGAGTTTTTCATCTAAGATAACATCGAAGTCAACAATGTTATCCACTCTAGTTAGCAAATTATTGCCGAGGCAGTACGTATTGTGTGTGACCGTGCATTTACGGCAAAAACTTATAACCTGTCATTTATCAATTTTGAGGTAGAGCTTGTTTGCATTGCACCAGTGATCGAATGAATCAAGCTTGGATTGGAGACAGAGGGTATCCAATTTGGATTTAATCGTCTGATAAACATTGAGATCGTCTGCGTAAAGTAAATAAAGTATTTGAATTTTATCACGGTTCCCTTCTTGTCTATAAATCAGCATAGACAACGTATATCATTTCTACAGCTTATCGAAGCCGAGCATATTGAAACGGGAAACTCGATCGTTTTGCGGAATCAGCCTCGGAAAGCAGAATCAAATTGGAATTGTTTTTGCGGGATGATTAAAATTGAACAACTTTTTATTAACATTAAAAATTTTAATCTACATTGAAAATTCTATTTTGACAAAGTGGTTTCGAAAGTATGCACTGCTTCTCATCAGACACCAGCACACTTGACTTCAATTACCTTTACTAAGTAAAATTATATCCATGGATATAAGTCGGAGATGTTAAAATTTGTCACAACTAGCATAAATAAAAATGTAATGATTTCCAACTACAAGTGGTCACGCCAGTCAAGTATGCACTGTGTGCTGGTGTCTGATGAGAAGCAGTGCATACTTTCGAAACCACTTTGTCAAAATAGAATTTTCAATGTAGATTAAAATTTTTAATGTTAATAAAAAGTTGTTCAATTTTAATCATCCCGCAAAAACAATTCCAATTTAAATAAAGTATGTTTACGAAGACACCCGATAGGTCGGAAATAAATATATGGAAAAGAAATAGGCCAATAGGCCTTGTGGTACACCAGAGGTAGCAGTAATGTTTTTCGATAAAAACCCTTGAAATTTTACACATTGTGTTCGATTGGGCAGGTAGGAAGTCAAGCAGCTAAGTAAAGACCCGGCAAGACCAAATTTCTGTAGCTTTAGGATTAAGGTTTTGTATCTTTTTTTCCATTTTGTATAGAACGTTTGAGATTAGGATTGTCAGCTTCGTGGTAGTTGAGCAACCTTTTCTAAAGTCTTGTTGTTGCTTGTTCAGGCGGAAATCAACCAGGGGAGAAAGTTTGTCGTATACCACCTTTTCGAAAAGTTTCAGAATCGAATACAAAATGGTTTCAATACAGCATCGATCACCATTCTTGAATATGGGTGTGACATACAAAAACTTTCAACAGGATGGAAAAACTCCTGACAAAAGTGACTTATTAAAGAAAATATGCAAGGGAGTTATAAGCTGCTCTGCACACTTGCATAAGAAGATAGAAGGAAGCAGATCAGGCGCAGGACCTTTGTTGCAGCTGAGTTCCAAAATAGCTTTTCGTATTTCATCACGTGAAATCTCTAATTGATTGACAAAATCTGTTGGAGTTGAACCAGAGGAAAATAGGTATGTGTTTGATGGGTCTGGTGCATTAAAAACTTTTTGCAAACTATCTGCGAATAGGTCGCATATATCTTTAGTTGAAGAAGACATTATATTATTCAGAAACATCAACGATGGATAACCAGTAGTTTTTCACTTCACATTAACAAAATCGAAGAATTTTTTCGGTTCGCGGATTATATTTTTGCCGGTTGACCTAATGTTAGTATCATAAACCTCTTGAGACTTTGCTAAAAATTGCTTTTGGAGGACAAAAAGTTTACACTCTACAAAGACCACTGACTTTTGCTTTCAAACAAAAGCCAGAAAAGGCCACATTTCGTCAACTTAGACTTCTTAGTTATATAGGTGAGTTCTTTCCTGACATTCGGCATGTCTCTGGTTGCAACAACGTTGTTTCTGACGCACTCTCTCGTCCCAAGCATCGGACGCAGAGTTTCAAAAGATTCTGAAGGACTCTGAATTCGTTTTAAAGAAACAACCAATCTTTGGCACCGATGTCGACATTTTTTGTGAAGTGTCTGGTCCAATCATACGACCTTATATTCCTCATACGTTCAGGAAATATGTTTACAATTTAGAACATAATATCGCTCATCCTGGTATTTATGCAACACGAAAGCACATTTCAACCAAATTCTTCTGGCCTTCGATGAACAAGGACATTGCCACTTGGGCCCGAGAATGTTTATCTTGTCAAAAATGCAAGATAACCAAACATGTGAGCAAACCTGTATCGACCTTTCCTTCGGTCTCCGAATGTTTTAAGGTCACTCACATCGACGTAGTTGGTCCCCTAACACACTCGAAAATAAAATAAAAAACAAACTGAAAGTTTCGACTAAATATCAAAATAACGACATAATTGATAAGTATGCTACTTTCATCAATTCAGTAGAATCAAAAATTTGCACTGCAGTTAGGTCGATTGAGAACAAATTGAATTCTATATATGACAAACTAATCGCAACCAATTCCACCACAAACGCGGATTCATCGTCGCTAGGTGTTGAAATAATGATCGCAGACGTCGAAAATATGTTGCGAAACACCAGTCTGAGTAAGAATATTAATTCAACGACAAGAGTGCTGTTGACAGAACTGAACATGCAGCAAAGAACGAAGTAGGCGATGGGAAAAATCGTGTGACAGGAAGAAAATAAAAAACAAATGAGGGACAGAGAAAAAGTAGTCGCATTGAAAAAGACGATAAAAACAGAATTTTGTAGTTGTCTAAAATTATCTTCAAACATCTGAATCATCTAAAATAATCATTAATTATCTTGAGCTATCTTGATAAAGAAATAAAGGTTACTACAAAATTGACCAAAGTCTTTCAGTTGTGTTAAGCACAACATTCTACAAAATTCTTAAGAGAATTAATTTGACATTATGGCTGAAAACGAAGATTTTTCAACAAGCGAATTACGCCGATCAAAACGGATACGCTCTAAGGCTGCCAACAACATTGCAAGCTGTGCCGCTGATAAAACAAGCTGTTCCGAAAATGAAGAAAGCTGTTCCGAAAATGAAGAAAGCTGTCCTGTCTGCCAGAATGCAGACAATAACGAAATGGTGCAGTGTGATAAGTGCAATAAGTGGTTCCATTTTAAATGCGCTGGAGTCTCCAGTGACATAGAAAATCTATATTGGATGTGCTCTACATGCTCGTTAGGTAAAAACCGTAGCCATCACGATTCGCCAAGTAAGCCAACAGAAACAAATGCGACTATTTCAAAACGCAAAAGGATTAGGTTACAAATCCTGGAAGAACAGAGGCTACTACAGGCAAAAAGAGACGAAGAGTACTTGGAAAGAAAATTCAAGTTACTCATGGAAGACAGCGCAAGTGACGATGAAGTTCCAGTGATATCTTTGGAAAGCAAACTCCGGTCGGAAAACGCAAATCAAGCTCAACAGCAATCAATATCAACAAGCGCCGACAAGACGGAAGAAGTAAATGCTGCAGCTCAGCTGAATGACTACGACAAGCCGAAGATTAACCAACCTATATCAAAAACAGAACAACCATCGAGCTATATTGTGAATCAAATTTGCCAGCGCGACGTTTCAACACTCTCTTCGCTACACAATAAAGAATCAGTCCTGACCACGAAAATCGATGTGGATCAAGGATCTTCAAAAATCTCATCGCAACAAATAGCTGCCTGGCAGACTCTAGCAAGAGAGTTGCCTGTATTTAGTGGAAACCCTGAAGAGTGGCCATTGTTTATTAGCATGTTTGCTAGTACCAACAAATTGTGTGGATATGGCAATGAGGAGAATTTAGTCCGGCTGCAGAGATGTTTAAAAGGAAAAGCACTAGAATTAGTGCGAAGCCGATTATTGTTACCTGCCAATGTTCCGGGTATAATAAATACTTTACGTATGATATACGGACGTCCGGAAATAATAATAAAATCACTCGTGGAGAAAATGCGAAGTGAACCTGTGCCTACAATGGATAAATTGGATACAGTGATAACATTTGCGTTGGCAGTTGAAAATATGTGCGCTACAATGGAAGCGTCAGATATGCAAGCACATATCGCCAATCCTGTTTTATTACAAGAATTGATTGACAAATTGCCGCCACCGTTAAAATTGAATTGGGCAGAACATAAAAGGAAAATCACTGATGTCAATATGTCAGGTTTTTCAAAGTGGCTAATGTATTTAGCAGAAACTATAATTGATATTTCACACACCCCATCCTTTTAAACTTAAAAATCCTTTTAAAATTGCAAACGACAAGTGCAGGACAAATCATATCTAAATTCACACATCAAAATGGAAATCAAAAGGGACAAACCTTACAGCACAGGACCGCTAAAGTGCAAAATTTGTGGTGAAAAATGCAGTAAAACAGAAGATTGCAAAAAATTCATTAATATGAACATTAATGAAAAGTGGGAGACAGTAAAACGTCATCGTTTATGTCGTACATGTCTAAAACCACACTTCAACAATCGTTGCTACGCAAATAAACTCTGTGGAGTCGACGGGTGTGCATTTAGGCATCACGTACTGCTACACAAAACTATCGCAAGACACGTCAACGAAGAACGAATGCTGGTGAATGCATCTTCTGCGCTACATAGTTGTAACTCGCACAACGTTATAAACCAGAACATTTATTTCCGAATAGTTCCTGTGGTCATGTACAATAACGAAATAAAAATAAAGACGTATGCTTTCCTGGATGAAGGATCGTCGGTGACATTAATCGACAGTTTACTTGCTCAAGAGTTAAACCTCAATGGCCCAGCAGAACCATTATGTCTGAAGTGGTCTGATAAAGCTCAACGAATTGAAAAGGAGTCGCAAAGGGTTTCATTGGAAATCTCAGCCACTAAAAACTTAAAGAAGTTTAAACTGCATAATGTTCGAACAGTCAAGCCTCTCAACTTGCCAGCACAAACTATATCAGCAACTGATATGGCTTTTCAACACCTTCATATGAAAGGCATTCCGTTGGAATCTTACGACAATGCTGTACCTCGAATATTAATTGGTTTGGATAATCATAAACTCGGATTTCCGCTCAAAATGAGAGAAGGCAAGCCAAATGAACCAGCTGCAACAAAGACACGCCTAGGATGGGTAGTGTATGGGCAGTGCCAACAGCTCAATTCTAAGCACAATAACGGCTGCCACGCATCCAACTATAATCTACATATCTGTGAGTGTGAAAAAAATGACTACGCTCTGCAGAACATGCTGAAAGATTATTTTTCTCTCGAGAGCCTCGGCATTTCATTGATAAGTAATACTATCAAGTCAGCGGAAGAAGAACGTGCCCAAAAACTATTAGAAACCAATACTATAAGAAAAGGTAACCGATTCGAAACAAAACTCCTCTGGAAGTATGAAAACTTTAAACTACCAAACAGCTTGCCAATGGCGATGAAAAGGCACAATTGCTTTAATAAAAAATTATCAAAAGACCCCATTTTGGCGAGCAATATTCAAAAGTTCATGGACGAATACTTGAAGAAAAACTACATACGGAAGTTGTCTGAAAATGAAGCCAGCAAGCATTTCGAAAAAGTATGGTATGTATACCAATCTTCATCGTTACAAACCCAAACAAACCAGGGAAAATTCTTATTGTTTGGGATGCAGCAGCTCAAGTTGAAGGGATATCGTTGAACTCATTACTTAGTAAAGGCCCGGACTTTTTGTATTATTTCAATTTCGAGAGAGAGCAATAGCCATTACTGGAGACATACGTGAAATGTTCCACCAAGTACTGGTCCATGAAGAAGACCAACAAGTACAACGTTTTATATGGAGTCCAAATGTAAATTTGAAGCCAGAAGTATACGTAATGCAGGTTTTGACTTTCGGTGCAACTTGCTCTCCTAGCTGTGCCCAGTTCGTTAAAAATAAAAATGCTGAAGAGTTTCGACAACAATATCCTAGAGCAGCAACAGCAATCGTGTCTAATCATTATGTGGATGATCTGTTAGTCAGTGTAGACACGGAAGAAGAAGCAATAAAACTTGCGAACGAGATCAAGCATATTCACTCTCTAGGAGGATTTGAAATCAGGAATTGGATCTCGAACTCGCCGAAAGTTTTAGAAGCGCTAGGCGCAAAACAAGATGAAACTCGAAATCTCATCAGTGGATCTGACCAAGCATCAGTGGAACGAGTTTTAGGCATGTGGTGGTGCACAGTATCGGATTGCTTTGTTTTTATAACGTCCACTAAACCATCAATTCAGCAATTATTAGATGAAAATATTCGTCCGACAAAAAGGCAAGTGTTACGCGTGATGATGACTATATTTGATCCACTAGGCCTTATTGCACATTTTATAATCTACATAAAAATTATTGTGCAACACATTTGGAGGACATCGGGAGAGTGGGATGAGCAAATTATGGATAAGGAATATAAGACGTGGCGTAAGTGGATAAATAACATGAAAAATGTAAATAACATAAAAATTCCAAGATGCTATCTGACCAAATTTAAATTTGGTGAACATGATAATGTACAGCTACATGTATTCGTAGACGCAAGCGAGGATGCATTCGCTGCAGTGGCTTATCTAAGAGCTTCAAAAGGAAATAATGTTGAGTGTCGCATCATTGCATCGAAAACACGAGTCGCCCCAATGAAATTAGTGTCAATTCCACGACTGGAATTGGAAGCAGCAAGACTTGGAGCCCGCCTCGCGAAAATGATTACCAAAGGGCATTCAATACAGTTTATTCAGCAGTATTTCTGGTCTGATTCCAAACCCGTGTTGTGTTGGATAAGATCAGATCATCGCAGATATCAACAATTTGTCGCTTTCAGAGTGAGTGAAATACTGGAATTGACTTATATGCAGCAATGGAGATACGTACCTACTAAATTGAATGTGGCAGACTACGCCACTAAATGGAGCAACACTCCTGAATTCTCTTCAGCGAGTCTTTGGTTTCGTGGTCCACTATTTCTACAGCAACCCAGTGATATGTGGCCTATTGATATATCTCAACGTGAATCAACAAACGAAGAGTTAAGAGCACATATCCTGTATCATGTTGAATCAAAACCAAACATTATACAACCGGAAAGATACTCCGACTGGAGGAAGATAGTCCTTGTTACAGTTTATGTACTTCGATTTAAATGGAACTTATTAGCAACCAAGAAATGTGTTTCACGTCGAATAGAATTCATCGAACGACAAGAATATATCGAAGCAGAAAATTACTTGTATCGCCAGGTTCAGGCAGACAATTACTGCGACGAAATAGCAGTTTTAACCTTCAACAAGAATCTACCCATCGATAAACAGAAATATCTGGAAAAATCTAGTGCCCTATACAAATTATCCCCATACCTAGACGATAAAGAAGTGTTACGATGTCAAGGTCGAATTGATAGAGCGTTAGATGTCGACGTCAACATGAAGCGTCCGATCCTACTTCCCAGATGTCATCATATAACTCATTTAATAGTACAATCGTATCATCAGCGCTATCATCACCAGAATCACGAAACCGTGATAAATGAAAAGCGTCAAAAATATTTCATTCCCCGATTGCGAGCTGTCTTGAAAAGTGAAGTAAATAACTGCCAGCAATGCAAAAATTGTCGAGCGCTGCCATGTCCACCGGAAATGGCAGAGCTGCCACTTGCTAGACTTGCATCATTCACACGTCCATTTTCGTACGTAGGAATCGACTATTTTGGCCCAATGAGTGTGGTCATAGGTCGCAGGACAGAGAAACGATGGGGAGTTGTAATAACATGCTTAACGACACGAGCAATCCATATCGAAGTAGCGAAGAGTTTGTCAGCAGACTCTTGTATTTTGGCTATTAAACGTTTGATTGCCAGACGTGGAATCCCAATTGAAATACGTTGCGACAATGGTACGAATTTTCATGGAGCTGAAAGAGAGTTACGTGATACTATAGAGCGACAAAATGCTCAACTAGCAAAAGAATTTTCTAGTTCAACCACTAAGTGGGTCTTTAATCCACCTGCAGCACCCCATATGGGAGGGAGTTGGGAAAGGCTGGTTCAATCCGTAAAGAAAACGTTAAATCGAATTCTGCTTACACAGAACCCAACAGACGAGACACTTTACAGTATGCTGCTCGAAGTTGAACGGACCATCACTTCTCGACCATTAACATATTTGCCATTGGAGAACGTGAATGAAGAAGCACTAGCTCCGAACCATTTTCTGCTTGGATCTTCCAATGGCGAAAAACCAGATGGAATATTGTGCGATGATAGCACACTTCTTAAGCGAAATTGGCTTAAGGCTCAACAATATGCAAATAAATTTTGGAAACGGTGGATAAATGAATATCTACCAACTTTAACCAGACGAACCAAATGGTTTCACAAGACGAAACCAATAGAAGAGGGAGATGTAATGATAATCGTTGATGAGGCAAATCCTCGAAATATGTGGCCTTAAGGAATAGTTGTCAATGTTACAAAAGGTAAAAACGGACAAGTGCGAAAGGCGATAGTACAGACGAAAACCGGATTCTTTGAAAGACCAGCAGTTAAATTAGCAGTTCTCGATGTCCGATGTTTTGGTAAGTCAGATAATACATCTGACATACCGGGGGGGAGTGTTGACAGAACTGAACATGCAGCAAAGAACGAAGTAGGCGATGGGAAAAATCGTGTGACAGGCAGAAAATAAAAAACAAATGAGGGACAGAGAAAAAGTAGTCGCATTGAAAAAGACGATAAAAACAGAATTTTGTAGTTGTCTAAAATTATCTTCAAACATCTGAATCATCTAAAATAATCATTAATTATCTTGAGTTATCTTGATAAAGAAATAAAGGTTACTACAAAATTGACCAAAGTCTTTCAGTTGTGTTAAGCACAACAAGTGCAATATAAGGACATGCCAACCTCCCCTATGCAACATGTTACCAAAGGAAGCAGTACCAATGCGATAAATTCTCCCGCTCATAAGCCTGAAAAAAATAATCTTCAACTTTGGCACCCACTGGACTGAGAATGAATGGTCTCGCCAAATTGAGAGAATACAGCGGGCGAACTCCTCTCATAGCGAAAACTATTGACCGCGATTAAAATCCATCTCCTAAATATAAAATGTTTTTCACGAAAGGAGCCCCTAACTCTGCGGATGAAACTTGGATGCAGAAGTTTCTTGAAACAGAAACACTGATCAAGGATTGCAAAGCTACAATTTTGCCCAGACGAACAAGACGCAAGAAGTTTCGGAGATGTTTTAAAGTGGCGATCCCAGCAAAATATGGCTGGTTATTTACCACTTTCAACGAATCCGACGATGACCAAACTCGGAGGGGAATCTTTTTCCATAGCTGGAAGAACCAGACTAGCCGTAAGAAAAAGATTAACATCAACTATCAATCTAGGTTGAGGGAAAATTCAAATTGTAATCTTCCATCTATTCAAAACGATCTCCATTCTGGGAACTGCACTGCTAGGTATTCACAATCCAAACTTTCATGCTCAAAGCTAGATATTTTGACAATGGCTCATCCAAAAAAAATAACTCAACATTGCACTCAATTGGAAGAAATTGAAGCTGATTTGAGTACCGATTTAGGAGTCAACGCTGAAACTATTAATTCACTTATAGCTTCCAGTGCAGCCGCCATTGAAGCAGATATGATTATCACTTGAACAGCCAATGCTGAATCTACAAGTGTTTCCAGCAGTCCACTAACGACTGTACTTCTTAACGTAACTCCCAATAGAGCCTCACACTCTTCATGTAAAAATCTCTTCCAGAAAATGAAAAAGAAAATATCTCCAAAAAAAAAATTGAAAGCAATTTTCAACTATAGCAAACGTACCGATTGTGTTTTGAATGCTATCATCAAAGCAACGGAAAAATTTTATAACACAGACTCTACTCCAGTTCAGTTACAATCTTCGTACACAAGTTTCATTCGTGGTGAAGATTACAAGTTATCACCTGTCCGCTAAAATAAAAGCGCTGACGCTAAGTCTGCACCAATTTCAGAAACAGGGCAATGCATTTTCCCACAAGTGCATGCGAAATACGATTCCTGCTGGCGCATCGAAAATTAACATAAGAAAACATTCATTGTATTTAGTTTAGTTTCGCGATAGCTTTGAAAGAATAAACATCGGGCCAAGCCCTGAAAATAAACTTATTTCCATAAATCAGTCTTTAATTAATTAACTGGCGCCCGAGCAGGGACCTGCCTCCACACGCGTAATAAATAAAGAAGTTTTTTCCCGTATCGATTCGCAAAGTTTACGCAAAGTTCAGCGCGATAACCAAACGCTCGTTTCGTAAAAGCATTCGAAGTGGCCGGAATAACCAAATTCCGAGAATACGCGTGTGCCGTCAACTTGGTTCCTTAGTAGCCGCAAATCGCGTGTAAAAAGGTGAACGCCAGGAGCGATAACCAGGTGGCTTCAGGAGGGCAGGCCAGCTGATAATCCTAACCACAGGATCAGTGAAACCAACAAAATTTGTTAATTTAATGCAGGACATCAAGGGCAAAGCTATGCAACTCACCGCAGTTGTAATTATGTAAGTAAATTAAGATAATACTGTGAAATTACGCCACACAAAAGACATTTTTTTTCAAACTAAACAAAATAAACTTGAAAAGATAAAGAATTACATATGATGATTTAAATTTGTAGAAAATTGATAAAATAAAATTAAACAAAATTGAACTTTTATGGAATTTATTGACCTTTATATTTCCTTGACTTTCATTGATTGCTTTTTCTAGTGATTTTTTTTATGTATACGTGAAAATTGAATATATTTTATTTTTTTTTTTGGGAAATTTCTCGAAATATATGCAAGTGGCTAAAGTGTTTGTGAAATTATATATATGCTTGTCAATTTGTAAATCTATGTACATCTGTTTGCCAAATTTACTAAATTTTTCGTGTTTACGTGAACTACCTTACGATGATTATCGGAATTACAGAGTATGTCTTTGCTTTTATAATATATTTTTTCGAATATCTGAACAAATATACAGTCCACCTAAATTTTCCAACTATTTTTGAATTCAAAATCATCATTTTTTGAGCACACAAAATTCTAAATACAGATTCTGAAATAAAATCAGAATTTCAGATCTCGTTACAAAGCCGTAAATTTATCCTATAAAATTGTGAAGTGAGTGACGAAATCGGGAAAATAAGAGTCTGTAGTGAAATCAAGCGATCTCTTAATATGTCGAATCCAAGCAACCTAATTCAGCCACCGAGGCTTAATCTTGATTCTCTTACTGATGCATTTTCTAACATAGATCTTCCGGGTAGTTGCAACGCACCTAGCAATGCATCAAATAATGTGTCTGAAAATGACCTTATTCAAATTATTTCGAGAGTGGTAACAGAAACTCTCCGAACTCAAGTGAGGCAGATATTTTGTTCCTTAATGAATCCGGCTTCCGACATCAATAATGATGCCGATGCACCAATCAACATCGGTACTAGCGGGAATTTGTCAGACATGGACAAAATTCCCAAAGTCGTGAAGACGTGAACTTTTTCTGGCGAACCAGGCGAGTTCAGCTCTTGGCGTAAAAGCGTCGACAAGATTCTACAGATTTACGACCATCTGAAACGAAGTCCGAAATACTACGGAATTTGGTCTGTGATTCGGAATAAAATAATAGGTCACGCGGACATAGCTCTAGAGTCGTATAACACCCCTCTAAACTGGAGCCAAATCTCGAAGTGCCTAACTCTGCATTACGCAGATAAAAGAGACCTAGGCACTTTGGAATATCAAATGACCACTTTGGTACAAGGTAGCAATATGGTGTCCCAGTTTTATCAAGAAGTTTATAATCACCTTTCTCTAATCCTCAAGAAGTAAGGATCCATAGAGATGAGTCAAGATGCCATGAACATTGTGACTCAAGCATACCGTGATAAAGGACTAGATACATTCGTAAGAGGGCTAAGAGGAGACCTACCGCGATTACTAAGTATTTGCGAGCCAGTCAATTTACCTCAAGCACTATACCTCTGCTTTAAACTGCAAAATTTGGACTATCAAGCTCAGTACGCGAACAGTTCCAATGCCAATTCACGAAGAACGTATCATGGTCATTTGCCTCCGGTCCCTCCGCGTAGAAGAACTCCTAACCATTCCAGGCCCGCCCCAATTCCAGCTCCTAGACGCACGATTTATCCAGAATACAGGTCTCACAACAGCCACAATTTTACGCGCAGAATTTCCAACAGCCTCAGTGTGAAAATGCGTATAATTCTCCACCCTCTCGACCACCACGAGGTTTTGTTCCTACGGACGTTGATCAAACTATAAGGTCCCATAATGTAAATTATGCTACAAGGCCTCAAAATAACCGTTTCCCTCAAAAACGCCCTCAGCAACACTCTCAAAGGTACCAGCAACCATCTTATGTTCGTCATTGCCAAGAATTAGGTGCGTTCCAAAGATACATAAGAAAGGAAGTGAACTTAGGGAAATTGTCATCGCTACAAGCGCTCCAACAAGGAGAATCGCAAAGTGGATTGTAGACGAGAGTAGGGCCTTAGGGAAGATTAGCGATAGAACAGTTAAGAATCGAGACGAGGTAATAGGCGGCTTGGAAGAGTGGCAACAATAGGGGAAGATGAGCTAGTTGTATCATTTGCGTCAATGGTCATAAGGAAAGAAGGTCTTCTTAATTTTATTATCTACCGGAAGCTTACACACACCCAGAGGACAACACCATCCACGTCTGATCATTGGCATTCCCAAAAAATGGCCCCCTTTAATTCGATGATTCACCGGCTATTAACAGTGCCCATGGATCAGGATAGTTTTAACTCAAAAGTTAAATTTATTAAAGATACGGCGAGAAAAAATGGATTTGACGAGCGGATAATTGGAAATCTTGTCAAAAAGAAAAAGTATAGAATACAGCGTGATCTTTTAACGACGCTTTTTACGCAGGAAAAACAAGAAACAACCATAAATGTTCCAATTATTTATTCATCAGTATTCCAAAAAGTTCGGGTACATCTTGGACGCTTTGATATTCAAGCAGTTCCAACCAGTAAAACTAAAAAATTAGGTACTATACTATGTCACGTCAAAGACAAAAAGGATAAAAAGGAAAAATGTGGAGTTTGTAAAATTACCTGCCCAGAATGCGACATAATATACATCGGGCAAACGAAGCGGTTAGTTGGTGTTAGACTAACGGAACTTAAAGGGGAAGCAGCTTCAGCGAGGAAAAAGAATACAATATTAGTACGTTCAGCAGTAGCAAAGCACATATTGGAGGAGGATCACAACATAACTTGGGACAACGTGGAGGTGATCAAGGAGGTACAGCAGGTGCGAAAACTGGATGCGTACGAAAGCCTGCACATATGGAAAACCCCTATGCATAGAAGACTAAACACAGACCAAAGAAACTGTGCATCACCATTATTCAGGCTAATTTGAACATTCATTTGATAGTGAGGAGGATAATTTAATTAATATGGATAGTAAAGTAATTAATAGGCAATTAGTTGGTAATAAGTATAAGTCAACTAATAGACAATTAGTTGGTAATTAGTATAAGTCAATACTTTAAAAGTAACATAAGTCAATACTATAAGTAACATACATAAGTTAAATTAAGATTAGACTGATAGACACTGAAGAAGAGGGCAGATTACCCTCGAAATATCGATATTTGTCACAAAATTCAATATATCTAGCTTCGAAAGGAAAAATCGGTTTTTTAATTAAAATATAATCCTTAAGGGTTGCTTCAAACTTCAAGCCAAACCTGACGAAAAGCTCACCTAAACGAGCACCGTCGAGGGAGAGATACGCACAAAAAGTGACGAACCGGTATATTTAAGGTGTATCCATATCCAATGTCCTAGAAAGGAGAAGTCAAGAAGGAAATAAATAAACTTCTGGAGGACTGAATAATAAGACCTTCCAAATCTCCATATAATTCTCCTGTCTGGATCATTGCTAAGAAAAACGATGCATCTGGCAAGAAAAAATATCGGATGGTAATCGATTACCGCAAGCTCAATTCTGTCACCATTGCGGACAAATACCCGATCCCGGATATAAATGAAATTTTGGCAAACTTAGGAAAGAACAGCTACTTCACTATCGTCGACCTCAAGAGTGGTTTTAATCAAATTCCACTCAGGAAGCGAAACATACCTAGGACTGCTTTTTCAGTTAATAATGGGAAATTTGAATTCACAAGACTTCCACTTGGGCTGAAAAATGCTCCCTTGATCTTTCAGAGAACTCTCGACGATATACTTCGAGAGCACATTGGTGTACGCTGCTACGTGTACATTGATGATATCATCATCTTCGGGAAAGACGAAGCAGGGCACTTTGAAAACCTCGAGAAAGTGCTGAAAACATCCAGTTGGATAAATGTGAATTTGTCAAAAGGGAAATAGAGTTCTTAGGATCTGTAGTTAGTAGTGATGGGATAAAAACCAATCTCCAAAATTTTAAGGCAATATCAAACATGCCTACTCCCAAAACTTTAAAAGATCTTAGATCATTCCTGGGAATGTCAGGGTATTACCGTCAGTTCATTCTTCTATGCAAGAATCGCAAAGCCCCTGACTTCACTTTTAAGAGGGGAGGACGGACGAGTGTCCAAAAACCAATCCAAAAATAAGATCATCATACTTGATTCCAAAGCCATCAATGCATTCAACACTCTTAAAAATTGTCTAATATTCAAAGAGGTAGTTTTAACTCACCCAAATTTTGAGAAAAAGTTTCAGCTGACTAAGGACGCTTCCGACTACGCCATTGGTGCAGTCCTTTCACAGGAAAATAAACCAGTCGCTATCCTTTCACGAACGTTGTTCAAAACTGGGGAAAACTACGCTACCAATGTGTAAGAGATGCTCGCCATCATCTGGGCTCTAAATTCATTACGCAGCTACCTGTATGGATCACGCAAGGTGAACCGGGGCCCGCTGATCTATGTTCTTAGCCACAAAAATACCAACTCTAAGATGAAGAGATAGAAGAATATAATCATTAGCTAGAGTACAAGCCATGTAGGGCAAACGTAGTCGCAGACTCCCTCTCACGACCTCCCAAAGCGGTTTTCATTAATTCCCTTACCCCAACAGAACACAGTGATTACAGCTCATCACACAATCTAATCCCCACAGTTGAAACGCCCATAAATGTATTCCGGAAACAAATCATTATAAAACTTGGCGACGAAGCTAGTTCACAACTCCAAAATCCATTTCCGAATTATCTGAGACACACTTTAATAAAACCCCAATACACCGACAACGATATTATAAGTATTCTCAAAAGATATCTAAATCTTCACACCATAAACAGTCTTCTAACATGCGAGAAAATCATGGGCCGCTTACAGAAATTTTACCCTGAACATTTCAGGAGCTACCGCATTCGGTACACTCAGAAGTGTGTCGAAGTCATCCCTAGCGACGTGGAACAGGAAGAAAAAATCCTGCAAACCAACAAACGAGCGCATCGAAATGCCGAAGAGAATCGCCTACAGCTACTTGAAAACTTTTGTTTTCCAAGAATGTCCTCGAAAATTAAACATATTGTCAAGCGATGTTGCATTTGTAAAGAAAATAAGTATGATCGACACCCTAATAAACCTCTATTAAATCCGACCCCAATTCCATCCTATCCTGGTCATACACTACAAATCGATCTTTTCAGCATCGTGAAGCATCGAGTTCTTACCGCTGTCGACAAATTCTCCAAATTTAGCCAGGCAAAAATCATTGCATCAAAATCTGTTGAGGATATCAAACAGCCACTTACTGACTTACTTTTCTATTTCTGTATACCAGAAATCATCGTGATCGACAATGAAGGTTCCTTACGACCAGCCTCCATAACCTCTTTAATGGAAGATGACCTCAAAATCAAGGTCTATAAAACCCCTCCATACAAAAGCGAGGTTAACGGGCAGGTTGAGCGCTGGCATAGTACCCTCATAGAAATAATGAGATGTTTAAAGAAGGATGGACCACCCAGATCGTGCGAAAATCTCCTGAAACATGCCGTCCACGAATACAACTTCTCAATTCATTCAACCACTGGAAGGAAACCTGTTTAGCTTCACTTTGGACAAACTCCTAGGACAGACCCAGACGAACTAGAACAAATCCGATTATCCAACATCGAAAGACTAAAACAAAAACAAAATACGGACATGAAAAACCACAATAAATCTAGACAGTATGAAATTGGGGAAACAATTTTCGTTAGACAAAACTGTAGGATCTAAACTAACACAACGATACAAACAAGAAATAGTGAAAGAAAACAAAAACTCTACATTACTGACAGAATCCGGTAAAACTATACACAAAAGACACATACGTAACTGAAACTTCTTTTTCAGACTCCTATCTTGCATCGCCAACGCCAGAATTGAAATATTGGACTTCTCCAGCTCTCAAATCGTCTCCTTTCATATGGGAAGAGCCAAAATACAGAACGGGAATTTCAAAATAATCCACACAATAGACATCGACCAGTATGAAAATTTCGTAACAAATAGAGCCAATCCTGAACCTTTCTGAAGTCAGACACTATTTTCTTTCATCTCATCTATCCTTTGAGCTCCAAGAAATCCAAACTCTGATACATTACCTGAAGCCGCGGAATATTATGAGACAACTTGACTTTATTGGCCCCACCTGGAAATGGATTGCAGGTAATCCAGACCACGAGGATTTTCTTACAATTAAATCAAAAATTAACAATATGACAAGCGTGCAATACAACGACAAGAGTGCAATATAAGGACATGTCAACCTCCCCTATGCAACATGTAACCAAAGGAAGCAGTACAAATGCGATAAATTCTCCCGCTCATAAGCCTGAAAAAAATAATCTTCAACTTTGGCACCCACTGGACTGAGAATGAATGGTCTCGCCAAATTGAGAGAATACAGCGGGCGAACTCCTCTCATAGCGAAAACTATTGACCGCGATTAAAACCCATCTCCTTAATATAAAATGTTTTTCACGAAAGGAGCCCCTAACTCTGCGGATGAAACTTGGATGCAGAAGTTTCTTGAAACAGAAACACTGATCAAGGATTGCAAAGCTACAATTTTGCCCAGACGAACAAGACGCAAGAAGTTTCGGAGATGTTTTAAAGTGGCGATCCCAGCAAAATATGGCTGGTTATTTACCACTTTCAACGAATCCGACGATGACCAAACTCGGAGAGGAATCTTTTTCCATAGCTGGAAGAACCAGACTAGCCGTAAGAAAATGATTAACATCAACTATCAATCTAGGTTGAGAGAAAATTCAAATTGTAATCTTCCATCTATTCAAAACGATCTCCATTCTGGGAACTGCACTACTAGGTATTCACAATCCAAACCTTTATGCTCAAAGCTAGATATTTCGACAATGGCTCATCCAAAAAAACTAACTCAACATTGCATTCAATTGGAAGAAATTGAAGCTGATTTGATTACCGATTTAGGAGTCAACGCTGAAATTATTAATTCACTTATAGCTTCCAATGCAGCCGCCATTGAAGCAGATATGATTATCACTTGAACAGCCAATGCTGAATCTACAAGTGTTTCCAGCAGTCCACTAACGACTGTACTTCTTAACGTAACTCCCAATAGAGCCTCACACTCTTCATGTAAAAATCTCTTCCAGAAAATGAAAAAGAAAATATCTCCAAAAAAAAATTGAAAGCAATTTTCAACTATAGCAAACGTACCGATTGTGGTTTGAATGCTATCATCGAAGCAACGGAAAAATTTTATAACACAGACTCTACTCCAGTTCAGTTACAATCTTCGTACACAAGTTTCATTCGTGGTGAAGATTACAAGTTATCACCTGTCCGCTAAAATAAAAGCGCTGACGCTAAGTCTGCACCAATTTCAGAAACAGGGCAATGCATTTCCCCACAAGTGCATGTGAAATACGATTCCTGCTGGCGCATCAAAAATTAACATAAGAAAACATTCATTGTATTTAGTTTAGTTTCGCGATAGCTTTGAAAGAATAAACATCGGGCCAAGCCCTGAAAATAAACTTATTTCCATAAATCAGTCTTTAATTAATTAACTGGCGCCCGAGCAGGGACCTGCCTCCGCACGCGTAATAAATAAAGAAGTTTTTTCCCGTATCGATTCGCAAAGTTTACGCAAAGTTCAGCGCGATAACCAAACGCTCGTTTCGTAAAAGCATTCGAAGTGGCCGGAATAACCAAATTCCGAGAATACGCGTGTGCCGTCAACTTGGTTCCTTAGTAGCCGCAAAACGCCCGTAAAAAGGTGAACACCAGGAGCGATAACCAGGTGACTTCAGGAGGGTAGGCCAGCTGATAATAGGGATGCTCGATACATATCGATATTTAAGAAATATCGATATTTGACCACCGATATATCGAATCAACCCGATATAATCGAATCCTCAAATATCGATTATTATAATATCGATATATTATCCGATACAAGAATATCGTATTGTGCTTGCAAACGAGTTGGTCAACAATTTTTCGTTTTTCGTGTTGCGACGCGAGCAAGAGAAGATAAAGAAAAGAAGCAAACCGTTCAAACTAGTCTGTTTGCTTTTGTATTGTTTTCTAATTAATTGGTTTAATTAATTGGATCGTGTCCACCGCGCTGCCCATCTCTTTGACAAAACTTAGGTTACAGATTGTGAAGGCTTTTCGGTGATTGGGCGGTTTCGGTTTACTCAGGTAATTGAAAGTACTTTAAATAATTAATTTAAATTAATTAACTTTACAATAGAGATAGTGAGCCGTGTGTACGCGAATTTTAGAAGTTACAACCAAAAGCTTGTAGAACCTAGGTAGCGGAGAAACCAAAGGGAATATCTGAATTAGTAGTTCTCTCGATTTGTTCTATTTATAGATTTTATCTTTGCATCCGCGATTCAAGGATCATTTTGCCATACTTAAAATCAAAGAACTAATGAAAAAAGATCAGCAAGATGAATTATGTGTAGCTGCGGGATCAGTCTCGGATAGTTCAGACAAAACTCAGTCCGATTTTAGTCTCTGGAGCGATCATCATAATTTAGTTCAACGAAATTAGAAAACAAATAAAACTGATGAAATTGACTCAGACGAATTATCTCTTTACTTGAGAGCTCCAGTTAGCAGATTAAATGAAAGCCTTTTGACAGTATGGGTTGATTAAAAAGTACAATTTCCGAAGTTATACAATATTGCAAACAAGTACTTGATTATGGTCGCTAGTTCTGTGCCTTCTGAAAGATTATTTTCGAAGGCTACGCAGGTCTTAGCTCAACAGAGAAATCGGTTAAACAAATTTTTGTTTGTGCAAGGTTTAATCAAAAAATATTGGGAACTTTGAAAAAATGGTTATATCATGGTTGATTTGTATTCTATTTCTTTCTTTTTACATATAATAAACATAATTGGTTATATGAATAAATTTATTTTTTTAACTATTTACTGTTAATGAAGTCTTACCTTTCCTTATGAATGTCGCTATTTTAGGCTTTGGTTTGTTGCATTAGTTTACTACAGACAACGGTTTCGAAGCCGATATGGTCAACTCTTTATTGTGGGTGGGGGTTAGGAAACGTTAAGCTCAGAAATTAATATATTCATTATGAGTTTAAGAATAAATATAATTTTTCACATGTTAAGATATTGCAAGACTGTAATTATCATTGACCCAAAAATTTGAAATTTTCCTTTATAATATTTTGTTATATCATTAAAACTATTTACTTTCTTTATTCCCCTTTAATGCCTAGTATTATACTCGAGCGAAACGAATTCAACCGTCAAATCCCATACAAAAAGAGCTTTTCAATTCGTCAGTGAACAATTCGCTGGCGAACAAGTATTATACTCTAATGAACGAGATCGAAGGCGCAAACCGCGAATTGAAAATGCTGATAGGTGTCGGTAAGTAATATTTCGCAGCTTTTCAATGGGTCGGATCCCTTTTAATTCAGCGAAATAAGTAATGTTTGTTGGTTAAAGTGGTTGCCACTTGAAAATGAAAGAGTCACCAAAGAGACAAAACAAAAAACACGGACAAAACATGTTTTGTTTTTCTGAACAAAAACACGAATGTTTTGTAAAAACTGAACAGTTTCGCGAGCATTTTTGTCTCTGAAAACTGTTTTAGTAAACAAAACACCTTTTTTGTCCGTGTTTCTTGTTTTGTCTCTTTGGTGGAAACCCGGCATAACGTTTTATTGTGTGTTCGCGTGTATTTGCTGCATTCTTTTTGTGATGGGAAAACATTATTGCACTTAATATGCTAGGTGTATACGTGTATATCTTGAAGTATGTACGGCGATCATCAATTTTCTCCCTCAATGCTATAATGCAAATGGAATATTTATTGTTGTTACTTTTAATTCGTTTACGGATCATATGCAATTAGTGATGGCTAGTTGAAGATATTTATTGCTGATATTTTGAACTTTTATTATATGTCCTCTGTCTTGCGTGTATTTATTCCCTACTGAAATGCCGGTGGTAGATTTGCTACAAATGTATCTCTATTTAACACTACGTATAATAAGCTGAACTGACTAATAATAACTGAAAACTATAAAAGTTTTCAAACATAGATGACAGATATCATTTTAAATAT
This sequence comes from Nemotelus nigrinus, assembly GCA_947369275.1. NCBI lineage: Eukaryota > Metazoa > Arthropoda > Insecta > Diptera > Stratiomyidae > Nemotelus > Nemotelus nigrinus. The sequence continues at coordinate 129,750,624 of OX376373.1, read as the reverse complement.
ATACTATTGCATGCCGATGAAAAATTTCTTAATTGTTTTTGAGGGTGTTACATTTATTGTTGAGGACAAAAAGTTCATTTTGACATAGTATAAACATAAAAAAAGGCCGGTTTCCTGGAAGACTTGAGCCGTATATGTATCTGTACTGAGTTGACACGCTGGTTAAGTAGCACATTACGCTATGATGATTTATGAAGGGAGAAACCAGGATATATAATTAATTTTGATACATTGGTATGCTGAATTGTATGTAGATAGTCAGGACACGTAATTAGATGACAATGTACGGAAACTGTTCAAGTGTGGCTAAATGCGCGTTTTGGTGCCGACATAGATATCTTGTTTCTGTTGTTTGAGACTAGATGTATATGAAAATGCATCCGCTTCTCATAGTGTACATTAATTAATAATGATCAGACATTTTTTGTAGTTAGGGACTGAAAAATACAACTGAAATACCAACCAACATAATCTCCAGAATTCAGTTGATGGGATGTCTTACAACACTCTACTAAGCCACTTGAGACTCTACAAATCCACTTGAGAGTCTCCAGAGCTAAGCATTTGTAAGGACATTTCAGCTGACTTTCATAACACTCTCAGTGTGAGACTGATAATCTTTTAGAGGTGTTATATTATGACAAGGTAAATTTGTATCCATATGAGATGAATTATAATCTAATATTAAACTTTTTATAAAAACTATAATCTTATATTAGCCTTTTTTGAAACATAGCGACTCTTGTACGGAGAGTGCAACTTTTATAAAAAGACTTTTGATCTCACAATTACACGTTCACAAAAGTACTTGTGTACACTAATAAGCATATTAAAAGTTAAACAATAAGAGCTTTATTAGTCTCATTATAAAAATTGAAACATTTTTATAAGGCTAAAATAGCTCCCATAAATTACCCATTTAATACTAGTAGCACACTAATTACGTACAAGGCTGATATTACTAGAACTGTCCTCTCAGTTTTCCTCTTATAAGACTCTTGTAGTGTCTTATAAGAGCAAAAATGTCATTTGGTTTCTTATTCCCAAATATATTTATTAGCAATATATTCCTGTTATAGTCCATAATCGCAAGAACGATCAATAGATTTTTATCATACACTTTCAAATTGTTCCCTCACTCTTGAGCTTAGAAACCAACGCTTCAATTGTCATGCAAACAAACTGAGACTTTCGATGAAATTCCAAATTCAATGCCGTATCAAGTTAATCTGTCGTTCCAGTCACGCTAAAACCTACTTTGACTTTTCAATAAATTAGTTTACTCATTTCATTAATGTTCCTCGCTAAAAAAGCTTTAATGCCTTTGTTTTATTATTGTTGAACTGATTAAAGCAAGTTCGCATAATTTACGTTTGAACTACTTTCGAGCAGACATATTCGACAATCAACTACATCCGGCCTCAAACTTGACTAGTGCTCGCATTTGACTCACAAAATAGTGCCATCTATTATCAATATCGGCATGCTTTTTCGCTGCTGCTGAAAGGGTACTTTTCGCGACAATTCGTTTCGCTCGAGTATAATACTAGGCATAACTTATAATTTGAGATGAGCCAGTCCATCATAAAATAAATATATTTTCATGAGCAAAATTTAACAGCTGCGAAGAGAAGTCAAAGCAATGATACATGACGTGGACAAATATTTCCCTTTGTTTTCACTGTTTCAAACCAGAGTTCAAAGCAAATTTCAAATTTAACTAATACTATTTTTCATTTATTCTCTTTGAATGAATATTGCTCAGTTAATGTGGTAGCAGTAAACTTCATATTTTGCCAACATTTGTACTTTTCGAACATTTTCCAGAAATTTCATAACTTATGTGCTCATTCTTTGGAATACTGACATAATTTATCTGAACGAGCATTTAAATTTTATTGTGGCAGATATTAACGAGAAAAATATACATAGAAACAATATCAACCCCTTATATTTAGTGAGTAATACCACCTAACCAAACCAACCAAGGCCCAACGCATTAAAGAAAATAAAATATCTAATATATATATATTGCTTTTGATTCGATTTCGATATATCGAAAAATCGATATTTACATTTCGATATATCGCAAACTATCGATATAGAGTTTCGATATATCATATCGGAAAAAATATCGATATATATTTTAAATGAGCATCTCTAGCTGATAATCCTAACCACTGGATCAGCGAAACCAACAAAAATTGTTAATTTAATGCAGGACATCAAGGGAAAAGCTATGCAACTCACCGCAGTTGTAATTATGTAAGTAAATTAAGATATTACTGTGAAATTACGCCACACAAAAGACAACATTTTTTTTTCCAACTAAACAAAATAAACTTGAAAAGATAAAGAATTACATATGATGATTTAAATTTGTAGAAAATTGATAAAGTAAAATCAAACAAAATTGAACTTTTATGGAATTCATTGACCTTTATATTTCCTTGACTTTCATTGATTGCTTTTTCTAGTGATTTTTTTTATCTATACGTGAAAATTGAATATATTTTATGTTTTTTTTGGGAAATTTCTCGAAATATATGCAAGTGGCTAAAGTGTATGTGAAATTATATATATGCTTGTCACTTTGTGAATCTATGTACATCTGTTTGCCAAATTTACTAAATTTTTCGTGTTTACGTGAACTACCTTACGATGATTATCGGAATTACAGAGTATGTCTTTGCTTTTATAATAAATTTTTTCGAATATCTGAACAAATATACAGTCCACCTAAATTTTCCAACTATTTTTGAATTCAAAATCATCATTTTTTTGAGCACACAAAATTCTAAATACAGATTCTGAAATAAAATCAGAATTTCAGATCTCGTTTCAAAGCCGTAAATTTATCCTATAAAATTGTGAAGTGAGTGACGAAATCGGGAAAATAAGAGTCTGTAGTGAAATCAAGTGATCTCTTAATATGTCGAATCCAAGCAACCTAATTCAGCCACCGAGGCTTAATCTTGATTCTCTTACTGATGCATTTTCTAACATAGATCTTCCGGGTAGTTGCAACGCACCTAGCAATGCATCAAATAATGTGTCTGAAAATGACCTTATTCAAATTATTTCGAGAGTGGTAACAGAAACTCTCCGAACTCAAGTGAGGCAGATATTTTGTTCCTTAATGAATCCGGCTTCCGACATCAATAATGATGCCGATGCACCAATCAACATCGGTACTAGCGGGAATTTGTCAGACATGGACAAAATTCCCGACGTCGTGAAGAGTTTAAGAACTTTTTCTGGCGAACCAGGCGAGTTCAGCTCTTGGCGTAAAAGCGTTGACAGGATTCTACAGATTTACGACCATCTGAAAGGAAATCCGAAATACTACGGAATTTGGTCTGTGATTCGGAATAAAATAATTGGTCACGCGGACATAGCTCTAGAGTCGTATAAAACCCCTCTAAACTGGAGCCAAATCTCGAAGTGCCTTACTCTGCATTACGCAGATAAAAGAGACCTAGGCACTTTGGAATACCAAACGACCACTTTGGTACAAGGTAGCAATACGGTGTCTCAGTTTTATCAAGAAGTTTATAATCACCTTTTTCTGATCCTCAACAAGTTAGGATCCATAGAGATGAGTCAAGATGCCATGAACGTTGTGACTCAAGCATACCGTGATAAAGGACTAAATATATTCGTTAGAGGGCTAAGAGGGGACCAACTGTGATTACTAAGTATTCGCGAGCCAGTCAATTTACCTCAAGCTCTACACCTCTGCTTTAAACTGCAAAATTTGGACTTTCGAGCTCAGTATGCGAACAGTTCCAATGCCAATTCACGAAGAACGTATCATGGTCATTTGCCTCCGGTCCCTCCGCGTAGAAGAACTCCTAACCATTCCAGGCCTGCGCCAATTCCAGCTCCTAGACGCACGATTCATCCAGATCACAGGTCTCACAACAGCCACAATTCTACGCGCAGAATTTCCAACAGCCTCAGTGTGAAAATGCGTATAATTCTCCACCCCCTCGACAACCACGAGGTTCTGTTCCTATGGACGTTGACCAAACTATAAGGTCCCATAATGTAAATTATGCTAATAGACCTCAAAATAACCGTTTCCCTCAAAAACGCCCTCAGCAACACTGTCAAAGGCACCAACAACCACCTAAAGTTCAACGAGTTAATTACACCAAATCAGACGGAACAAACGACGTGACAGAAGTACAATACCAAAATGACATCAACGAAGAGGACACAAAGGACGCAAACGCTAACGGACTACATCGACCCAAATGACGAAACAAGCCTCGAAAATTCAGAAGTATTGGAGGAGATTCATTTTTTAGATTAAAACGCTCTTCGCTTTCCTACTTCGAACATGTTTTAAGAAGTGGAGAGCTACTCAGATTCCTAGTGGACACCGGGTCCAACAAAAACTACATCCAACCCAAACATATCCGTTGTGCTCTGGAAAATAAAAAACTCTTCTACGCTAACTCAGTAGGACGAAATATCGAAATCACGCATCATGCCTTTATAAATCTATTGAGTCCCGAAAAACAAAAAATCAAATTCTTTTTGCTCCTTAGTTTGATGACATTTGATGGTATTTTTGCTAACGATATCCTCAAAGAGCTAAAAGCCATTATCCATACAGACGACAGTTACATGACCCTTTACCCGGATATATACATACCGTTAAAGCGACACATTTCAGAAGCAGTTCACACCATAAACCTTAGAACTACACACTTAAATCAAGAACAAACTGCCAAATTAAAGACAATCCTAAAGGTTGTATTTAATAAGTACCAATTTTTTCCTAGCTCAAAAAAATATTTTAATAAAATTATATAATTTAATTTTTTTTCAGCAGCCTGCCACAGCTACTGGGTTGCCCGCTTTATGTTGAAAATCTATATGTGCTAAATTTTAGTCTATATCAATACGCTCTGTAATTTTTACGATGATCCATTGTTTTTCTTACAAGTAATGACAAATCAAAGTTTGAAAAATATTCCTTGCCTAGTTTTAGGAACCCTGCACTAACATACGGCTCAAAATTTCCAACTCTTGACAAGCTTAAAACATAATTAATTCTCATTCCCAATACTTTTCTTTAACAAAACTTTACACTGCTTGGAAATATAGCAGTACCTCAAAATTCACTAAAACGCTCGCCGCCGCCAAAATGTTTAGGATATCTGAATTTGAGAAAGTCATGGACCTACCTACTATATACATTTACGTTCTCCGAAAATTTCAGCTCAATCGGATCGGCCACTCCAGAGATTATCTCCCTTAATCATTTTGCTGATAAATATATATGTATATGTATATATATATATATATATATATATATATATATATATATATATATATATATATATATATACAGGTATATATATATATATATACATATATATTTATATATATATATATACATATATATATATATATATATATATATATATATATATATATATATATATATATATATATATATATATATATTTATATATATATATATATATATATATATATATATAGATATATATATATATATATATATATATATATATATATATATATATATATATAGATAGATATATATATATATGTATATATTTATATATATATATATACACACACACATATATATATATATATATATATATATATATATATATATATATATATATATATATATATATATATATATATATATATATATATATATATATATATATATATATATATATATATATATATATATATATATATATATATATATAGAGAAAAATGAATTTTCGGCGAAACGAGTTTAATACTAATGTTCTTCGAACATAAGTAATTAGGTACTATACTATGACACGTCAAAGACAAAAAGGAAAAATGTGGAGTTTATAAAATTACCAGCCCAGAATGCGACAAAATATACATCGGGCAAACGAAGCGGTTAGTTGGTGTTAGACTAACGGAACATAAATGGGAAGCAGCTTCAGTGAGGAAAAAGAATACAATATAAGTACGTTCAGCAGTAGCAAAGCACATATTGGAGGAGGATCACAACATAACTTGGGACAACGTGGAGGTGATCAAGGAGGTACAGCAGGTGCGAAAACTGGATGCGTACGAAAGCCTGCAAATATGGAAAACCCCTATGCATAGAAGATTAAACACAGACCAAAGAAACTGTGCATCACCATTGTTCAGGCTAATTTGAACCTTTCATTTGATAATGAGGAGGATAATTTAATTAATATGGATAGTAAAGTAATTAATAGGCAATTAGTTGGTAATTAGTAAAAGTCAATTAATAGACAATTAGTTGGTAATTAGTATAAGTCAATACTTTAAAAGTAAGCTCTATAAGTAACATAAATAAGTTAGATTAAGATAAGACTGATAGACACTGAAGAAGAGGGCAGATTACCCTCGAAATATCGATATTTGTCACAAAATTCAATATATCTAGCTTCGAAAGGAAAAATCGGTTTTTTTATTAAAATATCATCCTTAAGGGTTGCTCCAAACTTCTAGCTGAACCTGACGAAAAGCTCACCTATACGAGCACCGTCAAGGGAGAGATACGCACAAAAAGTGACGAACTGGTATACTTAAGAGCTATCCATATCCAATGTCCTTGAAAGGAGAAGTCAAGAAGGAAATAAATAAACTTCAGGAGGACTGAATAATAAGACATTCCAAATTTCCTTATAATTCTCCTGTCTGGATCGTTCCTAAGAAAAACGATGCATCTGGCAAGAAAAAATATCGGATTGTAATCGATTACCGCAAGCTCAATTCTGTCACCATTGCGGACAAATACCCGATACCGGACATAAATGAAATTTTGGCAAACTTAGGAAAGAACAGCTACTTCACTATCGTCGACCTCAAGAGTGGTTTTAGTCAAATTCAACTCAGGGAGCGAGACATACCTAGGACTGCTTTTTCAGTTAATAATGGGAAATTTGAATTCACAAGACTTCCATTTGGGCTGAAAAATGCTCCCTTGATCTTTCAGAGAACTCTCGACGATAAACTTCGAGATCACATTGGTGTACGCTGCTACGTGTACATTGATGATATCATCATCTTCGGGAAAGACGAAGCAGAGCCCTTTGAAAACCTCGAGAAAGTGCTGAAAACTCTGGAAGCCTCCAACATGAATATCCAGTTGGATAAATGTGAACTTTTCAAAAGGGAAATAGAGTTTTTAGGATTTGTAGTTAGTAGCGATGGCATAAAAACCAATCTCCAAAATTTTAAGGCAATATCAAACATGCCTGCTCCCAAAACTTTAAAAGATCTTAGATCATTCCTGGGAATGTCAGGGTATTACCGTCGGTTCATTCTTCTATGCAAGAATCGCAAAGCCCCTGACTTCACTTTTAAGAAGGGAGGACGGACGAGTGTCCAAAAATAAGATCATCCAACTTGATTCCAAAGCCATCAATGAATTCAACACTCTTAAAAATTGTCTAATATTCAAAGAGGTAGTTCTAACTCATCCAAATTTTGAGAAGAAGTTTCAGCTCACTACGGACGCTTCTGACTACGCCATTGGTGCAGTCCTTTCACAGGACAATAAACCAGTCGCTATCCTTTCACGAACGTTGTCCAAAACTGAGGAAAACTACGCTACCAATGTGAAAGAGATGCTCGCCATCATCTGGGCTCTAAATTCATTATGCAGCTACCTGTATGGATCACGCAAGGTGAACCGGGGCCCGCTGACCTATGTTCTTAGCCACAAAAATACCAACTCTAAGATGAAGAGATAGAAGAATATAATCATTAGCTAGAGTACAAGCCATGTAGGGCAAACGTAGTCGCAGACTCCCTCTCACGACCTCCCAAAGCGGTTTTAATTAATTCTCTTAGCCCAACAGAACACTGTGACTACAGCTCATCACACAATCTAATCCCCACAGTTGAAACGCCCATAAATGTATTCCGGAACCAAATCATGATAAAAATTAGCGACGGAGATAGTTAACAACTCAAAAATCCATTTCCGAATTATCTGAGACACACTTTAATAAAACTCCAATACACCGACAACGATATTATAAGTATTCTCAAACGATATCTAAATCCTCACACCATAAATGGTCTTCTAACGTGCGAGGAAATCATGGGCCGCATACAGGAAATTTACCCTGAACATTTCAGGAGCTACCGCATTCGGTACACTCAGAAGTGTGTCGAAGACATCCCTAGCGACGTGGAACAGGAAGAAAAAATCCTGCAAACCAACAAACGAGCGCATCGGAATGCCGAAGAGAATCGCCTACAGCTACTTGAAAACTTTTGTTTTCCAAGAATGTCCTCGAAAATTAAACATATTGTCAAGCGATGTTGCATTTGTAAAGAAAATAAGTATGATCGACACCCTAATAAACCTCTATTAAATCCGACCCCAATTCCATCCTATCCTGGTCATACACTACAAATCGATCTTTTCAGCCCCGTGAAGCATCGAGTTCTTACCGCTGTCGACAAATTCTCCAAATTTGGCCAGGCAAAAATCATTGCATCAAAATCTGTTGAGGATATCAAACAGCCACTTACTGACTTACTTTTCTATGTCCGTATACCAGAAATCATCGTGATCGACAACGAAGGTTCCTTACGACCAGCCTCCATAACCTCTTTAATGGAAGATGACCTCAAAATCAAGGTCAATAAAACACCTCCATACAAAAGCGAGGTTAACGGGCAGGTTGAGCGCTGGCATAGTACCCTCATAGAAATAATGAGATGTTTAAAGAAGGATGGACCACCCAGATCGTTCGAAAATCTCCTGCAACATGCCGTCCACGAATACAACTTCTCAATTCATTCAACCACTGGAAGGAAACCTGTTTAGCTTCACTTTGGACGAATTCCTAGCACAGACCCAGACGAACTAGAACAAATCCGATTATCCAACATCGAAAGACTAAAACAAAAACAAAATACGGACATGAAAAACCACAATAAATCTAGACAGTATGAAATTAGGGAAACAATTTTCGTTAGACAAAACGGTAGGATCTAAACTAACACAACGATACATACAAGAAATAGTGAAAGAAAACAAAAACTCTACATTACTGACAGAATCCGGTAAAACTATACACAAAAGCCACATACGTAACTGAAACTTCTTTTTCAGACTCCTATCTTGCATCGCCAACGCCAGAATTGAAATATTGGACTTCTCCAGCTCTCAAATTGTCTCCTTTCATATGGGAAGAGCCAAAATACAGAACGGGAATTTCAAAATAATCCACACAATAGACATCGACCAGTATGAAAATTTCGTAACAAATAGAGCCAATCCTGAACCTTTCTGAAGTCAGACACTATTCTCTTTCATCTCATATATCCTTCGAGCTCCAACAAATCCAAACTATGATACATTACCTGAAGCCGCGGAAAATTAGGAGATCGCTTGACTTCATTGGCCCCACCTGGAAATGGATTGCAGGTAATCCAGACCACGAGGATTTTCTTACAATCAAATCAAAAATTAACAATATGTTAGAAAAAAATAATCGGGAATTTGTCATTAACAGAATGCGAAATGACCGAATCAACAATATTACGAAGATAGCAAACGAAATCCGAAAATTGTGTAAAGAAAGTAGCCAAACTAATTATAATTCGATATTAGACCTTCAATTCAGATTGTCACTAGTGAAAGAAGAACTTAAAAACATAAATTTTGCTATTCATTGGGCTAAGCTAGGCATTATAAATTCCTTAATATTATCTAAATCAGAAATAAAATTGTTAACAGATATTCTCGACAAGGAACTTCTTCCATTTTCTACAATAGAAGAGGCTTTAGATTTTTCGAATGTAAAAATTATAACGAACTTGTCATTTTTATTATACATTATCAATATTCCTTTAACAACTAGCTTCACTTTTGAATCCTTGTTAATAAAACCTATTAAGAAAAAACACGTAATTAACGACATTGAATACAGTAAAGTTTTGAAAAAACAATGAAAAAATCTTTGGCATAATTGGAAATTGTCAAATTGTAAATAGTTTAAACATTTGCAAATCAACGGACCTCATAGATATTACCAACAATTCCTGCATCCCAAAGCTGATGAAAACTCACACAGCAGTCTACAATAAAACCAGTAACGCCCATATATCAACAGTTGAAGAAATCTATTCCGGCACTATACTCCTGAACCACTTCACAGGTATAATTGAAGTTAAACAATCGGTCCATAAACTAAATGGTTCTTACGTTATAAAATTGCAAAATATCAGCATATCTATATATGGACGGAGATTTGAAAACCCAGAAGCCAAAGTGGTACATGCTCTGCCTGCCATTCTACAACCATCACCAGAAAGCAGCGCATATAGGGAAATACTTTCGCTCAAAATGATGAAGGATCTCAACATAAACAACACCAGTGAAATCCAGCTGTTGCGAAACGAGACGAACATCCACCGATTTGCAACATATGGAAAACTTACCATCAACGGAGCCTATCTAACGAACCTTATCATTTGCAAAACATACCCAAAAGTTATTTGTAAAGCATATACAGAAGTTATGGCCAAGCCAAACGTTGCAACAACAAATAAAGAACAAGTACCAGAACTAGCACCAACAGTTCAAACACCACCATCGTCTCCAGTATCCGATCCACGACCTTCACCGAAAAACGTAAGGTTCAACAACATCCGATTCTTCTAGCGATCGAGGACCATCGCACTTAAAGGTGGGCGAGTTATCACCTGTCCGCTAAAGTAAAAGCGCTGACACTTTGTCTGCACCATTTCCAGAAACAGGGCAATGCATTTTCCCACAAGTGCATGCGAAATACGATTCCTGCTGGCGCATCGAAAATTAACATAAGAAAACATCCATTGTATTTAGTTTAGTTTCACGATAGCTTTGAAAGAATAAACATCGGGCCAAGCCCGGAAAATATATTTTTTCCCATAAATCAGTCTTTAATTAATTAACTTACATACCATCCACATCCATACCAGCTCATTCAGATAGTTTTGCAATGAGCCCACTACAGTCTGCAGCCAATTTTTTGACCCGTTAGTGCCCCCTCATGTAAAAGCTACAATTACGTCAAGTGCGGATCTAGAAAGTAGGTATCTACTTTTCCGGTTAAGAGATAATGAAATATATGACAATGTTCGTCTTTTTTTCGCTTACATGCACAATGCTAGTGATTGTACATGTTTTGAGGGTAACCCATTTGAAAATCATGATCCAGCAAGAGGGTCTACCAATAGACTTTGACTCCCTTAATGTAATTTTTACTCGATACCACGAACAGCTTGGAGTGTCTGCAGACCAAGTTAGAAATGATCCGAAAGTCTATGCCTCACACGTTTCTTCAAAATATATTTCCCACCTTCAGAGACCAAGGGAAGATTTTAACAGGTATCAATCCTAACAGAAAATTTTCAACAGATGGCCTCAAACTTTTTTACCATAACGTTGGTGGTATGGGAGGCAAACTGAATAAACTCTTCCTTGACGCCAAATCTTGCCTATTCAATGTACTTACTTTTACAGAAACCTGGCTTAATGATTCCCATAAAAATGAAGAAATTCTTGATGGTTGCTGGACCATATATAGAAATGACCGGTACTATCTGCAAACTGGACAGACAAGAGGTGGAGGTGTGCTCACTGCTACTCACAACTCCCTGCCAAGTGAAATAGTTGAAACTGATGCACATAGTCAATTTGAGCACAAGATTATCAGAATTTCTCGGCCCAAAGTTTTCTTTATATAGGAGCTTTCTACATTCCACCTAGTTCAGATGACGCCGTGTACAATGATATGTGTATATGAAACCATTTCTTACATAGTATCATCGCTCAAAGATGATGACAAGATTATAATAATGGGAGACTTTAATCGCCCAAATTTAAAGTTCACGGCTGATGAAAATGACAATATCCTCCTTCCGGTGAATTTACTTAACACATCCGATCTAAATCCTGTAAGTTCATTTTAGAGCAATGATTTGCAGCAAATTGCTCCGACTTCTAACCAAAATGGTAATTGGTTGGATCTTACTTTTACTAATAGTTTTACGATGTAGTGGCTTGCCCAACCGTTGATGCAGAGCATTTTTTCTCCAACACTCTTCACCACTCTGCATTGCGTTTACGGTCGAGCTACCTATATCTGATTTGACGATTTCCCAATCAAACAACAATTCCGTAGTATATGATTTTCTAAATGCAGATTATGAAAGCATTAAAAATCATCTAAACAATATTGACTGGAATAGTACTCTTTTAACGTTAGAATTGAATGATGCAGCTAATTTGTTCTATCAGTTGGTTTTCGATGCGGTTGAGATGCACGTGCCAAAGATAAAGAAAAAAAAGACAAACTGTCTGAGCCATGGCTAGATAGAGATCTGAGGTGTTTACGTAATCAGAGAAACAAGCTTTATAAAATAATAAAAACCAATATCAATGTTAGCAATGATATCAAGTAAAAATATAGTGATAAAGCTCAAAAATATCAAAGGAAGTGTCACCAAGTTTATGAAAATTATGTAAATATAGTCGGCGAAAATATAATTCAAGACCCCAAGAAATGTTTTGACTTCGTGAACACCAAGCGAAAATCTTCTGGTTATCCCATGTCCATGTACAAATGCAACTCAGATTCTTCTGATCCACAAAAAATATGCGATATGTTTGCCGACCATTTTCAAGAAACTTTTTGTCACGCCAGAGGATCATCTACCACATCGCCACTTTCTGAAATCTGCCAGTCGCCCATCGCTTATAAACTTTATTTAACCAGAGAAGACATTTCATGGGCCATGAGAGAACTTGATATGAAAAAGGGCTCTGGAGCTGACCTATTACCTACAAGCTTCCTAGTTAAGTGTGCAGAAACGATCATATCACCCTTGTATATAATTTTCAATAAATCGCTGTCATGCGGTACATTTCCGCGTTTCTTGAAATCAGCCCATATCACGCCGATTCTTAAAAGTGGTGATAAACGCTCAGTAGAAAATTATAGATGCATCGCCATATTGTCAGCAATACCTAAGCTGTTAGAAAAAATGGTTTGTGACAAACTTACAATCGCTATTGATTCATGGCAACAACATGGCTTCAGAAAAGGCCGGTCTACTACCTTTAACCTAATGATAATAGTCTCAAATGTGCTTTTTAATATGGAAAAAGGGCGTCAAATTGATACGAATTTGGCATTTCCGGAAGCCTTCTAAACTGGTTGAATTGTAACCTTCGAGATCGAACGCAACAGGTTAGATTCCAAGGCCGTCTTTCCAAAAAAGTGACCGTCTAATCTGGGATACCTCAAGGCAGCCATCTAGGAACGATTCTGTTCAATGTTTTTGTTTCTGATGTTATCCGACATTCCGCACCTTTTTAATGCAGATGATCTGAAAATATATCACTTTATTCAGTCGGAATCAGATGCAAATTTTCGCCAGCTGAAACTTCAGTCACTGGTGCAATGGTGCGAGCAGAATAAACTTACTCGTAACGTTGAAAAATGCCATGCCATAAGTTTTTCCCGCAAGACCTCTACTCTTAATTTCGAATATAACCTGAATAATCAGCTCCTGAAAAATGTTGATAGTGACGTGGATCTTGGTGTCGTCCTGGATAAAAAGCTGCGTTTCAATCTTCAGTATGACAGAGTTCTAGCTGGAGCTAGTAAGCAGCTAGGATTCATTAAAAGACGTAAGAAAAAATTTAAGAACGTATAGGTTACAAGGTCGCTGTTTATGGCTTGAGGTCGCCCTCTACTCGAATACGCTTGCATCGTCTGGAATCCTTTTTTCGATATTCATAGCAATAAACTGGAATCTGTCCAAAAGCAGCTCGTGCTTTTTGCCTTGAGAGATCTTTATAATTCACATGATTTCGAAAGAACTTATAGTTACAGACTTAATCTCTTAAATCTGGCGACACTTTCTTCAAGGAGAGCGGTACTATCCTCATGCTTCGTCTTTGATGTTATTGGAGGTTTGGTCAACGTAGAATATCTTAGTAATAAAATCACTTTCAATAATACTGTAAGGCAAACTAGGCACACATGTCTCCTCAATGAGCATCAACAACACACTATCTATGGAAACAGGGAGCCGATAAATAGATGCTGCAAAATATTTAACAATGTGTCGAACTACTATTCCTCTTATGTCTCTAAACCTTTATTCAAAAACAAATTATATACTGCTTTAAATTCTTAGTCCAAATTATTTCACTTACCATATTGAATTAATTACCAGACAACAAAGTCTGCTCACATTTAGAAATGGTATTGTAATTTAGCTTAAGGAAAATATCTTAAGTTTAAGTTTAAATTTGTAACTGTTTGTTACCTTGTTAAGTTAAATAAAATAAATAAAGTATTAATGCATAGACAGACAAACATACGATTTATGGTTAAATAATTGTTACCTAACTGAACAAGTAAGATACATATAATGTCGAAAATCAATTTTTTTCAAAGACAAATATGGAACCGACTGTTGCTATTGAGGATACGTTAAACAGGATAATTTCAATACGCTTCAGTCCAAAATGAAAATAAAAAAACTCTAGCACACCTGAACCGCTAGAAAACTAATTTTCGAAGAAATTGTCTTTGAGTGACAAAAAAATGTGGAAAGACGTAATACACTTTTTTTTAAATCATATCAACCATTCCTTATTCAAAGCAACAGAACTCAACTATAACACAAACGATGAAAATGTTCAGTGCTGGCAACATTTTCCCAACGAAGCAGCAGCAAGTTTACCTTAACAAGCTCATACTTAAATCAACCTATACTTTGAATTTCGTTCTCATCGGAGGATTTCGTCGAAAATTTTAGCGATTAAACGTTGTTTGAGGCTGCCATCCAAAAAATGTTCAAAACTCGGGAAATTTAAAAATTAGTTTCTTATTTTTATTGCCAATGTTTTGCATACGAGTATATATAATGCCGGTAACCCTGTGTCAGCAGCAAAGCAAAATATATACCGAATCTGCTTCACGTTAAACTAAACCCAACCAATAAATTTCGTTTCGATTGAATCACTGCGCTAGAAGTTATACGAGTGAAAAATTGTTTAGGGTTACCACCCTCAAAACTTTTCAAATTTTTAAAGCGTTAATATTTGTTGTTAATTTTCATTGCAGGATCGTTCCCATTTGCAAATCTAATCATAATCGCTCAGTAAAGAAATTCCAAAAAATTAGTCATAGCTGGCAGCCCTCTCATAATTTTTGTACAAAATTTCTACGACATTTGGTTCACATCAAAGTCTATTTACTGCATAAAATTCGTTCTGATATCATGACTGCACCGGAAGTTAAAGGGAAAAAGCTTTATTTTGCTGAGCAACTTTGCACGATTTAGAAGACCAAAATCACCATAGCTGGCAGCTCTATTCTAATTTTTCAGCAAAATTTTCACCAAATGTTACTTTAAGTAAGATCCAAAAATTGTGTGAATTATAATATTTAAATTTGATGGCTGAATCGGAAGTTATAGGCCAAAAAGCTGTTTTTTTCTCAGTGATTTTTCAAGATGGCACCACTGCCACAGGGCTGCCTGCATTTTAAAATCACTTCTACCAGACCTGGTCCTAATTGATACAAACATGTCTTGTGAATTTCATTATGATCGGATAATTCGATCGTCAGCTCTCGTGAACAGAACTTTCGAGTGCTGAAAATAGAGGTAATTTGGTGATGGGTTGCCGTTCTTGTGCAAATCGGAATTTTAAAACTTTTAATTTCACACGATGCACAAAGGCTGAAATTTATCAATGATTTGAAATTTTTATCAATAATCAAAAATTTTTCAGGAGGGTCAATGATTTGAAGGATTTTTTTCAGGAGCTTGCCGCAGCTACAGGGTTACTCACACTACCTTGAAAATCCATGTGTGCAAAGTTTAGCCAACATCAATATGCTCTACAAATTTCACGATGATCTAATATTTTTGTCAGAAGTAATGACAAATCAAAATTTGAAAAAAATCCTTGCTTAAGGTACGCTGCGGCTGGAAGCTGAAACCTAAAACTAAAACTAAAACTTATTTCGGCTTTCAGGTTAGCAAAGCCTTATGACATCATTTTCAATTTAGTTTAACAAGGAAATGCTGCCACTGGCTGCTCAAACTAAAACGTATATGACAGACACGAAACCTGTAAAGTATTTTTTTTGTGTGTTCGCGATTGTAAAATGTTTCAGCAAAATAATCGACGAAGAAAGTGTGTGTTGGACATTGTGTTATTAAATGTGATATGTGATATTGAGGAACTAGAGAATGATTTGACAGAAGTAAAGCGACGCAGAACAATAGCACCTTTCTTCACTAGCAGGCAAAACGAAGGAGCGCAAGAATTGCTGATTAACTGTCACTTGGTTGATAACCATATCAGGTTTAAAGAATATTTCCGCCTTTCGCCGCATTTGTTTCAATTTGTTTTAAATGCAATCAGAAACGATATAGCAGCTTGCAAAACGAACGCGAATTTAAAACCGATATCACCAAGACAAAAGCTCGGTGTTACATTAAGGTTTGTATAAAGAAAACTATACCAAGTTATAAAATTCATATTTTTATTATTTATTGTAAATTTACTTCATGTTTGATGGACCTGATACGTGGACCATACCATCTGTAATTGAAAGTCCAAGTAATGGATTCAAACCGAGAGTATAGTTTGAATCCAAAACTTGGACTTGCTGCTTTTCTAACGCCAACTTCATTTGCCGTTCGCACACAATTGTATTTATTGCCATTTTCATGTCTATTTGGTCCTTTTCTGGGAAAGAAAGAACCGTTTCGCACATAGACTGGAAAAAATGCTCCATTGCGTTCATAGTCTTTTCCCCTTCTTTGCTATTATCCAGCAAAGTTTGCAGCATTTCCGTGCGTTTTTCCATTAACGCAATGTTAGATGCTGCATCTTTTTCTTTGCGCATACCTCTCCGGTTTTTAGTTGGTGGTTTAGAAGACGATGCTTCTGTAGGGGTTGCAGATACAAATTCTTCGCACTCGAAGGTGAACGTAGTAGCCTTTGATGCAACTGACTCCTGTGAATCAGGGGATAATGCTGAAGCTAATATCGAGTCACTTGGCGAACATGTATTGTCATAAACATAAGCGTTTTCAGTCGATAGGTGGTTTGTCATCAGCTTGTCGCATTCCACCTTAATGTTAGAAAGAGTATTCCTAAAAGCGCACGTTATTGTGAATTTATGTCCATAAAAAGCACGTTAAATTAAAAGATGTACTCACTCCTTTGCTACCACAGCAATTCCATCAAGAAATGAAAGTTGCTCCATTCTTGTTCTAATTTTTGGGGTGGCTGATCCTGTCCCCAGTTTATTTTCGCTTAAAACTCTTTTATAATATTCGCGAATGTTTCCCCATTTCTTCGTACACGAGTTGACTGAGAAAGAAAAAAGTTTACGTTTTAATTTTTTTCAGGTTTTTGGCAACAGGTGAATCTTTTCGATCTCTTGCGTTTCAGATCAGAATACACAACAGTTACATCAGTCGAATAGTTCATAGCTGTCTTGAGGCGATTGTGAAAAACTTGTTAAATATCGCTATTACTCCACCAACTGAAGTACAATTTAAAAAAAAATGCAGATGATTTTTTCTCCCGATGGAATTATCCAAATTGTGTTGGAGCTATTGATGGGAAACATGTGCGAATTCGGTGTCCATCTAAAAGTGGCTCATTGTTCTACAACTACAAGGATTTTTATTCTGTAGTTTTACTAGCCATAGTCGATGCTAATTATAAATTCATTGCAGACATAGGGTCGTACGGCCGTGAAGGCGATGCAGGCATATATATGAAAAGCCAAATAGGCAAACAAATTAAGGCTGGTACGTTTAACATTCCAGAACCAGCAAAACTACCTGACACCGACATAAAATTGCCTCACGTTATACTTGGAGATAAAGCATTTGCATTGCACACCAACCTTATGAAGTCGTATCCAAGGAGGCAAGCGATCACAGATAAAAGCAAGTTGGTGTATAATTAATCGGCATAGCCGTGGTCGCCGCACCACAGAAAATACCTTTGGAATCTTGAGCCAATGCTTCCGAATCTTTTATACACCGATCAACATAAGCATTGATCGCGTTGATAACCTTATTGCCGCTGCATGCTGCCTGTATAACCTATTACGCGATGCAAAAATACAGCCACCAAGCTCAATAAAAACTAGAATCGATAGTGATTCATTAGACTTGCCGGTAGAAAATTTGTTATCAATCGCTCCTGCAGCTGGAGGCCGAAATTCTTTTGCCGTAACCGACGTTCGCAACCAGTTTAAAAACTACTTTAATGGATCAGGTGCAGTTTCATGGCAGGACGAATGTATCGACGAAAAATATTAATAACTTGGAATATCTGTAGTGGGTAAAAAAAAGTTAAGGCACAAAATCTTAGTAACAACAAAAAACATATTTTTTATACTTTATTTATTTTATTGTTACTTTTATAAAACTTTTTTCAAGCTACACTGAATAGAAATATCAGATTTTTATGATTTTAAGTACATTTAAAGGTACTTTTTTCCATGAATTACAAATAATTTCCGATAAAACTGCGCTGTGTCTTAACTTTTTTTGCGCTACTTTGGATCACCAGTGAAAAATGTTACGTTTATCTTGTGCAATTTGTTTTACATCCAGTTTTTTCGATAATGTTCTTAAAGTAAACAACCAAAACTTTTGATTGAATGCAAAACCACTATCATTTATGATTAAAATAGCATTGAAAATAAGTTTTACTGAGAGTTTGTGTCTTTTTTTTCACACTGCATATATTTTGAAAAAGGAAAATAAAGTGTGGCTACTCACCGTCTTTTTTTAAATCGGCAGCTAATCTTGCCCAAACACGATTTCTTTTTTCCACGTTCCGGTATTCAGAATGACATACATTATAAATTAATTCATTCTGTCTCACGAAGTCTATCAGCATCTCTTCTTCTTCTGCTGTGAATTTCGCCATTACACTTTCTTATTTCTGTCCAAATTTACTATTAAAATATGCAACAATCAAATTCCGAAGCCTACTGTTCAAATACTTCAAAAGTAAAACGGCAAAACTAAAACTGAAATTAATGAACATGTTCTTTACTCACTTTTAGTATCTGAAAGCTCAGTTTGACAGAGTTTCAGTTTTAGCAAGAGCTTTCAGTTTTAGGATTCTATTGCAGCAGTCGCATGGGAATACTCTGGTTCATTCTAAAACTGAATTAGATTCAGTTTAAGTTTTTAGTTTTAGCTTCCTGCCGCAGCGTACCTTTACTGTTAGGCACTTAGCACCCACACGCGGCTCAAAAATTTCAATTCCTTATCATAAACAAGCTGAGAATATAATTAGTTTTCATTCCCAATATTTTTTTCAACAAAAATTTACACTGCTTGGAAATATAGGAGTACCTCAAAATTCACTAAAATGCTCGCCGCCGCCAAAAGGTTGAGGATATCTGAATTCAAGAAAGTTGTGGACCTACCTACTACATATATCTACGTTCTCCGAAAATTTCAACTTAATCGAATCGGCCACTCCAGAGATTATTTCGGAAAATCATTTTGCTGATTTATATATATATATATATATATATATATATATATATATATATATATATATATATATATATATATATATATATATATATATATATATATATATATATATATATATATATATATATATATATATATATATGTAAACATATATATATATGGATACATATATATATATATATATATATATATATATATATATATATATATATATATATATATATATATATATATATATATATATATATATATATATATATATATATATATATATATATATATATATATATATATATATATGTAAACATATATATATATGGATACATATATATATATATATATATATATATATATATATATATATATATATATATATATATATATATATATATATATATATATATATATATATATATATATATATATATATATATATATATATATATATATATATATATATATATATATATATTTGGATATATGCATGGAAATATATGGATATATACGAAATGTATGACGATTGATATAAAAAAGGAATAAGAAGGAAGAAAAAAGGAACAGGACTTACCCCGGCTTACAGGATTCTGTTCAGTTATATGAATTTTCCCGATTATCCGTTATCGCGCCCGCACTTGATTTTTTAAGTTTGTTTAATTTTAAATCACTGTTTAAAAAATCACCAGGCACTATAATTTCCATTACTTGTCTAAATTGTTTTCTCAAACACTTAGTTCCGATACGATAACTAACTGGTATTAATTCCGACGATATTAATTTCGATTATCCGGTTCGAAGGACCAAATGCTTTGTCTTTCACTTACAATTTCAAGAAAGAAAAACGCGCGAGAAATTATTTAATCGTTTATTTTAATTTCTCTTATGTAAATTAATTCAAATGTACGAAAAAAATGCGAAAGTATAATGTGAACAAATTGAAAAAAAGATACGAAAAAAATCAAACTAAATGCAAAAGGTAGCGACTCAAACCAAAATTTTACTAACAAAGAAGAAATTCAACTAACTAGTCAATTTCTTTTATAGCAATGAAAATTTCGGTACTTTTTTAACTGTTTACTAAACTACTCTTAACGTGGTGAAATTTTCAAAATGGAATACACCATTAACTTTCAATATATCAGCTGACTGGAATTTTGCCGATTTCACTGGAATGGTTGAGCGATGTCATGTTGACAGTCAGTCCGCTGTCATCCAACATTCAGGTGAGTAAACAACATCGGAAACTAAAATTAATTAATTTCATTTTAGGTCGCTTCAACATACTCCCCCCGATGGGCCGCCAGGATCAGAATCAACGCCTTTAAATAGAGCTTGAATAACCTTTCATATTGATATTCAATTACCAATCCGAGGTTTCTTGTCGAAGTTATGTCATGAACAATTCGATGGTTTTAAATCCGTTTATTTGTTAAGGGATACGATATGTTGACGTTACTTGTGGCATTTCCTCCTTACAAGTAAACAACATATCCTGCGACTAGGGGTTATTTATGCGGCGCCCCGACTTGCCAATCTCGAACGTTGTAAGTGATACCGGGGGAGATGGTAATAGGGAATGGATGAGGATTATGATAATAACGAGAAGGGAATTCAAATAACTATACTTGGTCAACGAAGATTCAATAGTATATACATAGTAATAATGTTGGCTTCTACTTCATCGACTTCCAATTTCATAATTCATGATATCTAATTCATTATTGTCGATCATTCATATACTATAAATTCAATTCAATGCTCTATTGGTTGGGCTTTTCTATGGGCAACAAGGCGATTTTAGCAATGGGCCCATCTAATTCCTGGTTGGCTGTGCGAATTGTTACTACTCTGGTTAGTCCATCTTTCCCAGGGTGTAATTTAACAATTCGGCCCATAGGCCATTTATACGATGGCAAACGATCATCTTTTACTAAAACCAAATCATTAATTTCGACGTTTGGGCAGCGGCGATTCCATTTGGGTCTTTGTTGCAGTCTGGTTATGTATTCCATCGACCACCTTTTCCAAAAATTCTGTGTTATTCGTTGTGTTAGCGATCCAATCGATTGAGTTTTATGTCCATGAGATTGTCCTCTGGCATTGCTAATAACGCGGCTCCTATCAAAAAATGTCCAGGTGCTAAGGCGTTTAAATCATTAGGATCGTTCTACAGCGGGCAGAGAGGTCGTGAATTCAGGCACGCTTCTATTTTGGTCAGGACTGTGTGAAATTCTTCGAAGGTCAACGCTGCATTCCCAACAATTTTTCTCAAGTGATGCTTTGTAGGCTTGACTCCGGCTTCCCACAATCCACCAAAATGTGGAGCTGACGGAGGATTAAAATGCCAAGTAATGCCTTCATTAGAAAGTTCCTGTGCCAATGTTTTGTTTCGTTCAATCGTTTGCTTCAATTCTCTGTTGGCCCCAACGAAATTTGTACCACAATCACTATATAGGTGACTACATAGTCCGCGTCGACTAACGAAGCGTCGGAAAGCAGCTAAAAAACATTGTGTAGACAAATTGCCTACTAGTTCCAAGTGGACTGCCTTCACAGCCAGACAAATAAATATTGCCACGTAACCCTTGGATGATCGTGAACCTCTTCCTTTAGATATCTTGATATCAACTGGCCCACAATAATCAACACCACAATGCGTAAATGGTCTGGAAGGAGTAATTCTTTTTACTGGCAAATTACCCATCAATTGTGTTCTCGTTTGTGCCTTTTGTTTGTAACACACAATGCATTTCTGTATGAAGTGTCGGATTACGTTTCTTCCATAAATGATCCAGTATTTTTGTCTAATTATGTTTAACGTGAGTTGCACTCCTCCATGCAACGTAAGCAAATGATAATTCGAGCAAATGAGTGGTAAAAGCTTACTCCTTTTTGAGATAATTATCGGATATTTCATATCATAAGGAAGATCGGCGTTTGCAAGTCGACCACCAACTCGCAAGATTCCGTTCGCGTCTAAGAAGGGGTTCAATTTCAATAAATGACATTTATTATCGATAGGCCGTTTATGTCTTAAAAATTCAATTTCTGAATGATAATCCATTTGTTGCGAGTATTTAATACAAAATTTTAAAGCCAAGTCAAGCTCTTTTGTACTTAAGTGTGAGGATATGTTACGACTTCCCTTTACTAGTGATATGAATCGAAAGCAATAAGTGGTAATTCGGACGAGCCGTGTCAATGACGAATACTTGGCCAACCAAGAGTCCAAAAATTGTGTTTCTGAATGAGATGCTAATAAGCTCATGATTGATTTTTTCCTCTTTTCTGTTACGCATGCTGGCAGAGACGGTTTAACAGGACAATTTTCCCTCTGCTGTTTCAACCATTCAGGTCCATTCCACCACAGTTTGCTTTCGGTGAGCTGCTTGGGAAAAACACCGCGTGATGCCATATCTGCTGGATTCTGCTCCGACGGTACATAGTTCCATGGAATATCCTTGACCGCTCCATGAATCTGTGTAGTTCAATTAGCTACAAAAGCTGTCCAAGTTGATGGATGCTTGGCCAACCATGCCAAAACTATGGTTGAATCAGTCCATAAATATACCCCTGATACGTTTAAATTTAGTGATTGTGTAATCCTATGTACAATTTTAGCCAGCAAGAGCGCTCCACATAATTCCAAACGTGGAATTGAAATAGCTTTAACCGGTGCCACCTTCATTTTGGCTAATAGTAGTGAAGATGTATTGTTGGTTTGAGTCCGTGTAACGAAATAAACGACTGCCGCATACGCTTTCTGCGAGGCATCACTAAAACCATGCAATTCGATAATATCGTTAGTTTCATTTTTTAACCATCTAGGTATTCTGATATTCTGTAAAGTTTCCAAATCTGATTTGAAAGTGTGCCATCTACCTGCTATGTCAGTAGGAACGTTTTCATCCCAAGTTATCCCATCTAACCATAATGACTGCATCAATATTTTGGGTACGACAACGACTGGGGAAATCCATCCGAGGGGATCAAACAGTCTCGCTATGTCAGATAGTATTTTCCGTTTTGTATATATCTCATCATTCATATCAATGTTTATCTTGTATGCAAATTCATCCGTGTTTGGATACCATATAATGCCAAGTGTTTTGAGACCCTGATCGAGATTGATATCTAGGATTGGAAGGGTTTCACGGTCCTCCAAAGGAATATCACACCGGAGTCTTTCATGATTGGCTACCCAT
The DNA here is from genome assembly GCA_947369275.1 of Nemotelus nigrinus. Taxonomy (NCBI): domain Eukaryota; kingdom Metazoa; phylum Arthropoda; class Insecta; order Diptera; family Stratiomyidae; genus Nemotelus; species Nemotelus nigrinus. The sequence goes on along the minus strand of OX376373.1, from coordinate 129,726,844 downwards.
TTCCGTAGTTTAAAACCTGCCGAGCTTAATAACGTTCTTAATTCATTTCTTTTAGCGAGGGCAAGGTCCAAATTGGGTCCCCCGGACAAAAGATCGTCTACATAGAATTCTTCCATGATTGCCTTGTGTGCCATGACAAACGAGGACTGTGAATCTTCCGCAAGTTTTTTGAGAGTACGGATGGCTAAAAATGGTGCACAAGTCACACCAAAAGTAACTGTGGTCAAGCAATAGTCATGGATTGCTTCTTGAGGACTATTTCGCCAAACAATGCGTTGTAAATTAGAATCTTCTGGATGTATACGAATTTGTCGGTACATTTTTTCAATATCTGCTATAAATACGAATTGTAAATACCTCCATTTTAGCAAGATGGTATCGAGGCTATTTTGAAGAGAAGGACCAGCATAGAGTGCTTCATTAAGAGAAATTCCACTACTTGTTTTTCGCAAAGCATCAAAAACAACTCGAGCTCGTGTACTGCTGCTTTCTTTGTATACCACATGATGAGGGAGGTAATTACTTTTGCATTTAGCAACTCCGTTATTGTCAACTTGTAATTCAATACTGTCACCGACTTCACGCATATGATTCAACTCCGAATATTCCCGAATGCACTTTGAATATTCCGTGTACAATTCTGGATTCTTTGCAAACTTTCTTTCTAACGATATTAAGCTGGAAAGCGCACTATTTCTCGATTCACCTAACATGTGTCGGTTAAAACCATCTTTAAATGGCAGACGAGTAACATATCTACCATCTGGATCACGATAAGTATTTTTCAAGTAGAACTCTTCACAAAGCTGATCTTCTTTCGTTTGATGCTGAGATACATTGACTTCCTCCAATTCCCAAAATTTCCTAAGTTCTCCACATAAATCGTCATGATGATTTACTTCCAATTTAAAACTTTGAAGAGTACGTTGCGGTTGAGTGTGCACGGCTCCTGAAACAATCCATCCTAAGCTGGTTCTTTGGACAATTGGTCCCATCGGAAGTTTATGAATATCGCCTGATATAACTTGAGCATAAACCTCCGCTCCCAGCAGTAAATCAATCCTTCCCGGTTTGTCGAAATTGGGATCAGCTAAATTGAAGGTTTTCAATTGATTTTGTACATCCGTAGAAACTTTCCAAGTGGGTATTAGATTTGTCAATTGATCTAAAATATAGGCTTCTATTTCCAAAGATTGTTTATCACAAAGATTTAACATTAAGCGTACGATTCCTTTCGTCGAAGTATTATTTGTTCTGCCAATACCACTAATAGTAGTATTTGTGTACATTCGTTTTACATTTAGCTGTTGGATGGCATTCTCACTAATGAACGATGCTTGAGAGCCTTGGTCCAATAATGCCCTTAAGTTTGCGCAACCACTTGGAGTTTGTACTGTCACTAATGCTGTTGCTAAGAGAACTTGCTTTGATGTAACAGCACTCAGTGTTTGTATTTCAGCTTCGTTCAGAGCAGCATTTGATGCTGGTGCACGACTAGATGCAAATTCTGCTGCATCGGCGCTCAGTGGGCCGGAGGTTACCACATTTGTTGTCGCTGTCTCTCTATGCAGAAGAGTATGATGGGATTTTTTGCACTTTGCGCATCTACTACTACTTGGACAATTTGCAATTATGTGTCCTTTCGTCAAGCAATTAATACAAAGCCTGTTCCGTTTAACAGTTTCGAACTTTGAATCGTAATTCATTTCACTAAAGGAGGGACACTGCCGAATGTGATGGCCTGCTCTACAAACTACACAACCTTGAGCCATTTGAGTTGCATAGTTCTGCAAGTTTTGGGGTTGAAACATACTTGTGTTTCTGGGAACTCGAATACGGTCTATTCCCGCAGCTTCCAATGCCCTAAATCTACGTTGCAAAAATTCAGATACATCATTCAATGTGGTCCTCTGTGCATGCTCTTGTTCCCACTGTTGTCTTGTAGATGGAGGTAATCTTTGTGTTATTATGCACCAACGTGGCATTGCCCAAATTTTCTACACCCATGTTTTCAATGGCTTGAATACACTCCATCGCTTTATCGAGTAAAGATTTTAGCGAGGATGCTGACTCATAAGCATTTGGTATCGAAAACAAGCGTTTAAACTGCGTGCTCAACAAAACATTCACAATGTCGTACCTATCGTTTAGAACTCGCCAAGCAATGTCGTAGTTCGCTTCAGTGATTGCATATTGTCGCAACAGACCTTCAGCTTCCCCAGATAGACTACACTTCAATTAGTGAAGCTTTTGCACCTTCGACATGTTCGAACGATTGTGGTTGAGCGATCTAAATAAATCACGGAAAGAAATCTACGAGTCATAGTTGCCATGGAACTTTGGTAGAGAAATACGAGGGAGTTTTATATCCTCAAATTGCGGCTCCAACTCCTGTGCTCCGGTTTCTATAAGCGCTTTTCCTTCTTGTCCAGTTCCTTTATCCTGAATGAATCCTGAATCCTTTTGCTCCGATGCCATTTTATCTGCTACCTGCTGCTCTGCTGCCCGCTGTTTGCTTAACGCTTCTCTCAACTGCTCCTCTACTTCCGATGCAAATTTCAACTGCAACTCGTCAAACTGGCTGTATATTTCACTCGAAAAATATTCCAAGTTGAGCTCAGCGTCTTCCTCTTTCAATAACGAAAGTATTTTAAGGTGGTTTTCGTTGAAAAGATCGTAACTACTTTTCAACCTTTCTTGGATCTTCTCGCAATATGAAACTGTTTTGCGAGTAACTGAATCTTTTTTGTAGTTAGACCGAAGTCTATTTAATTGCTGTAAAGCTAATTTCTGTTGCACCATCAAATTTTCCATAGTGAGAATCGTGACACACTTCAATTATTTAAAACAGTTTTCACTGCAAACTCACGAGTTACTACTCTGCAACAGTGCCCAATGTAATATTCGGAAAATTCCAACGGTATGGAATGTGCTAACCGACAAGTATCTAGGAAAATTCCAATTCACAAGTTAATGAGTCGCCACTTCAATATAAAAATTCAATTCACAGGATGCTTAAAGTGGCTCAAATCAACTATTTGCCCAAAGTTGAATTTGCTAATTAAGTGTATGATAGTCTATACACACTATCTGCGCTCTGATGAGGGACTTCGCCCAATACTCAATCTCAAATTTCAATATTTGAATTAGAGCCACGATATAACAATATTCTAACCAGCAAAGTGCTTGATGTGGTTGCAATAAAATGTTTGCCGAAAATCGCACTTTGAACTGACTTAATATATATTTCGCCCAATATTAAATTTCAAATTTCGATATTTGAATTAGAGCCACAATATAACAATATTCTAACCAACAAAGTGCTTGATGTGGTTTCAATAAAATGTTTGCCGAAAATTGCAATTTGATCTGAATTAATATATATTTCGCCCAATATAATTTCGAATTTCACCAAATCTGTGTACTTCTTGTACCAATACGACCAAGCAAGAAATGGATGTACATATATCTGGAAATATATGGATATATGTATGGAAATATATGGATATATATGAAATGTATGACAATTGATATAAAAAAGGAATAAAAAAGGGAGAAAAAAGGAACAGGACTTACCCCAGCTTACAGGATTCTGTTCAGTTATATGAATTTTCCCGATTATCCGTTATTAGGTTTGTTTAATTTTAAATCACTGTTTAAAAAATCACCAGGCACTATAATTTCTTTTACTTGTCTAAATTGTTTTCTCAAACACTTAATTCCGATACGATAACTAACTGGTATTAATTCCGACGATATTAATTTCGATTATCCGGTTCGAAGGACCAAATGCTTTGTCTTTCACTTACAATTTCAAGAAAGAAAAACGCGCGAGAAATTATTCAAACGTTTATTTTAATTTCACTTATGTAAAACAATTCAAATGTACGAAAAAATGCGAAAATATAATGCGAACAAATCGAAAAAAAAGATACGAAAAAATCAAACTAAATGCAAAAGGAAGCGACTCAAACCAAAACTTTACTAACAAAGAAGCAAGTTTAACTAACTGGTCAATTTCTTATATAGCAATGAATATTTCGGTACTTTTTTAACTGTTTACTAAACTACTCTTAACTTGGTCAAATTTTCAAAATGGAATACACCATTAACTTTCAATATATCAGCTGACTGGAATTTTGCCGATTTCACTGGAATGGTTGGGCGATGTCATGCTGACAGTCAGTCCGCTGTCATCCAACATTCAGGTGAGTAAACAACATCGGAAACTAAAATTAATTAATTTCATTTTAGGTCGCTTCAATGTTCTTCGAACATTAGTAAAAAAATCTAACGCATCAGAACCGCTAAAAAACTAATTTGCGAAGAAATTATGTTTGAGTGACAATGTAGAAAGACGTAATACACTTCTTTGTTGTATCATTTTAACCATTTCTTACTGTAAGGAACAAATATCATTTTCGGACAGCATTTCCTATAACACAAATGATGAACATGTTCAGTGTTGGCAGCATTTGTCCAGCACAGCAGCAATAAATCTACCATAGCAAACTCGTCCTTAATCAACCTTTCCTTTGAATTTCGTTTTTATCCAAGGATAGTTGGATGAAAACGACGAAAGTTACAGCGAATGACGAAAGTTACAGCGAATAAACCATGTCTGGGGTTGCCATCCGAGAAATTTCCAAAACTCGGAACATTTAAATATCGGTTGCTTATTTTATTGTAAATGCTTTGCTTATGAATACGAAATGAAAGCATCTGTTGGTGCAATATTTACGAAATTGTCTGGTGCTGGCAATCATGTGCTAGCACCATAGCTGCTTCACGTTGTGTTAAACCACCCCTCTGAATTTCGTTTCGATTGAATGACTGCGCTGTAAGTTATAGGAGTGAATTTAATTTTTGGGTTACCACCGTCCAAACTTTTTACTATTTTTCGAAGAAAAGTATTATTAAACTCGTTTCGCCGAAAATTCATATTTCTTTATATATATATATATATATATATATATATATATATATATATATATATATATATATATATATATATATATATATATATATATATATATATATATATATATATATATATATATATATATATATATATATATATATATATATATATATATATATATATATCATCAAAATGATTAAGGGAGATAATCTCTGGAGTGGTCAATCCGATTTAACTGAAATTTTCGGAGAACGTAGACGAACTTAGTAAGTAGGTCCACGACTTGCTAAAATTCAGATATACTTAACCTTTTGGCGGCGGCGAGCGTTTTAGTGAATTTTGAGGTACTCCTATATTTCCAAGCAGCGTGAATTTTTGTTCAAAAAAAGTATTGGGAATAAAATCTTATTATGTTTTGAGCTTGCCTATGATAAAAAATTGGAAATTTGGAGCCGTGTGTGGGTGCAGCATGCCTAAAAGTAGGCAAGGATTTTTTTTCAAATTTTGATTTGTCATTACCTCTGACAAAAACATTGGATCATCGGGAAATTTGCAGAGCGTAATTATGTTGACCAAGATTTAATACACATGGATTTCCAAGGTCGTGCAGGTAACGCTGTAGCTGCGGCAGGCTCTTGAAAAAAAATCCTTCAAATCATTGAACCTCCTGAAAAATTTTTGATTTTTGAAAAAAAATTCAAATCATTGATAAATTTTAACGTATGTGCATCATGTCAAATTAAAATTTTGAAAATTCCGATTTGCACAAGAACGGCAACCCATCACCAAATTACCTCTATTTTCAGCACTCGAAAGTTCTGTTCACGAGAACTGACGACCGGATTATCCGATCATAATGAAATTCACAGAACATGTTGGTATCAACTAGGACCAAGTTTGATAGAAGCGATTTTGAAATGCGGGTAACCCTGTGGCTGTGGTGCCATCTTGAAAATTCACAGAGAAAAAAAAAACAGCTTTTTGGCCTTTAACTTCCGATTCATCAGATTTAAACAGAACTCACACAATATTTGGATCTTACTTAAGGTAACGTTTGGTGAAAATTTGGCTGAAAAATTATAATAGAGTTGCCAGCTATGGTGATTTTTGTCTCCTAAATCTTGCAAATTTGCTCAGCAAAATAAAGCTTTTTCCCCTATTACTTCCGGTGCAGTCATGATATCAAAATGAAGTTTATGCAGTAAATAGATTTTGATTTGAGCCAAATGTCATAGGAATTTCGTACGAAAATCATGAAAGGGCTGCCAGCTATGACGATTTTTGTAATTTTTTGGAATTTCTTTACTGCACGATTATGTCATTAGATTTGCAAATGCGAACGATCCTGCAATGGAAATTAACAGCAAATATTAACGCTTGAAAAATTTGAAAAGTTTTAAGGGTGGTTACCCTAGACAATTTTTCACCCGTATAACTTCTAGCGCAGTGATTCAATCGAAACGAAATTTATTGGTTAGATTTAGTTTAACGTGAAGCAGATTTGGTATATATTTTGCATTGCTGCTGACACAGGCTAGCCCACAGCTTTAGCCAATTTCGTAACTATTGCACCAACAGATGCTTCAAATTACATACTCATATGCAAAACATTTGCAATAAAACTAAGAAACCAATTTTTCAATTTTCCGAGTTTTGAACATTTTTTGGATGGCAGCCTCAAACAACGTTAACCGCTAAAGCTTTCGACGAAATCCTCCGATGAGAACAAAATTCAAAGGATAAGTTGATTTAAGTATGAGCTTATGAAGGTAAACTTATTGCTGCTTCGTTGGGAAAATGTTGCCAGCACTGAACATTTTCATCATTTGTGTTATAGTTGAGTTCTGTTGCTTTGAACAAGGAATGGTTGATATGATTTTACAAAAAAGTGTATTACGTCTTTCCACACTTTTTTGTCACTCAAAGATAATTTCTTCGAAAATTAGTTTTCTACCGACTCAGGTGCGCTTGAGTTTTTAATTTTAGAAACGTTAATATTTCTTGTTAATTGTCATTCCAGGATCATTCCCATTTGGAAATTTTATGACAACATCGCTCGATAAAGAAATGTTAATAAATTACGAAATTCATCATATCCTGATTTCATAACTGCATTGGAAGTTATAAGGAAAAAACCTTTATTTTCCTGAGCATATTTACAACATTTAGAAGACAAAAATTGCCATAGCTGGCGTGTCTATGCTAATTTTTCAACCAAATTTCTACGAAATTTATCTCAGAGTAAGGTCCACCTACTGCGTGAATTTCGTTAAAATCTGGTGGCTAAATCGGAAGCTGCAGGCCATTTCAATATGTCCTGTAAATTTCATATTGCTCACATTATCTGATCGTCAGTTCTCGTAAACAGAAGTTTTGAGTGCTGAAAATAGAGGTAATTTGATCACGGGTTGCTGTTCTTGTTAACCGCGGAATTATGAAAATTTTTGTTTCATTTGGTGGACAAAAGTCAAAATTTATCAATTATTAGAGTTTATTTTCAAAATTCAACAATTTTTCAGGAGACTCGATGATTTGAAGGATTTGCTTTCAGGAGCCTGCTGTTGCAACAGACACTCCTGCACAGTTTCAAAAGTCCGTATGTTTTATATCCTAATCTACATCAATAAGTTTTGAAAATTTCACGATGATCCATTGTTTTTCTTAGAAGTTATGACAAATCCAATTTTGAAAAAAAATCCTTACCTACTTTTAGGCACTCACTGCCTGCACAAGGCTCAAAATTTCCTATTCTATATCATAACTAATAACATATAATAACAATAACATAATAAGTTTTCATTCTTTATACTTTTTTAACAAAAATTTACACTGCTTGGAAATATAGGAGTACCTGAAAATTCACTAAAATGCCCGCCGCTGCCAAAAAGTTTAAGATATCATCATGGTCCTACCCAATATATTTATCTATGTCCCCCGAAAATTTCAGCTCAACCGGATCGGCTACTCCAGAGATTATCTCCCTTAATCATTTTGCTGATATATATATATATACATATATATATATATATATATATATATATATATATATATATATATATATATATATATATATACATATATATATATATATATATATATATATATATATATATATATATATATATATATATATATATATATATATATAAGTTAGCACATTCTATATATATATAAGTTAGCACATTCTACTCCACACTATATTCTACCACTAAATTCCACCTTTCACCACAACTACTTTGCATTTCGCGATTGTATTAAAGTTTTCAATTCGATTAATTGGCGTTGAAATTGAATATGTAGGTAAATCAGCGAATTTAGGCAGTTTTTCATCACGCGTGCTACCAAACGCACGTTAGCTAACGAAAACTTGTTATTACAAAACGGCAAATAAAATTTTGTTAGTATAAAACGGTTTTTTTTAATTAAAGTAGAGAAGATCACCGTAACTGGCGCCCAACGTGATTATCTTTCAGTGGAGAATAAGTGTAAATTATCTCCTTTAATTTTTTGTCGAGACTAGCAAAAGAGCTAAAAAAAAAACAAAGTGAATGGGAAGCTATCCGATCTAGATTACCAGGGAAGTTATCTGATCGATATTATCCTAGCAGCAGAGGACGAAGAGTCAGAAGATTTAAATATCGGAAGACGAGCTCACACGGTACCATTGGAAGGTGGTTTACCCTGCACCCCAGTACGCCTAGGCGAAGAAATTTTTCTCGAAACTTGGAGTCAAAAAGGGCAAAGACAGGCGGTCCGAGGAATTCAATGTATTCTTTGATTTGTAAGTTACCTCTTAGACTTTGCACTTTTTTATAAATCTTTGTATAGATTCAATTTTAAAATTAATAATTAATATATATATATATATATATATATATATATATATATATATATATATATATATATATATATATATATATATATATATATATATATATATATATATATGTTTATATATATAAATATATATATATATATATATATATATATACATATATATATATATATGTATATATATATATATATATATATATATATATATATATATATATATATATATATATATATATATATATATATATATATATATATATATATATATATTAAATTTTATCAAACATATCTTAGCTATTGCTATTGAATAAAATATTACTGATTGTTAGTTAAATTTTATTATATTATGTTACTTAAAATAACTAGTGTTTAAAAAGTGATTGTGAACCTATACTCGTTGAACCGGGAATATTACATTTGATTAGTGACTTTAATCTATTTCGCGAAGTGTAACACGATCAAACTCGAACATCTGTTAGTTCCAAGCCCTCAGTATTTCGAAACCTTTTTGCGATTTCTCTAATATTTGCTACTTATCCGCTTGAACAAAATAAAACCCTAGCGCATCAGAACCGCTAGAAATACTAATGTTCGAAGAACAGTAGAGGAATTGTGCAGATTTTGAGTGTATTGTTATATATTGTTGTTATACTGTTGTTATTGTCTTATATAGTATATATTGTACGTATTGTCATATATATTGTTATATATTGTATATTCGCGATGTGAATACTTAATGCAAGCATTTATTGGTACCAAAAGAACAAAAACACCTCCTGCTAGCAGTCCTTTCTGCCTCACGTTGAAGTCAACCTGCTCTGCGAATTTGCCTCACGTTGAAGTCAATCTGCTCTGCGAATTTCGTGTTGATCCGATCACTGCAGTGGAAGTAAAAGGGATACAAAGAAATTTAGGGCTACCATTCGCAAGAGCTTTCAAATTTTCTAGATCCTAGTATTTGGTGTGTATTTTCACTACAAGATCACTACGATTTGAAAATTTTATGATAAAATCGCTTAGTAAAGCGATTTCAAAAAATACAAAAACAATCATAGCTGGCAACCCTATCATTGTTTTTCAAAATAGATTTATACTGAATACTGTCTACAATAATTTAAATTTGTCATATGAATTTCGTTATGATATCATGACTGCACTGGAGGCTATAGAGCAAAGAGCTTTATTCAAATATAATAACATTATATAAACAACTTGGTGCAGTTGCACCAATTTTTGACGATTCTAAAAGCATATAGATATATAACTTAGATGCTTTGCTTTTATTTAATCTTTTAGTGCTTTTATATAATCGAAGTCGTTTGTCATAAATTATGCTTACCATAGAAGGGGGATGATGCAGATGAATAAGCTTATAAAATCGGTTATAGGTTCAAGAAACAAACAATTAAATTTCCAAAGCTCGGAATATTTAAATATCGGTTGCTTATTTTATTGTAAATAGTTTGCTTATGAATAGAAAATGGAAGCATCTGTTGGTGCGATATTTACGAAATTGTCCGGTGCTGGCAATCATGTGGTAGTACCATAGCTGCTTCACGTTGTGTTAAACCCACCCTATGAATTTCGTTTCGATTGAATGTCTGCGCTGTAAGTTATAGAAGTGAATTAAATTTTAGGGTTACCATCGTCCAAACTTTTGAAATTTTTGAAACGTAAATATTTGATGTTATTTGTCATTGCAGGATCATTCCCACTTGGAAATTTTATGACAACATCGCTCGATAAAGATATGTCAATAAATTACAAAATTCATCATAGTTGGCAGCCCTTTCACGGTTTTTCAACAAAATTTCCACAGAATTAGAAACGCAACAAGATATGCTTTTCACATTAAATTTCGTTTTGATTTCATCACTGTATCGGAAGTTATAGGGAAAAACCTTTATTTTCCTGAGCAAATTTACAATATTTAAGAGGCCAAATTGCCGTAGCTAGCGTCCATATTCTATTTTTTCAACCAAATTTCTATGAAATCTATCTTAAAGTAAGGTTCACCTACTGCGTGAATTTTGTAAAAATCTGGTGGCTAAATCGGAAGCTATAGGCCAAAAACCAGTTTTTTTTCTCAGTGATTTTTCCAAATGGCACCACTACCACAATGTTACCCGTATTTAAAAATCGCTTCTATCAGATTTGGTCCTAGTTAATGCCAACATGTTCTGTAAATTTCATATTGATCGCATAATCCGATTGTCAGTTCTCGTGAACAGAAGTTTTGGGTGCTGAAAATAGAGGTAATTTGATCACGGGTTGCCGTTCTTGTTTACCGCGGAATTTTTGAAATTTTTATTTGGCTTGGTGGACAAAAGTCCAAATTTATCAATTGTTTGAATTTATTTTCAATAATCAAAAAATTTTCAGGAGACTCGATGATTTGAAGGATTTGTTTTCAGGAGCCTGCTGTAGCTACAGAGTTGCCCGCACAGTCTTGAAAGTCCATGTGTGTTAAATTCTAGTTTATATCAATACGCTCTGCAAATTTCACGACAATTCATTGTTTTTCTTAGAAGTTATGTCAAATCGAAATTTGAAAAAAAAATCCTTGCCTACTTTTAGGCACTCAGCGCCTACACCTGGCTCAACATTCTCAATTCTTTATCATATGCGAACTACAAACATAATAAGTTTTCATTCCTAGTACTTTTTTTAACAAAAATTTACACTGCTTGGAAATATAGGTGTACCTGAAAATTCACTTAAATGCCCGCAGCCGCCAAAAGGTTTAAGATATCTAAACTCTAGCAAGTCATGGACCTACCTGTAATATACATCTATGTTCTCCGAAAGTTTCAGTTTAATCGGATCGGCCACTCCAGAGATTACCTCCCTTAACCGTTTTGCTGATATATATATATATATATATATATATATATATATATATATATATATATATATATATATATATATATATATATATATATATACATATATATATATATATATATATATATATATATATATATATATATATATATATATATATATATATATATATATATATATATATATATATATATATATATATATATATATATATATATATATATATATATATATATATATATATATATATATATATATATATATATATATATATGACGATTTTCGGCGAAGCGATTTTAATACTAATGTTCTTCGAAAATTAGTAATAAAAATGGAAGCTAATCAGCAATCGATTACGCAACTCACCGGGGCGGTTAATGCGCAAATAGAGCAAATAAAAAGGATGGAAACAGGGTTGTGTCTTCTCTAGCAAAGATCAGTTTGCTCTGTTTCGAATGCAGAACAAATATTACCGCGTCCAAAAACTGTGCAAGATCTTGACGATATAAGGAAACTTCTTGATTCTGTTAGGGATCCTCGTACTTTCGACAGAAATCCGATAGAATATATTTCATGGGTTCACAATGTTGAAACCATTTTGGAGGACTATAGTATTGTCCGTAATAGGCCTATATACACGCAGTACTCAGGCATATTCGACAAAAGATTAGAGGGCCAGCAGATGCTGCTCTTGTCTCTTATAACGTGTTCAATGATGATTGGACTAGCATGAAGAAATTTTTGTCCCTTCATTATGCTGATAAACGCGATATCCGTACTTTGGAGCATCCACTTCATACTATGCTCCAAAAACATATGAGTGTCAATGAGTTCTACGCTAGTGTGAACCATCAACTCTCACTTCTAATAAAGGTGGAAGATTATTCACCAGAAACAGTGGAGACTCTTAGCGAAAACTATCGTAATAGAGCCTTAGACGTTTTTATTCGTGGCTTAAATGGAGATTTTTCCTAAATGTTGATAATTCGACGGCCGAAAACCCTACCGGAAGCATACGCTTCGTGTCTCGAACTTCAAAATTCAAATTTCAGAAACTTTCAGTTACATCATAAAAGTTTTTTTACTGCTGGTCCAGTAGCATCAAATCAAATACTTGAACAAATTCCATATCCAAAACTTACGATCTTTCCTAATAGGCACTTAAATCCGATTGATAGGAATAAAATCTATAACGCACAACATAACGCAGGTAACCGAGCTCCGTTTAATAGCGCACCACCAACAAGACCCGTTCAAGCAAAGCCTCCTGTTCCCATGGAAATCGATAAATCGATCCAAACTCGCCAAGTTGACTATATTAATACAACAACGCAGCCTCAGACCTATAAAAAATTAAACGAATCGGCTCAATTTTCAAGAAAATTGCAACGTCTGTACAATATTCAATCAGTCAACGAGCAATGTGAGCCGTACAACACGGAGGATATAGGGAATAAAACCGAACTTTCCGACTACGAACATTATCAGGATGAATATCAAGCAAGCAGCCCAGCAAACCCTTAATCTCACATCACGAAGAATACCAGGATATATGTGATCTAAATTTTATGATGGGCGCCTCACAAGCGATCCATACATAGAATATGCTACAAGAGATGGCCAAGTGTTAAAATTTCTTATCGATACAGGAGCCAATAAAAACTTTATTTCTGGAAAATTACGGCAAAGATCAAAATTATTAAAAACCCCTTTTACTATTCAGTCGGCGGCAGGCAACATTGAAATTAATAATATTTTAGATTTCTATATTTTGCCCGGATTAAAATCATTCGATGGCATTATTAGCGATGATTCTTTGCGTAGCCTACAAGCCAACTTTGATAGGAAAAAAAAATGTTCTTATTCTAGAATCCAACCTTAAAATTCCACTAAAACCTAAATTTTCAAGTCAGGTAAATAATATTCAAGCCAGAACCAACCATTTGACTGAAGAACTTGGGCAGCGAGATTCAAATATGATCAACAAATTTGCGAAAATATTTGGACCTATCTCTGATAGCGAGATAGTTGAAACTAGTGTCAGAGCAGAAATTAAAACTTCAACTTCTGAACCAATATATACGAAATCCTACCCTTATCCCGTTAATCTAAGGTCAGAGGTAGAAACGCAAATTTTGCAAATGCTTCAGGACGGAATTATCAGACCTTCACATAGTCCATATAATTCTCCGTTATGGATTGTTCCCAAGAAATCCAACTCTGAAGGGAAGAAACAACACCGAGTCGTAATAGACTTCAAACGGTTAAATGCAGTTACCATATCAGACACCTATCCGATTCCGGATATTACGAGCACATTAACAAGCTTAGGAAAAGCCAAATATTTTACTACGATTGATCTAACCTCTGGGTTTCATCAGATACGGATGAGCGAAAAAGATATTCCTAAGACAGCATTTTCTACAGCCAACGGGAAGTATGAGTTTACTAGGCTCCCGTTCGGACTCAAAAATGCGCCAGCAATCTTTCAGCGGATGATTGACCACGTCTTAAAACCATATATCGGGAAAATATGCTTCGTATATATTGATGATATAATCATCCTCGGTGACACGGTAGAAGACCATCTTAAAAATATAGAGACTATATTTTCCCAGCTAAAAAAAGCTAACCTTAAGGTTAACATGGACAAATCGTCCTTCTTAAAAAAACAAGTTGAATTTTTAGGACATATCATTTCTGATGAAGGTATTTTGCCCGATCCTAAAAAAATATTAGCAATCACAAAAATCAAGCCCCCACAGAATTTAAAGGACCTGAAAGCTTTTCTGGGACTCGCATCCTTTTATCGTAAATTTATCAGAGATTATGCGAAGACCGGAAGACCGTTAACACAATTGACGAGAGGAGAAAATGCTCAAGTGAAAGCAAATCAGTCCAAAAGAAGAGAAATTGCCCTAGGCGCAAGCGAACTGAAAGCATTTAATGCTTTGAAAGAGCTTCTCACCTCTTCAGAAATTTTAGACCTTCCTGACTTCAATAAGCCGTTCATTTTAACCACGGATGCGTCAGATCATGCGATTGGAGCCGTTCTTTCCCAGGGCGAAATAGGTAAAGATAAACCTATCACCTATATCTCAAGGTCTTTAGATAAAACTGAGGAAAATTACTCAACAGGCAAAAAAGAAATGCTGGCTGTTGTTTGGGCCCTTGATAAGCTACGAACATACTTGTACGGTTCAAGAAAAGTAAAAATTCTCACCGATCATCAACCGTTGACCTTTGCACTAAGCAACAGGAACCATAACGCTAAGCTTAAGAGGTGGAAAGCACGAATAGAAGAATATCACTACGAGCTTGTGTATAGTCCGGGAAAACTAATGTGGTAGCCGACGCTCTATCTAGACTCCCTATAGAAGTTAATATCTTAACTGATGGTTCCGGAACAGCGCACAGTGCAGACGAAGACAGCAGTGATTTCATACCATGCGTAGAAGTGCCGATAAATGTTTTCAAGAGACAGATTATAATATCAGAAGGAAAAAACGTAATCGCCCAAGAAGAGCCTCATCCCACATATCACAAAATTTTCATAAGTCTGAACGAAATAACCTCATCAGAATTAATTAAGATGCTGAAAGAATATTTAAATCCAAATGTGGTAAATGGAATCAAAATTCCAGAGAAATTTATCCAACTACTCCAAATAGTCTTCAAGGAAAATTTTGCTAAATTCAAAATTAGAATAACTCAATGCGTTGTTCAAGATATTTCAAATGAAGAAAACAAGTTTCAGATAATTCAAGCAGAACATAAACGGGCTCATAGGAACTGCAAAGAAAATAAAGAACAAATATTGGAAAAATTTTACTTCCCAGGAATGAGTAAGCTAATAAAAAAATATACTGCGACTTGCGACACCTGCAACATGTGCAAATATATCACCCGAATAAGCCAGAGCTACAAAATACACCAATCCCTGAATATCCAACG